>PVJL010000277.1:0-481024 GCA_004026885.1 Lyroderma lyra
AGGAAAAATATTTTAATAGCAGATTCAACTGGCTCACACGTAGAATCATGGACTGGTAGAACAGGATGACCCTAGAGATTACCTAGTCAAAAGCCTTTATGTTATCTTTGAGAAAACTAGGACCGGGAAGAGGGGAAGTGATGAGAGTACGACCTTACATCAATATCAGAATCTCTCATTTGGAAGAGACCTTCATGATTAACTGTTTACATCCCCCATACAATTATAGAATGACTCCCCAAAGCTTTCTAATAGTTACTTTAGCAATTCTGTTGACTAACAGAGAGTTAATGACCTCAAGAAGCAACATCTTCCATTGTTGCAAGTCTCCCCTTAGGGATGTTCTTCAGAATATTCTTTTATTTTTTCATTTCATTAATACACATTTATTAAGTGCCAGTCATTTGCCAGCTATTAAGCTAGTCTTTGGAACATGGAAGCAGATCGTAGCAAAGCAATAGCACCTAATATTTGGGGGAGCATGCTACATGCTAGTTACCATATGCTTTGCATATATTAACTCATTGAATCCTCACAACAGGCCTGTGGAATGGAAACTGTTATTTTACCCATTTACATGAAAGGAAGACAGTGTAATTAACTTGCCAAAGAAAAGCAGCCAAATGGCAGAGCAGGGATTTAAACCAGATGTGATAATCTTAGGGTCCCTGTC
Organism: Lyroderma lyra; assembly: GCA_004026885.1. Taxonomy (NCBI): domain Eukaryota; kingdom Metazoa; phylum Chordata; class Mammalia; order Chiroptera; family Megadermatidae; genus Lyroderma; species Lyroderma lyra. The sequence goes on from PVJL010000277.1 coordinate 674, forward strand.
CTTAACCCCAACACTATGCCATTCTTTAAGTTGCCAGTTAAACAAAGAAATGAACAACACAGTTGTTGATTCTTACTAGAGCTATGGAATAAATAAACAGGATTTTGTAAGAGGCTTAATGGGGGTCCCTCATTAGCTAGAGTAGTCAGGGAGTACTTCTTTGGAGGGAGGGAGGGTTGCTAGGAACCCGCCATAACAAGAGCCCTGGTCAAGGGAAGAACAAACTCAAAGGCTTCCCCGGCTGGATGAGGAAGAACATGCTGGGTGCTGGAGCCCAAATTCTTTTTCCTCTAAACTTCTCAGATCTAATTCTACTCTTTAAATTATACAGAGTAAATTGAATCCCTCTATCAACCAATTTGGGGATAAATTAAGGATTTTTTTTTCTTGAAAAGTATTATATAAACATAGACCACTAATTTTGTAAACAAGTCTTTTAGTAGAGACCTTTGTAAAAACTATTGGTTTTGTCCTTACTCTCTGCTTCTTTTATTTTATTGCTTTTACTACCTCATTGGCTGTGCTCCTAAAATAGTTAGGTTTGTATAAAGTGACCTCCACTGATCCTTGGAAGGGAAATAACTAAAATGTATTCAGTGACTACTATATATCAAACATCATGAAAAATACCTTATATACTTTATTTCATTTATATCTTATAGTTAAGTTGTATTATTAAATCATTGTACAGTCTGAGGCCATCTAACTGCTTAGTAGCAAACCCTGCATTAAAAGTTTTATCTGCATGATAAAAATCGGTCGTTTTCTGCCCAAAAGTCACCCAAAATTCTTACATGTATAGCTTTACTTATCACAGAGGCTTGGTAAAACAATATAGGAAACTTAAGTGGAGTTGATGACTTGATTTTCTTTTACATGTGTATCCCTTATCTCAGATTGTGTCTTACAACTGATGGCATTTTAGAATTCCGTCATGGCATAGATGTTATTGTTTATTTATGAATGCTGTTGGTCATAGTTAATTATATTGTTTTACTTCGATTGTGTCATATGTGGATTATTAGAACTACATATGCTGAGTGTAATAGCTTTTTAAATTGTTTTTCCTATTGTTGTGTCAAAAGTTACTGTTGACTTCTTATGATTAGATCAAGAAACATAAGATCAAAACTTATAGTTTCAAGTGATTTGGAAAGAAATTTAGAAACAACAGTGAAGCACTCTTAAAGAAATATTCTGCAGGCATATATGATGCTACCGTATTAAAACATTCTAAGTGATAAGCACGAATCAGATCATTTAATTAGAATTGCTTTTATTTTCTTAATAGTACATGATATAATCCTCAGTGTTAGAATCCATGACATCTTAGAGCTGATGGAATATAATGAATAACTTGAGCAAATCCACATAGAAGGTAACTGATAGCACAATCACAAAACTTGTAAAGGGTCCATGCTGCAGACTCTTGATTATTAAACTATCTTGCCTTTTCGTAGAGCAGCAAAAGTTTCTTCTCTCTACCATGCATGTCAAAGATGGGCTGTCATATTAATTATATTAAAATGACACTGAATCCTGCATTATATCTAGATAATACTGTATAACTTAAAATATGATATAATAAAAATATATTTTATTGATATTGATTATACTCCCAGCATAATATTGTGTGTTATCAAATAGTAATAATTATTTGACTTGCTACAGTTAGCCTTCAAGGACAAAGGGGTAAGATGGTAGCCATTCAGGAACACAGTCCATTCATTCTTCATGCTCAGCTTTCCTCATATTGAACTTCTTTACCTGAAGGATGGTAGTCTAACATGTAGGGATATCTAGGCTTAACATAGAAAAGTACACTGAAACATGATATTATCTTAGGCTAAGAACAAAGAAGAGAAAACAAAACTACTTAGGGAAGAGTTAAAGAGTTTCCATATGGAGGAGTATCCTTGACAAGAAATATTTCTCTAGGTAAATTGACATTTAAATTGTGAGACTTAAGAGAGATAAGAAAATTGTGAGAAACATAACCTTAAATATTTTGGATCACATTTTCGTGAATTATGCAGCATTTGGCCCAACTTTTAGGAAACAGAAACTCTCTCAGGTAGTAATGATTATTTGTATGCACTTGATGTGTGAACATACATGCACACATACACAATTATATCTGTGGTATAATGTACTAGATATTCACGTATATATCTATGTAGAATTGTTTTATATCCCATGTCCAACCCTGGGATTAAATGTTGGCTCTTTAAATTTGGTTTTATGGATGCTTCCATGCTAAACTTATGGAATATAGTTGCTGGATAGCACAAATGTTGTTTTAATTCTTTACAGGCAAGCCAAAAGTGCTTTGAGAAGTCACTCTAGAGCCATCCTTAGAAATGGCAAGTTGTAGAGTAGACAGAAGAAAGCAGCAAAAGAAATAAAATGAAACTATGTTATCATTGGCTATCCTTTAAACATATTAAAAACTCTCCGAAGAGATAATCTACAGTAGGGAATAGTGCTGTGTTGGCACAGGGTTTATAGGATGACCTAATGGGTCTTTTCCATCTCTAATCCCTGTGATATTGCAGATCTAAGAGATGGCGCCAATAATTGCTTACGACATAACAGATTTCTCTCTCCCTCTCTCTCTTTTTCTCTCTGCTTTTCCCCCCATTCCCCAGAGTTCAGCAGAGAATCTCTTAAAATAAACAAAAACTGTGAGAAACTAAGAGAAGTCAGGGACTGGCCCACTTTTTAGAGGCAGAATGTGGAAAGTATGAAGTGCTGGTTTGATCGTAAAGGCTGGAAGCAGAAGGGCCTGAGCATTTACACTACAGGCAGTAGTTAAAAAAGGACAAAAAAGGAGGGAAAAAAAAGCTTTGAAAAAAATGGGTGTAACCCTGGGCTTTGATACAACTGGCCTTTCAGCCCCCACTTGAGATTTGAACATCCCCAAGGGAAGCTGTGGTTTGGAATAAGATCGTGCATTTAATTTCACTCAGAGAACTTATTGGACTTGGCACCGAAAGAAAGAATTTGCAGTATATTTTTTGTCATGATTAGTGGCCCCCTCACCACAACATTTGATTATTTTGGAAAGGGAAAAGTTAAATCCTTGTAAAGTTGTGATTTACAATTTGCGAGCATCCAGGTAGGGAGCATGACTTCTGCCAGCTTGATCATGGGATCCACATTTTATTCTAGCTCATTGATGTGAGGGGAAAAAAAAGAAAGAAAGAAAGAAAAAGAAAAAACAGTTCTGTGGGAGGAAATAGACTTGGAAATCTATCCCTTGATTATCCTGGGAGATTTTCTCTCCACACTACATCTTCTCTCAGTCACTGTGATTTTGGTCTCTGCTGGAACTCGTCGCAAGTAGCTGGCATGTGGCTGGTTTACTTTTCATTTCTAATCTGTACTATCTGGTATTTTTATCATTTGATTTCTTTGCCCTCACAGTTATGTAAATCTTGAGGCAGAGGAGTTAAAAGGAGGTTCTAATTTTATACCTGAAAATAACTTTCACTGGACATTTTTTTTTCTCAAGCTTTATAATTAGGATTGGAGGGCTGGTGGGTATTTTAATACAGTTTAACTAAAATGCAGCCAAATAGCCAAAGGGGAAGTGAATGACCCACTGGGTAGGCTGATGAATATTTTCCCGGTAGATGCACAACTTTTCCCACAACTGTGATGCTTTATCCTTTGACATTAAGAATGCTGTTTGCAGAAGTAACATTCCTTCGGACAGTCAGCTTTCTGAAATGGTGTCCACTTCAAGGACTGAAGTAGGGTAAGTTGGAGCATCAGTGCTGAGTAACAGCAAGGCCAATCAGATTTCCGTTCTAGTGTCCAACACTGAATACAGTCAGTGAGGTCTTGAAATAAATCTTGAAGTGGAATTAATAATACATTCCACCTCTTCACCTACATTTTTAAGGTTGGGGGTCTATGTCTGGTTGGATTTGTGTTGGTTGGAAAACCTTCTCAAATATTTAAGCAGGGAGTTCTCACCATGCTCCCTAAGTGAAAGCAATTTGCTGAATGATGCAATGTAGCAATGTTAGTGGTATTGTTGGCAGAGGAAATGCACTTTTTTTCTCTCATTCTGGACTTGAAGAGGAGATAAAGATAAATACAACAATTCCATTGGTATTTGGGAAGTGCTATACTTGTTCCAAGTTGAGCTTGGTGGTTAGGGAATGGATGAATAAGGACAAAGAGCCTGGATTCCTGTCTCAGTTGTATGTGTGACCTCGGGCAAGGTATCCTCTCTAAGCCTCAGTTTTCTTATCTGTACAATGGAATAAGTAAAACTAACCACTTTATTTGGTGGATGAGGGGATGAAAGGCATTAATATATCATTAATGGTTTGTAATGATTGGCACGTAATAAGAGCTCAGTAAGTGTTAGCTATTATGGCTGGTGTATTGACTTCATTAGAAGGGTATTTCCTGGTTGTGTACTGTGGTAAATTTAGATTTAGTTTCTCTGTGAAAATAGGATACAAAATCTGCTTTTTATTTTTACTGTCACTGATTTATGGACAGTGAGTCAATGAGAGTTTTTTATTTGATCCCACCTCTGTCATGCTATTGTGAAATTTAAATCAAAAGCCCATTCATTCTTTATTAATGAGACCTCTTTCAATTGACAGTTACAGAAAGCCAGCTCATTTTTAAAAAATTTCTCATGTTTCTAGAAATTCTGACCGATCAGTCAGCATTTCTTTTCTCCTCTTCTATCCTGCCTTCTCTCTCTCTCTCTCTCTCTCTCACACACACACACACACATTTTCTTTTATTCTCTCCCTTGCCTCTCCAGGATTTACTGTCCTCTATGATAGATGCATTTTAGGCAAGCTGTCTCTACATGATGGCAAGTATGCCCCCCCAGCATAGGTGATCTCACAGTTAACTGTCCTGGTGGGGACACATTAAAATGATGTGGCACAGAGACCATTCCCATAGTGAAGCCTAAATCTCTCCCAAATATCTGTAATGAATGTAACTTACAAGTTACCCCTTGTGGCCCATTTTTCTCTACATAAATATTTTTTCTTTATAAATGAACAATTTATATCACGCCATTGCCTAAAATATTGCAACCCTCTTGTATATAATAAACAGACTCACCCCTTCCTAAAGAGACCTGAACTCAAATCTCACTCTTACTATATCCTAGTTCCAAGTTCCGAATCTTTGAGGGAATGTATATTTGCTTGGAGTCTGGTGGGAATGCAATTTTATGGTCCACTCACTGATGCTAAATGGCATTTTCAATCATGGATAGTAGAGGAGAGAAAAGGGGGCTGAATTCCTTAAGACTCCCATGTGAAAGAAAGGAGATGGGAAATGAGTTATAGTGGTTAAGAGTCCTTTGCATATAGCATACTCTGTTGGATTAAAGTAGCAGGACCCCTTCCTTTGGGTGATGGAGAGGATTCCCATTTCCCCAACCTGGCTGCTCTGAGGTCAGCGCTCTGTGACATACCCCTTTTCCCTTATCAACTAGAGCCTCACTCAGAGGGCAAATGTACTCCTGCTGTGACCAAGGGGCTTTAGCATCTCATATCACCCTCACATGGTATTAGTGACCCAGAGGCTGACTTGAGGATTGACCATTTTCAAACTATTCTTTGACAGTCTTTCAGTTCTTTGATAAATACCTCTAAAATCTCAGGAGGCTGCCTGTCTATGTGTTTGTTTTACTGTCTGTGTAATAGTTTCACTTGTTACTGATTCAATGATGCACATTTTTTTTTCAATTTTTAACACTTCTGAAATTAGAAAGTGTGTTACAATCAATAGGGACTTAGATTAGATACAGTTAGGTAGTTCCTAAAGCCAGTGAACGTATGGAGTCAAGGGCTGGATCCTAGATCCTATTCTAGGAGTTTCCTTGTTAGTAAGAGCCTCGATCTCTTACTAACATTCCCTACCTCTCCTGGTGATGCTACTGTTAGTAAATACACTAAAGAAGGTAAAAATTCCTACAAAATTCACTGGTTACAGTCGTTAGGAATGTGGAGAGACATAAAGTCAAATACAGTAACATGCCAATTTAGCGTCTTCATGATTTTTAAAATTTGACTATTTACTGCTGTAAATTTATTTGATGTTTATTAATGCCATTTACATTAGTCTTGACATCATCTAAGATATCTACTACATCCTCTTTCAAAACATCCCTTGCTACCACTCCCAGAGATAGAAATCAAGGTTGCATTTGATTCACATAGGTATGATAGAATCTGGCATTTAATCTTTTTCTATGTGTTAGTAAATTGCCCAGAGCTATCTCTAGTCATAATTACTGCTAAAGCATTAAGTTATAATTTGCCATTAAAAATTAACATCAGTAAAATCCATATAATCTTTTGCAGATTTAAGTCTATTCTCAAACTACTGGATTTAGTATGTTTACAAAGAGCTGAACCTAGTATCACTTATGACATAGGTAATTTATCATTTGCTCATTTATCCCCCTTAATTCTGTGCCCATTTTTTGAACCCACTTCCTTTTCACTATGTACTTGAGTAAATCATCCTGTTCCCTTTTTTTGGCGGGGGGGGGGGGCGGGGGGGACGAGTATTGAACCCTGGCTGGGAATTGAACCCAGGCTGCAGTGTTGAGAGCCTTCCTGTTCCTTAATGCACACCTCTATCAAAACCATCAAGGTACAGGTCTGGTATTAATTGATTTTACTCTGGTTTGACTTAAAGTCTTTCCTCATTGTGCTTTCCTTTCATACTGCAAGATTTAGAGTGAATAGGTCCCATTGAGTAGGCTGCAGAGTAGGTATCACCCTTTATCCAGGATGCATGACTAGTAACAATACTACTCACAATAATTAAAAATGAAATTGCATTTAGTGGATGTGTTAGATGTGGGTCTAGAACCATGCTTATCCAACTTAATCATAAAAATTATCTGGAGCATTAAATAGTTTCCTGGGGCCTTTTTCCAGACTCATGGGGTTAGACTCTCTGGAATAGGGTCTTGGGAGTAATTTTTTCAATAAATTCCAAGGCACTTTTTATGACCAGGCAAGTTTATCTCAAAGCAGCCAATAATGGGAAAGGGTATAAACATAGGAGAGCACGGTAGAAGCCAAAAGATACTACATGATACGCCAAAGGATTAAACTTTGATCTATCTTCTTCATGTTCATTTATAGTTGGTATAATTACTAAAATTGTTCCTCTTAGAGTTTATCTTTCCTATAGTAGAAACTTTAATGCACTCAAGAGGTGAAAGGTTATATGCAGTTTGTACCAGAGAGAATAAATGAGATTAAATTTCCCAAGATGTGAATGGGAGGAGTCTATGGAAATGAGATACGCTACTGCATCTATATACAGAAATAATCCTTTTTAGTATTATCTCATTTATCTATTGCAGAATAAGTATACTCCAAATTTAGCATTTCTTTGTTTATATTCCTTAATATACTTTAATCTTTCTTTTTAATATATATTTTATTTGTGTTTTCCACCTATATTGAGAAATAATTGACAAATATAATTGTGTAGATATAAAGGGTACAGTTTGATGATTTGATATTCATATACATTGTAAAATGATTACCAAGATCAAGATAATTAGCACATTGAGCACTTCGCATAGTTAACTCTTTATTCGTGTGTAGTGAGAATGCTTAAGTTGTATTCTCAGTAACTGATAATTATGCAATACTGTATTTTTAACCATAGTCACCATGCTGTATATTGGGTCCTCAGGATTTATTCTTCTTATAACTGAGAGCTCGCACTCTTTGACTTACATCCCCCCAGCCCCTGGCAATCATGATTCTGAGAACATAATGCTAGAAAATTTAAGGCAGGCAGAAAAAGACAGATACTGCATGGTATTGCTTATACAAATGTGGAGTGTATACACATATATAAATACAGTTATGTATTTTTAACACAATTTAAATAGTGCTATCTTGCAAATGTCTTGGCAGAGTGATAAAACTAGTATAATCAAAATTTTGCAAAGAAATACATTCTAAAGTACAATGGTCCCTATTTAATTTGACCCTTCTATGACAAGTATTCAAATCACTCCCATGAGTTATTCCAAATTTCTGATTTTAATTATTTAATCCATGTCTTTAAGAAGAGCTTTAAACTGACTTAGGCATATAAATTCTATATTCCATTTAGTGTTTGCTTTATAAATCAGTGGCCAGTTACTAAGTGGCATTTCTCTAAGCCTATAAAAAGAGACCAAACTGCTTCAGGTCTGAGATCATCATTCTCTGGCTTTCCAGCTCTCCTTGTGTAAGAATTTGTGAACCCAGCAAAGATAAAGAGTTAAGCCTATTCTCCTAGTTGGCAGAAACTTTGTAGTTTAAAATTACATGCTGACTCTGGTGTAGAGACACAAGAAATTATAGAGCAGACACTGTCCAGGACAACGTATAATTTAAAATGTACTGAAGAATGTATACCGCATGGCAAAGTAAGTGAAGTGCTTCTTCAAATATAAGTGTTTTGCATAGAAAGGCAGTAATTATCCACTCCTAGGGAAATGTTTGCATTCATTCTAAATCAATATTTACTATTCATTTCTTGTGTTCAACAAAACAGGGATTTAACTTTTTTTTTTAAATTTTAATGAAGCACTAAGACTATAATAATTCCACAATGTAATTGTCTTGATATGAAATATTGCTAAATGGTGTTGCTATTTTGAGAAAGAGGCGTGTGAAATGGAGGGGTATCCCTATTTGTGAAATGTTATGTTGGGAACATTCAATTCAAACTCAACCAGGCAGTGCACTTCACCAGTTTTCAAAGATAACTTTCAGCTGTCTTCTTGGTAAGGCTCCTAACTAGAACCATTTAGATGAGTCTTTGCCTTTATATTTTTTCCCCTTTTTCCTAAAACACACTTCCTAATAATGATTCTGTTTCAACTCTACTATTGTCTCTTGAGGAGTGAGTGTGAGTGTGTGTGTGTGTGTGTGTGTGTGTGTGTCTAAGAAATTATTTTATACAATTATTTTCTGTAAGAGGAAAAGATTTATTTCCCCCTCTACCCTCCCAAGTCCTCCGATTATTTAGTTCAAAAGAACCTCAAGGAAAATGCTAAAGAAAAAAAAACAAGAAAATTAGACACATGAACACTGCACTCTGAGACAAGACTGAAGGTCTCCAGCATATTTTTATTTATAGAGCTTATGATCTGATCATTCTATGACTTTTCTTTAGAAAATGACTACAATTTTTTATTACAGAGTCTAAAAAAGAACTGTACAATATAACAATATGTTATATTACAACATGAATACTCTTTTTCTTGGCAACAAAAACAATAATGGCTTTGCCCCTGAGTTTCAGGTCAAAGCAAAGTCCTTTAGTGCACACCATTACATTACCAAACGCTACATAAATGCCCAGCTTTTCCACAAGCTTATATTTCTGTCTTCCACTTCTGTGTGTAGTTTAAGACCCAAGGTTTTCCGTTGTTCTTCCTTTTACCTTCTTTGTTTTGTTATTATTTGGGGGGTGGGAGGGGCCAAGGAGACATCTTTTTTTGAAAATTCCACCAGTCCCATGAGGTTTTTCAGATTTTATATTGATTTTTTTCACATTAAATTTAATCAGTATTATATTTTTCAGATTTACAGCTTCTATAATGTCTATTATTTAAAATGAGATTTAGAGCTGGAGGGGAATCAAAAGTAAATTATTTACCTTTACCATCTCACCATGTAATTTGTGTTGCTTTTCTGACTTTAAGATGTTCATGTAACAGCAGTGTGGAGTGGTTCTGTACTGAAGTCCCTCTCTGTGCCTTCCTGCCATTCATAATTCATGCAAGCTCTTTGAGTGAATTCCTATTTGCTATGCACTCTGGGGACAAATAATATCATTTATGTATTGTGATTGCTACTCCATTCTACTTTCCTTTTTATTGACAAGAAACAAGGGTGTTGCTTGTAGTTTCGAAAGTAAATGGGGTGCAGAAATCATACTTCTCTTTCGGAGAGAGGCACCTTCTTTCTGCAGGAAATGCTATTGTAAACTGTACTCTTATAAATGGTGTGCTAGTTCTCAAGATATTCCTGTCTCGATGTATGAAGTAACAAAGTGTTCCTTTAGCATTCGGTGGAGACAGCCAATGGAAAAGCAAGCAGTTAAGGACACGTTCCTAAAGTCTGGAAAACCAATGGGACACTAAAAAGGGAACTGAAGTGGACCGGAAGAAACCTCTTGAGGGTTATTTAAAATACCAGAAACTGATTATGAACAGAGCTTTTACCCAAGAAACTGGAGGGGGCCAGCAAACCCATTCTACTTCACTCCAGTTAAATGTCTAATAGTTGAGATGTTTTTCTGCACAGCCCATAAAGGATAATGAGGAGCGCTTTGATAGCTTTAAAAAAAGTCTCTCTGTGGCCTCTCACAAAAACATGATCTGAGTGTAAGTGGCAAATTCTTGCAGACCCCAAAGTGTAAAGGGGCAATACCAGCTAGGTAAGGCAGTTACCTTGCTAATTGCATGAGAAAGGGGTCCTGGTGTGAGTCTGTACCTGAGGGAAAAATAAAAGTAAGGGATGTCAGAGTATAAAATCTAAGATCTCATTTACTTAAGCTGAAGTCTTCTGGAGACCTTGAAGTTATCTATGATTTTACCTCTGCATGATAATTATTTAATGTAGGTCAAATTAAGGATTAACCTGCATTTTTAATTTTATTGTATTGTGGGGTTTTCTTTTTGGATTATGCACCATTCTTTGCATTAATTAGGGTTAAAAATTATTATATTACTTCTCCTATTGCAATCAGTTCTGAGATTATTCTTGTACATCACCACTGCCCCACTCCAGGAAAGATAAACTTCATGAATAATTAAAAAGGAAAAAAAAAAGAAAAACATTCATGTTGAAGTATTTATATTAAGTTTGGTAATGAAGAAAACAAGTTTCTTTAACTGTTCTTTTTATGGTGCCTTTGCTACTCTTAGCAAAAGTCTATTAAAAAGAGAAACCCTAAAATCCTCTCCCAAAGCACGGAGGACACTTGCACTGACCTTGTCTTCATGCTTTCGGAATACAAGACAGTTACACTGACTAAGAGAGCAGTTGAATAATTCTTTCTACTCATAGCAGTAATTTGCTACATGGTTAATACACTAGTCCACCAAGAATGAAGTAATGTTCTCTGCTGGATTTTAGGCAAAAATCAATCAATCATTTGGATACTTTACAAAAATTGATTGCACACTTTCTTGTCTTGACACCCAAACAAGTGTTGAGAGTTGGCTGAAATAGGACACCTCCAACAGAATGGAGGAAGGTGAGTGCTTAAAATTTCTCTCTAATTTATGCACACTTCAACTAAATTTTAATGCACTATAGAGATGTATCCAATAAAGTGGCCTTCCATAAAAGTCAAATAATGCTCTTTAAATCGATGATCTGAGAAATGGGACAACAGAATGTTGTCCAAAGAGTGTCCTCAACCACTTCTGAAAGCCTACTGATTACATTTATGTGGATGTACTGGTCAGGATTGTCTTTTTATCCTAGCTAGCACTGCAGTCCTGGAAGACTAACTGACAGATACAGGATGGGGCACTAAATCAAAACTGGTGTTCACCCACACCTGGATCTGTTTTAGTTCCTGTGATATACCAGCCACTATTACTGATGGCTAGATGCTGCTTCTTCTGATTACTTTACTGTGTATGTCAGTCATTCCCAAACCCAGAACACTGTTACACTCAAAACTTATTGAGGGCATTCAAGAACTGAGTGTTGTATCTATCAGTATTTATCCCAATAGAAATTTAAACTATTAAAATATTTATTTATTAACTTAGTTTTAAAATGATAAGTTCATTACATGAATGTAAATGTTTTTCACTAAAATCCTTATTTTATAAAATAAAAGGTAGTTAGTGAGAACCATGTCAACTTATAAGGGATAGACAAAGGGAAATGAATCTACAAAAGCTATAAAAAAGAGTAACCATAGAGTTATAAGTTATATTGATCAACACTTTTTAAAAAAGCAACAGAGGCTATTTATCTTAAAGCATAATTTAAATTTATTAAAGAATGTTAAAAGATACCAGAAATAGAGAACATGGAGAAGCAGATTTGGAAAATGGCCATGAACAAACAAAATAAGTTCTATAGAACTAGAAAGCAGAAACTATAACAAACATAATGCAACAAGAATTGGCAGGGGCAAGGTTGGCATCTGCTGTCACTGCCATACATGAACATGATATCTAATCATCTCTACATCTTGATTTCATCATGTTTTAAAATCCTAGGAGAAGGTGTCTGATTGGCTGAGCCCTGCACACAGCACTATTTGCTATTCTGAAGAAAAAGAAGGTTCTGTAACTCAGGTTTCACAATGGGAGACAATCATTACCTCCCACCCAAACTTCACACCAATGGAGCCTTCTTCATAAAGGCAGTAGAAATGGCAATAGGAAGGGGAAGGCAGTAGAACAACAACCCAAAATGACTGAGATTCTTATGAGACAATAGCTAGAAAGCTGTGGCAGTCTTCTAAATGGAGATACATTTGAATAAAAGAGAAAAAGGCTTCTTCACTGGCAGCAGCAACAAATAGGTCATTGATAATTTTGGCAAGAGCAGTGTCAGCAGAGTGATGGTGCTGGGGACCCAAGGGGAATAGACTCAGGAGTAAAAGTTAAGTGACAGAGTGAAAATATTTAGCACAGAGGCTACACAACAGATGACCATTTTAAGAAGTTCACTTTATGAAAGAACAAGAAAACATTGGCTTTTATGATCTGGGAGCATGCAGAATGGCAGAGAAAATAATTTTGGCCTTAATCAGCATTTCTTTAATTCTGATGGTTCTAGAAAGGATTCTAAAGCTTACATGACCCTAGATGGATGAATTTTTGTAACTAGACATACACCCATATTAGAATCCCTCTTTCTTTTGCAGGACACCAATAAGTTGCACAACTCTGCAAGTGGCTTTGCCTTTGCCTCTTAAGGTCGTGGCCACATGATTTATCACTTTAATGCCTCAATAGTTATTGCTGTTATGCCTAATACCGCTGTCTTTGTACTTCTCTCTCACTAGGATGCAGGGAACTTCTTATTTCTCATTGTAGGTGCCACAACATGGGGCACACGATAGTACCCATGCTCAGGAAATACTGACTTAAGGTTAGTTTATTGATTTTTAAAAATACTGAGTAAGTAAAATTTACCCACAAATTTTCACAAGAAAAAAATATATTTGTGTTCTCCTCTATGAAGTTTCATAAATATCTCTCCTGGTTCTCTTTTATCATCTTCTCTATGCAGAGCTATTGTGAAACTGTATGAAGGAAAACATGCAGTTTTACATTGTAAGATAGAATAAAGTTTTAGATTGGAAACTTCTCCGACAAACAGAAACCAATGAAAAATGTATTTTACTGCTTTATCTAAAAATGGCACTGCCCAATGTAAGCTATTTTTAAAACCTGTATATTCATGCAGCTCGCATACCAAGATGAAAATTGGTGAGCTATAAACCTTTGAAAAACAGGGTTTATAATGGAAACAGTAATTGACCCTTAAGTACAACATCAAAAATACAATACTATATAATACAAAGCCCAGGGCTTGGGATCCCATCTCTGCTCTAACCTCAGACTGGCACACTAACCCAACACCACAAAGCCAACTAATCGTTATATTCCAAGATGTTTTCTTCTTACATGGCAGGGAAGTGGATATGTGATGCAATAGCCACACGCAGCTACTTTCACACAATCGGTACCCCAAAGGTCTTTAATAAACTCACAACACCAGAGCTACAACTCTATTAAATCATTGGGCTTACTTGAAAAAACTATTTAATTAAAAAAAAGGAAACAAACAAACCCCCCCAAAACAGCTCCTGCCCCAGAAGTTGTGCTGTGTTGCTTTAAGGTCTTTGGGTCTGTGACAATGTAACATTATACCACAGGATGCAGTGAGGGTAGAATGACCAATTGTCAGGAAAACTCATGGAATTGCCAAAAATACTCTTGAAATAGTTAGAGTTGCCTTCAACTTTGCTCCAGTTCATAGTTGGTCAAGTTTCCCATTTTCCAAGCCACAACTATCCATTTTTATCATGAGAAAATGCAATCTAAAGAGGAAAATAAAAGTATTAAATTTGACTAATGACATATGCAGGGTAGATGGACTTTCCAAGTTATACCTGACTTTAGGCAAAGAAGTGGGGTATGTTATACTAAGGATCTCAACCTATCTCATGGATTTTTTTCTCTTTGTGGGAGAGAAGGAAGGAGTTAATGCAGGCTGTTGCTAAAGAAAGTTCAGAGATTCTTTTCATTTTAAAGTTGAAATGTGAGAACGTTGCCAGCTTATTCCTTTGAGAAGCTTCCAAAAAATTTGTCAGCTAAGAGTAGTGAAGATTTTGCCTTTTAAATGTCATCTATTCACATAAATGTTCAATGAGCTATGTTCATCAAGGAACAATTAACAGGACAATTCACTGGTGTTTCCTTGTTGGTCCTTCCATTTCTGTTGCTACCTTAACAATTAGTGAGCTTGGTCGGATGAAAAGGTGTAAAACAATGACACTGTCCGTGTTATCTCTTCATCTACACCCTGTGACAAGACACTACGTGAGCTTTGCAGAAAGGACCCTGGGACAAGGTTTGAATTGGGGCAGAGAGGAGTATTTATATCCGTGGAAGTTTTTAGAAGATTTTAGAAGTGATCAGTGTCTATTCTGGGATTCAGCAATTTTGCTAGTTGCAATTAAGATATTGTTTTTGTATAATGATATGAGAAACTGATGTGCATTTTAAAATTTCACTGCTTTGAAATAAGTAAAATAAATCTGATATCACACCAGAACACTTCCATGATTCTTTTTCCATATCTTTTGTTAAATACTAAGATCTGTCTCGGATAACTTCATGGTATGTACTATCAATTCTAGTTACTCGATGTCATGTGAAAGAATATAGACCTCTTCCACATACATATTTGAACACAAACATACATGTCTTCTCTATTTTCTTTCATTTTTGTTCTTTCTTTCCTTATAATTTTTCCATATACTGATTTTACTTCACCTCATTTTATTCTCCCCATAAATGCTATACATTTGATTATTTATGGCTAATTATACTGTACATAAGTAATTATGTGGTGGATTAAAGTGTTGAAATATGAACAGATGCTTTTTCTCTTCTTTGTATCATTTGACCCTTCCCAGAAAAGTTAGGGAAGAGATAACACATCAAATGCAAAGTAAAAATGAATAAAGCTTTAGTTATGGAGCTTCAAAAGTCTACTTCTAGGGGGAAGTAGAAAGAACTCAGGGCATGGGGAAATGTTGGGAAAACTACCTGCTAAGTGAAGAGCACAGCTGCCCTTTTCCCCGTTAGGTAAAATGTTCTCAGGCTGGGAACGTGAAGAAAATTTGAAAATAAACATTGAGAGTTCAGAATGGGTGGGTCCCTGAGAAAAGAATAAAAGATCTGCTTCCAGTGTCTATGTCTGACTCTAGCTGGGAGGGGAGAAGGATGTATAAGGTACGGACATGTGAACAGCAATAACCCAAAGCGGGGCTTACACGAGTACACGATTTCGAACAAGGGCCCCGAGGATCAGGCTCAAGGCCAGAGGAAAATTTCTGAGCTGTCCGATGTCTTGGTCTTCACCCTCCAGGTTCACACAAGTTGCTTGAGTCCTGTCTGCTGAATCCATTCAGGGCTGGTGGCTTTCTCCTTTTCTCTTCCTTTTCCAATCTTCTCTCTGATCCCCGAGCAAAATACTGCTCATCCCATTACCCACCGAAGTCACAGCAATCTCTGAGAGGACGTTTGCCACAGTTTGGGGTGTACTAAGGCACATGGGAATTGTACTCCCATCAAGTGCAGAAACAAACCTCTCTGAGCTGATCCGGGTCTACCTGCTTTGACTCACCTCATAGCCTGTTGTCTGCTGATATCTCAGATTCCACATGGAGGTGCACTGGTCTCCCCACACTTGATTCCCAGCCTAGTCTAGGATTTCTGTTCTCTTCTCACCTGGAGACTGACCAGATAAAGGAGGAAGCAAGGAGCTGGAAATCCTTCTTAGGGACCTGATCCTAGTACGAGAGCTGTCTGGAAAAAATCCAGCTGTAAATGCTTCTATTTTTCTTATTACATGGTTGGATATTTCCCAGACAGCCCTCATATATTTTTTTGAGTATAATTGCACAAGGTGGAAATGAGAAATGGAAGACTTGTGAAAGCTTATTTTGTTCTCAGTTCTGTGTATTAGTTATGGAGTAAGTTTTTATTTTTTAAAAACTAGTTTGAGGATTTTATTTTCATCTTGGCTCAAAGCAAAGATATAAGGTGAATTCACCTCTGATTCTTCTGTGATTTGCTCTCTAAACTGTTTCAGTAACGATTACCTGCTGCAAGTCCCGACTCCCGCAGCCCTTGTACCTGCCTGTAGTTCTCACTGACTTAAATGCAGGTTAAATGTGTGTTGCTGAAGGGAGAATTTGAGGCTCCGGAAAGGATCTGTCTGGTGTGTGACAGAAGTAAATGTGTGTGCATGCGTGTGTGTGTGTGCAGAAGTCACTAAGCCACGTACTTTCACCTCTGCAAGGAAAGTAATTCAATTCTGAGAAGTGAAAACTGGAATTAATGTCTACTTGAAATGTATAGAACACAAATTAACAGAAAAAAATATTTCCGTTCTAGTCAACAATTTCATAGAGGCAGAGTGTTAGCTTCCTAGAGAGTGTATGTATATATGTATGTGTAATTGCCAATTTGTGGACAATCAATATGGTTAGAACCAAAATGATATGCAGAGGAGTAAAAGGGGAGAGGTACATTGCCAATGGAAAACCTGGCATCAATAATAGCTGTTTACCCTCCTTTACTGTGGATCTAATTTGAGTATTCATCTTAAGATAAATGTCAATTTAGTCATCCAGGCATAGCTTTATTAAAACATGTAAAATGAAATTTTGAAAAAATATTGACTACTTATTGAACACATATTCGATAAACCTACAGCTAGTCCACATGTATTAAATACTTACTAAATAGTCATATTTTTACTTTTCTTTTTAATAGTTTCTTGACATAGTTGTAAGCTCATGTCATAGGTAAAAAATGAAATAGAATATTAAACAATCAGCAAATAAATTGGTAGAGGAAATAGATTTGGTATTTTCAAAATAATTAATGTCTTCAAGTCAGCTTAAGGAGGTAAAGACAAGTACCTTCCCTGGATGTTTCTGCTAATGTTTATATATTCAGGATAATTCCAGAGGGTTCTTCTCAGTGTTGGGAAAAGAACATTTTGTTTATTTTAAATTCCTGCATATATTTCTTCCACTGGTCACTCAAAGGGAAAAAGTGTACTAAATATGCATTCATATTTGGAATTCTTTAAATTGCAGAAGCAATCAGCAAGTTTATTAAAAGAAATAAAAAACAGTTACATGAATGCCACATTGGTCTTGGGCAATAGATCAAATTTGAAAAGTTTGTGTCTGTTGTGGCATTGACATTTCTAAGGCAGTCACCATGAAGTACCTCAAAATGCAGGTTTCTACAAAGACCACAAAATACATATTTATATTGTAGTCTTCTAACTTTTCCCTATTGTTATGGGCATTTGTCCTGCCTTGGAATTTTGAAAGAGAAAAACCAGGAAAAAAATCTGTGATTTTCAGGCTTATATTTTAGGTGTATGTGGATTTTTTAAAAAGGTATGTTCACTTCCTTTCCATATATCTTTCTTCTGCTTTGATGTAGTATTATCATTTTAAGAGTGCAATTGTGACCTTTATTATGAACTGAAAGTAAGTGTCACTTCATGGGCTTGTTCTATAAAAAATATAAAAGATTCTCAATAAATCTTTTTATTGATGCACTCAAAGCCTTTTCCTTACTTGAGAGATAGGCCTTAATCTTTGGAGAGGAGCTATGTCAAATATTATAATCAAAATGTGGTAAGTCAAATGCAGCTAATGGATTAAAAATCTTTACTAGGTTCATTGCTTTTTTAAAAGTTTCTCTTTCTCTCTTCTTCCCCTCTCTCCCTTCACACTTTCTATTCCAGTTCAACATATGTGCAACAACTAGAACATTAATTTTCAATAATCATAGCTCCAGGAATCTCATGATCATTTTATTACACATTTACATTAAATTTGAATAATGTACTAACCCTTCTGAACATATGGCTACTTATATTTTCTTGCTATTAATGGGAGGTGGCAGAAAAGATTGAAATCAGAAGCTATTAGAGAGATTGACTTTTTCATAAAAATATAAAATTTGGTATTTATATTGATAATTGTGAAAGGATAACTAAGAGCCATGCATTTTGTCTTCTACATGGTGAAAATAGAGAACATTACTTGTGGGTAGAATACAACTAAATCACATGAAACACATTTGACTATATTCTTAGCCTCAATATAGGATATTAGAAATGTCTTCATTTATGATGGAATTATTTTAATGTAACTTTTAAACTATTGATTAAGACTGGGATTAAGAAATTTATATTTGATTTCTGTCAGAAAATATACATTCATTCACTTTTTGGGCTGAATTGAAAGCACATACAACCATTTTTCATTCACATATACATCGACAGCTATGTACTATCTACATATACCTTGAACAAAATTTAGTTTGCCTGAATTCATATAATCTTATGGAGAGCAAGTAGATATCAAATTCATATTTCAACTCACTCTGGCTACCATTCATTAATACAGTTAAGTTTTTAAAGGGCCTATTCTTTACTAGGATTTGAAGATTTAAAGGTGACTAAAGTCCCTGTCGGGTATATGTGTGTGTATGTGTGTACCTGCGTGTGCATGAGGAGGAGAGAGAGACAGAGAGAGCTATCCCCCCAGACTAATGATGCCTACTACATTCTAGACCTAGAAACCAATGAAGCCTACATTCTAGAGCTAGGAAACAGGTCACACAGCAGGAGGTAAGCGGTGGGCTAGCGAGTGAAACTGTATTTACAGCCTCTCCCCATCGCTCCCATTATTGCCTGAGCTCCTCCTCCAGTAGAAGCATTAGGTTCTCAAAGAACTGTTCCTAGGCTGTGCACTCCTTATGAGAATCTAATTCCTGATTATCTGAAGTGGAGCTTAGGTGTGATGTTAACACTGGGGAGTGGCTGCAAATATAGATTAACATTAGCAGAGAGGTTTGACTGCACAGAGACCATAATAAATCAATTGCTTGCAGACTCACATCGGAACCCAACCTCAGGGTTCCCACTGATTATGCATTATGGTGAGTTGTGTAATTATTTTATTATATATTACAATGTAATAAGAATAGAAATAAAGTACACAGTAAATGTAATGTGATTGAATCATCCTGAAACCACACCTCTGCCCCCAATCCATGGAAAAATTGTCTTCCTTGAAACTGGTTTCTGATGCCAAAAAAGTTGGGGACCACTAGGGTAAAGGGAAGAAAATATTTAAGGGACTATAGAGATAAATGTGAAATTATTGAACCATGATGGTGTTAGTGCTTAAAAGGAGAAGACGGTGTTATGAGATTATTGCCTAATTAAGGAAGTCAGGAATTACTCTTCAGAAAAAGTCAGGACTAAACTGAGATTTAAATGAACAATGAAAGTTCTTGCATGTAGAAGGATGGGGAGATGAGGAAAGAAAAAGGAAGAATACTCTATGAAGCAAAGACCCAGCACTGGGAATGAGGAAAGATGAGACATGAAGAGCAGACAGACGCCAGAGTATGGATTTTAACTCTGAATGCAACGGGAAGGCACTGATGCTCTAACAGGGCATGGGGGAAAGGTCACAGTTCTGAACACAGCCAGAATTTGCATTTTGGAAAGAACATTCTGGCTGTGGCGTGGAAAACCACACTGACAGCCAATGGATACCTCTGATAGGTTGCTACAATAGTCCGAAAGAGAGGGGGTTAAGAGTACAAATTGGGATGATGGTAGGAAAAAAGAGAACAGAAAGGAGTCAATAAATGTTTGATTATTATAGAATAATGATAATCTAAGCATATTAGTTTATTATAGGTAACAAATTTACTTACATTTACAAATATGGTGACTTAATACCTATATTTATTATATTACATAAGTATAATATTTATATATTATTTTATATTTATACATACATTAATTAACACATTAATTTATAGGACATTATTTGGGGGAGTTTGATACAGATATGGAGGAGTTTGGGAAAGCCAATGATATATACAAAATGTCCCTGGGTGACTGTCCATCTGGTGTTCTGGGATGCTCTTCAATGAAGAAAGAGGTGTTAGGCATGAGGGCCAGGATATGTTTAGTTTTGACCCATAGCCTTTGAAATATCCAAGTGAAAATATCAGGAGAGCCCTGGGATTCAAGGCTTTGAGCTCAGAGGAGAGTTGGAGACCACAGATGTACAATGACACAACTTTTGTGTGCAGTTGGTAGGAAAACACATGGAAAGTGGATAGGGTTGCCTAAGGAGAGTAGAGAGGCAGGAGTACAGAGGGACAGAACTTGCCCAGGAAACTGTAATGTTGACATTATGAAAAGGAATTAGAGGTCGAAAAACCAAACCAATGGTCAGGAAAGTGGGAGGAAAATAAGAGAGTGTAAGGTTCAGAAAGTTGAGGGAAGAGAATGTTTCGAAGTGGAGGAAAATGAAAATAAAACATAATAAATAGTTCGCTATGTATCCTGAGCCAAAATTGAATTGATATTTCTTTACTGGCTCTGTTAGTTATAGAAGATGCTCAAAAGAGAATCTAATGACTCCACCTCACTTGAGACAGATAAACAGAAACAGGTATGCCGTGTGTGGAATCAAATGAGTGATGCCTGTTCAGTAATTATGTTATTAGGTCACAAATTAGCATCCTAGATTTTTTTCCTCTGAAACACTTAATGTAGTTTGTGACTGTAAATTTGCCCCCTTCTCCTCTCCTCACCCTTCCTGTCCCCTCCCTTTCTCTCTCTCTCTCTCACCCTCCCTCCGTCCCTCTCTCCCTCCCCCTGTCCCTATCTGTATGTCTCTTACTTTCTTTCCAATGACCATATCTAGTTCCCAATCATTCTGAAATAGTGCCTACAAGTACTCAGAAGGCATTTAATATTTGTTGATGAACAAATGAATGAATCTCAAGTATGCAGTAAAAATAGGATATTCCTGATTTAGGAAAGAAATGACTTGATTCTTTTGCTGTAGGTCATGTGGCATTAACTTGTCTAGGAATCCCTCTTTTTTTAATGTATAAAAGTTCTCGACAGGAACTCATCCAAAATGCTTCTGCCCTAAAATGTCCTGAATCTGTTTACCTAACTCTGCTGAAAACGTTGGAGCAGATCTCTCTGGAATAGAAAACAAAACAAAACAACAACAACAATAAACTTAGCCTTTTCTAAAAACCTATTTCCATCCAGGTTGACTTTAAATTGTGCCAGTGATACCTGAAGAAGGCAAACATTTTCTAGACGTTGTATCCTACCTCATATCCTCCAGCAGCACACCTGTTTGCCACTGCTGTAGCAGCCAGCGAGCTCAGGTGAGCCCGTTTGTGTCTGGTCTCAGCTGCATCCTGTTTCGCTCGATGTTTGCCCCAGGCTTCTCTGCAACTTCGGAGTAGAAGAGACTGGGCATGCGTACATCTGGAAGGGTAGGAAATGCACCTTCTCAAGGGACATTTGACCAATAGGGAGTGAGAGTCATGAAGAAATACAGGCCTACCTCATTTTAATGTGCTTTGCTCTATTATGCTTCACAGGTGTTGCATTTTTTACAAACTGAAGGCCAGACCCTCCACCAGCAAAAAAGGATTACTACTGGCTTTATTGCGGGGGTCTGGAACAAAACCTGCAATATCTCTGATGTACGCCCCTCTACACTGGTCTCTGGTAGACTATTCCAAAGGTGAGTTCGACGTGATTTCTCTCTGGGATACTTTCCGATTCCTCTCCTGTTTTGCTTTCTCCAGTCGCCGACCCCAGTTGTTCCCCGGCAGAATTTACCAAAATAAAGTGCCTGACCACAAACCTTCTCAGGAGGCTGATTTTGGGGAGAACCAGTGCATGAAGGTGATTTTAAGGAAGATTTCTGTTGGATCTGTACAAGTACATGGAATTCACTTTACCCAATTAGAATGTTTCTGAAATTTTGAGTGTAATTCATATTATTACAAAGCAATATGTTGTTCATGGATTTACATTTCAATTTTAGAAATGCTAGATTGTTATTTTGTTATAAAACTTTAATTGGCATCGACTTCTAGCTCTTTTACTATCTTAACTGACAAACTATAATTTGTAAATGAATATTTAAATATATTAGCAGTGTAGTTATTTAAAGGAACAATTTATTAAGAAATTTGTTTGCTGGTCATAGCACAATTCCCTGTTTGGTAGCACGTAGGTTTTCATACATTTTATCTTGGACTGTAGTTTCATTTTGTCACATTTGTATAAATTTTCATCCTTATTGCTAGTGCCTGTTTTTGGGCTTGGGAATTTTTCTCCCCATTGTCTTAATAATGATAATGCCTTTTTCTGATCCACAAATATGTTAAAGTGAATAGTATATACACATACTTGTTTCTCTTTTTATTGGGAAGAAAGGAAAGTATTTTTCTTCAGCTGTTCTCTCAACCCATTAATCACAATGCAATATATGGTATTAATTATGCTTAAATGTTGTTTGCTTATATAATTTGTGAACCTCCAATAACTCAAGACCTTCAAATTATTTGTCTTCCGTGTAGACATTTTGATTACTAAAACATTCCTAAAGCTAGATTAAGGCATAATAACATAGGATTAAAACTGTGAATCACCTTTTGATTAAATACTCTATAGTTTTTGTTGCTAAATCTTTACTCAGGAATAATTCTGTCCCATTTGAACTTGTAGATTTTAATTCTATATTGATCACCATAACCTAATAATAGCATTACATATTCACTCAGATCATAGTTTGAATTTAAACTAGATTTATGCTTTCTTATAACAACAGTGGTCTTTAATTGTGCAGCTCTAATAGATAAGACTGAGGAAACAAAGTATGCAGCATAAAAGTGGGCAGTGACATTTAGTGACAATCTCTTCTCAATGTTAAATTTGGTGTCTCTTGAGGTCACACATTCACTCAACTGCGTTTTTATTAGAGTAACAGGCTTCTCATAAAGCCTTATAGTGGTAATAATAGGAATAATAGATGCATATGTATAAAGATGTATAAATGTTTAAATCTTTCATATATCATCTCATTTAAATTGACAGCCTCCCTGTGTTTGTTTCTATGAGTATGTAGGAGGTAGGGCTGCGATGTCCCCACTCTTAGTAAAGTGGCCTTATGTAATAGGTGACCTGTGGGTCCTAGTAGCACAGTCTCCCTGGCCATCTGAGTTGGGTGCTCCAAGTGTGGGTTGTATGTGTCCAATTATACTTGGTTACTGTTTGCACATCAAAGGAAGGGATTGAACCTCAGGCTGACTGGTGGTGAGTGGCCAACACTACAGTGGAGAAGCTGTTGTGCGGGGCTTACCCTACAGAGCTGGATACCCTTTTTATAAGGGCTTCAGTGCCTGCCCAGTCTGCTCTTTGGGTGTGTCATTTTTGGAGGTGGCTGGGTGATGCTGTGAATCGGTTTGAACCAGGCCACCTACTAAGCTAGCCCTGGGGTCTCCTGGGTGGGGGGCCCACCCCAGGCCAAGTTCAGCCATAGCCTGTGCCCTGCCGAGGTCCACCTGGTATGCACCACAAAGGAATCTGCAGATGGCTACTACCAGCGCTGGGCTTGGAGATACCTTGAGAGGCCAAGCAGCTAACCGAGGCCAGCTGCCACTAGTGCTGAACTTTGGTTCAGCTAGACTTCAGGTGATTCACAGTGATGGTGGTTCTGTAGTTTTGATGTGGTTGTGAGAGGAGGCAAGCACAGCATTTACCTTTTCTACCATCCTGACCTTAAATTATTTGATATAATTTTATATATCTATCTTTTATTGATTCTGTTTCTCTGAGGAATCCTGACTGATATACTTGTCATATTTTTCCTAAAATATCATTATCACACAATTATGCTTTGTCGAAATTTTTCTATTTCTTAAATCTCTCGGCATCTGCTCTCACCTCTTTCTGTTGCCTTCCTCCTTGTCAAAATTTAAAATTTCATTTGTGCTTTTGCTTCCATAATTCTCATTATTATAGGGCCTGTTTCACCAGTTTTTTTTTCTTTTGCAACACTGATCTTTATACTTCTCATTCCATGAACATAATTCTAATGTATATGACAAAATAATTGCTTTTAGCCAGTGCCTTTTATTATATCTATCAGTAAAATGAGGGGTACTTCAAATCATATTCCAAATATTTTACTGTTAACCAAATACTGAGTATTAAAAAATATATTTTAGTTTTGGTTTCAGTCATGTATTTCAACCTATTTATATTTTTGTACTAGAAAACTGAGGGACTCAACTCTGAACTCAGTCACAAAAATCCTGACTTTGATAATTAGGTGTTGGATACTTTGGTCCTAGCATTTGCATCCTGGTAATTTGTGATTGCCAGGCACTTTGGTTTGCCTACTAAAATTTACCTGGATGTTCCACACGTAGATCAAATTAAACCTAGTCAGAATTTAACTCCATCCCCCACCCAAACTTCCTTTCCTTGTTTTTTTTTTGTATTTCCTATTTAGTTGTATTATTCATATGTCTCAGTGATTTTCTACATTTTCCTTCACTTTACATCTCAATTGGACCATAGTCTTACCAATTCCCTTCCATTATTAAATGCACCATATGCTGTTCATCTTTTATGTTATTTCACACTGATTCATTCATTTAATAAATATTTATTGAATGTGTAATCTGTGTTACGCATAGTTGTGCATGCCCAGGATACATCAGGGAATAAAGAAGGAAGTGTTGTACCTTGTGGAACTTCCATTACAGAAGAGTAAGACCAATAATTAATAATTAATATAATTACTAAATAAATTATATAATGATAGAAGTTGATATTTTTCCCTTAGGGGGGAAAAACACAGTACAGGGCAAGCCTCCTAGGAATTGGCTAAACCCCAAATTTTTTAATACACATTACATGAGTGATTGAATGAATAGTGTTTTAAACTATGGTATGTCTTGTATTCATTGTCTTCTAAGAGATGAGTTATGCTTACATAAGTACTTAGTTCATTTGTTTATTTGCTTTGGTTGGGTGAGGATTTCTTTTGTTGTTTATTTGTTTGTTTCTTTGTCTTTGGTAGAAAAAAATGGGTGAAGGATCAGAAGATGCTGACAGTTTAAATTCCAAGTGACTTGTTTATAAAGAAAAGGCAATGTGTTTCCCTAATTCTCCCTCCCTCCTTTTCTTCCTTCTTTACTTCTTTTTATTTAATTGAGCAAGCAACTATATAATTTCTACTATGATTCAGGAATTATGCTTGGTGCTGGGAATACAAGGCTTATTAATAAAGAGCTACTGAGTTTAAAATTCTCACAGATGTGGATGCATGTACGTACAGAAGTCAAGATGAGGTAATGGGTTGAGTGATAGCCAGGGTTCTAGAGCTATATTCTCTGGCTGGATTCTAGGTTATGGTTCCTAAGGCCTTAATCTTCTTTTCTGAGAAACTGAGGTAATAACAGGACCTACTCAGAGGGTTGTTTTAAGATTATATGAATTATTATTTGTAGCCTGCATAAAAAAGTACTTGGCATACAATAATTATTTAGAAATTATTTCACTTATCATTTTTATTACAAGTATAATACGCTATAATGATTCCAATGCCTAGAGATTATGGAAGTCTATGCATGGTAGCACTAAAAGTGGAGTGACGGTTCTTTGTTGTCTATATATTAAGGAGTGAAATGAGATTCTCAGAGTTGGAATGGGGATCAAGTTAGTATAAAGCTCAAAGAGAGAGTGAGTTTGGGAATAGCCCTCAGTGAAAAATGAAAGCAAGACATGCCGAAGAGCAAGGAATATGTTTGAAATTTCCAGAGAAAACATATTGGAAAATAGAGCTATTGTAGAACTATATGAAAAATAGAAATATTTTAGTACTATATGGAAAATATATATGATAAGATAAGGAAAAAGGCTGTGTTTGTAAAGCCATGAAAAAAATAGTGGAGTTTTTTACCTTAGTATGTTAACTTAGAACATTATTATTAGTGGATTATTTAATACTAGAAGTCACTGTTAGCCCTTTAAATTGTAATCATTAACTTTAAAATGGTTGTTTAGAAATTGAGAAACTCGAAATTTGTAATTTAAAAACTACAACATTTTTGTGGATTTTGGTAGATTTTTATGTGTATTCTATAAACTGTTGTGTTTTCTTACCTGTAACATGGACTTGATACTATGAAATCAAGTACATTCTCATTTGGATTCTAGTTAAATTTTCAAACTATCAAACTTCATATAGTATATTAGATAATACATTACATTGCCACATTTCATTTGTTAATGTAGGACTGGAAAATAATAATTTTTTCCTAAGAAATAAAAATAATAATGATTTACTCCCTCATAGAAAATAGCCTACACCTTCCGCCTCCCCTGACACACACATCCATGAAAGCAGGTATTTGTCTTCAAAGAGACAGAAAAAATTAGAAAAGAGGGCAAACTTGCAAGAATTTTAAATCAATATTTGTATGACACCTTTTTATCTACTGTCTGGAAGAAATAAAAACACATTAAACTTTTTAATAAAAGTAAGAGTAACAGAGAACAATTTTCAATCACATAATAAAGATTTGTTTTAGACACAAACAATGACTTTCTGTGAGTTCTGCCCTGACATCTAAAGAATTCAGAAGGACATTTGCTATCCAACAGGGTTTTTCCTTCTGAAAACACAGCCCACTAAGAATGCCTAAACTATTCTGCCTCTTTGGTGCCTGTGTAAAGCAACAGGCAGGCATGAGAAATGGAAACTGGCTGGCTGAAGCTTGGTAAAAAAGACTGCACAATGGGAAGGCTTAGGCAGAATTTTCCTAGAAGCTCGTAGCTGCCAAACCAGGCCTTCAGATATTGGCCGTTTTCTAGCCCAGAACTAGGAGGGGCAGGAGAGAGACAAAGAGAGAAGACCATGAGAGGTGTTCCTAGAGCATGTAGACCACGTCCCCAAGGCCTACATATCGATGTTCATTCATTCAACATATCTTTGCACGATAGGCATTGTTCTTGGTGCTAAGGTAAAATAATGAATAAAACAAAGTTTCTGCCCTCAGTCTAGGTTAGGAAAGATAAGAAAGAAAGAAATGATGTCAGGTAGCAATATATACTATGAAGAAAACTAAAATAGAAGAAGAGGGAGTATTGGGATGGGTTTAGACTTGCCAGGTAAAATAGGGGACACTCAGTTAAATTAGAATTTCAGATAATAGTTTAAGTATGTCTCATGCAATATTTAAGAATATATATATTTTTAGATAAGTAAGTCCTCTGATACTTTGGGCACATTTACACTAAATAATGAAATATTTGTTGTCTGTTTGAAATTCAGGTATAACCAAGTGTTCCTCATCCCTTGCCCCCCATCCACATCTGGCGAGCCTATTCGAGTTAGAAAAGGGAGAGGAATTCTATTTTTATATTAAGTAGTTAAGGAATCTTTCTGATGATATGAAAACAAGCAGAGACCTAAAAGAAGAATGAGAGTGAACCGTGGAGCTATTTGGAGGAGTGTCTACAAAATAAAATAATGTGGAAAGGCTCGGAGCTAGACGTGTTCCTGAGTGGTCAGTGTAGTTGATGGGGAACGAGAAATAAAGTGGGAGAATGCAAGGGGATGAGGTCAGAGAGTTGAACAGAGAGCCCGATTTTGTAGGTTTTTATAGGATAGCATGAGAACTTTGGCGATCACTACAAAAGGGATGAGACATCACTGGAAAATTTAGGTCAAGAAATGCCATGATCTACTTTGGATTTTAAAACAGTTTGCCTGCTAAGTGGAGACTTAGAGGAAGGGTGGAAGCAGGAAAACCAGTTTGAAGTTAATCTCAAAATTCCAAAGAAGAAAAGAAAACGTGTTTTTGTGCAAGTGTGGTAGCCATGGAGCTAGTGAAAAGTTGACATTTTCTGAGTAGATTTTGAAGGTATATTTCATAGACTGTGTTGACAATCTGAATGTTGTGAGATCCTGAGAGAAAAGGCAAGGATAACTGAGAGGTTTTTGACCTGAGAATTGGAGGAGTGACATTGACATGGATTAAGGAGAAAGTTGTGGAAGGTTCAGATTTTAGAGGATACTCTGGAGTGTGTTTTTAAGGAGTTAGGTTTACAGTGGCTTAGTTATTCAAGTAGAGATAGCTACCAGGTAATAGAATACGTACATCTAGGGTTTAGGGGAGAGATCAGGAATGTGGACATGGTTGTGAGATGTCAGCACAAAGATGTTATATAACGTCACAGGACTAGATGGAATCACCTTGAGAAAAGAGAGGCTCCAAGGATTGACCTCTGAGCACAACTACAGGTGGAGGGATAGCAACTAAAAAGAAATAAACAAAAACAGTTGATGAAAAGAATTTAGAGACAAAGAAGGAGCATTTAGAGACATAAAAGCAAAAGTGAAAGAGAGTAGTATCAAAGAATGCAAAGGAGAAATACTGTGTTAAGGAAGAAAGATCATCAGTTACGTTAAATGCTATTGATACTTTAAATAACACTAACAACTATAACTCCACCCACGGTCTTTTAGCTATATTAGTTTTACTGAGTAAAATACAATAAAAGATAAAGCCCATGATACGATGAGGCTTCTGATTCCTTATATTTTCTTTTAGCTCCATCTTTTTGACTGAAAGTATTTTTGTAAACAGTTCAGCAATACGAGACAAGTATGAGCCAATATTTGACAATTTCTGGTTCTTAATTCACTATATGTATATCAGTTTCATCTTTTGTTAACCTTCACCTTCTCTTAGACTCTCTAGGTCTCCTGTTAATGTATCTACTAGTCTTTATCTGAATCTCTATTGTGAATCTACCTATATTTTATTAGCTTTTTCTGTGCTCACCAAAAAGACTTTTACAGTCTTAAATATTTGAATGCAGGGCCAGGCTAAATTTTGACTTCCCTGGCCATGCCTCCATTCATTATAGCTAATAATCCACCTTGGTCTGAAAAACATCTGAGTAATTTCTTTTAATAAAAACCTCATCCATTCTATGATTTGTTCCCTTACTGTTTTGCTAGCTAATCTGACAAAGAAGTCCAAATCAATGTATTGAACAACTAATAACATAATACCCACCCTCTCAAAATATTACATTTTAAAAGAAGTCTTTATAGCACATGGTAGCTATGGAAAGAAAATTATTGAATAATTTCTCTATGAGAAGTTAGGTATGGGGACAAAATTGATAGGGAAATAGTTTGGGGTAGGGCTCTGAAAAGTCATCCTCAACTCACCAAAAGTGGGATATTGCCCACTTTCCAACATAATGGTTCACTTTTTATATGTGGGAGAATTACTTCATTCCTTTTTCCTCAAGTCAAGCTAAATGCTTTATTTTCAAAATATTTGTGGGTAATTTTTAATCAGTAAATTTCTGCTTTATTTGGAAAGATTCAAAATACAGTAGACTCTTAGTTAACCAGCACCCATGGGGATTCACAGATGCCAGATAAATGAATTAGACTCTCAGTTAACTGGCACCCATGATGGAAAAATGTAGTATTATTTCTTCTATCTTTTTGCCCATTGCTTGAGAGTGCCAGTTGCTTGAGTTCAGGTCAACAGAGAGTATACTGTGTTTTCTCTACACTAGAAATATACTTCCCATTAATAATGTTTCTTAGAGTATTATGATGACAAGAACATACTTATTTAATAAAAAGAAAAATTATAGTTAAAAGTCAAGTCTTTTTAGAGTCCCAAACAATGAAAGCTTAGAGCAGGATGGTCAAGCCTCTGATGTGGAGTCTAGGACCAGAGGAGTGTTTACTAGAACCATCAAGCCACCAAGAAACTCCATTCTGCTGTGCGGTATGTCTGTCCTCTAGTGTGAGGAGTTAGTTGGCTCTGCTCACAGGTTCACCTCTGACAACTGGAGTCAGGCAGTAGGACTGTGCAAGCTATAAAAATGTCACCTTTGTTGAATCTGAGGAACTTTAGTGTCTGGGATCTATTTAAATAAAATCTAATGCTGAGTTTCTTATCTGTTTCTTTCCAAATGCTCAGAACCTCACAAGTTAGTCTGCAAAATTGGGTTATAAATTTGGCAAGATTTCTAGAACATCTACCCCTGGTGTTTGTCAAAAGTATCAAAAGAGAAGCCTTTCTTGTGGTCTTCAGGCTCTTCTTATTTCAGGCCCAGTTCAATACCAGGCATTTTCTTCTTCCCTTCTGGGTGGGAAGGTAGGATATGAGAAAACTGAAAAAGAGACAAAAATATTGAGACACTTTAGAAATTAATGTTTTCATATTTTCAGATCCTTGATTGAAAGTAACTTAAACTAATGAGTTTGAATCTTTATTTTTGTTTGAACTAAAAAAAGCGTCATAGAACAAAAAAATTGAGGTGATCTTTGTGCCAAGACCAAGGAGTAATTTTGTGTCCTAGCAGTTCAAGTTGTGGGTTACTTTTCCACAACTATGCTTCCACAGCTATTAGTCTGCTCAGAGTTCTCCCCTGACTAGTGCCCACATAATCTAATAATGAGCAGATGCTCCTGCTGTAGATGCAGTTCTAAGATGGTGATTTTGGAAAAGATTTAACTCTTTCACGATCCCAGGAGACAATGGAAGGGGGAAAAATGTAGAGTAACCTAACTTCCTAAAATAATTAATACAGCTTGCAAAATTACCTAATGTACAGAAAGGTACCTCAATCAGCAATAATAAAAAATCAAAAGAGACTAGCATCTTAGAAAGCTCTCTCTTTTGTTTTCTGCATTGTTTCAGGATCCTAGTATTTATACTGAAACTATCTGGATTATTATTATGGACCATTAATTAAATAGACTTACCACCTAGTTGGTCAGAGGTGAGATATTTCCGTGGTGAGTGTAGTTGATTGATATGTTTCGTGTGCAGCAGGAGATGTCACCTGGATAAATGGTAGACCGTACAGTCAAGTTTTAGCATCAGATTTTGAGGAAACAAAAATACATGTAAAGTGATATGTAGCTAGACCATTCTCCCTTTAGCCAGACATCTGTGGATACCTTAGGAACAATAGGTATTCCAGGGATTTAGAAGATACATTATTTTTTAAGAAAGTTGCTCCAGATAATGTCTGTCTTCTTAAGGTATAAATTGTGAATTTTGGTTGTGTTGGTTCAAGCATTACCTCTTTATTTTGGTGTGTGTGGGGGGATCCACCCCATAATGTAGAAGCAAGAGTGGAGACCTTCACCCTGTGGAAGATGACAGATCCTTAGTTTGACTGATAATTTACTTATTTAATAATTTTAAACATTTGAAAAATAACTTTAACATAATGAATAAAAACATAAGAGGGATATTCAACATATAGTGTAGAACATATAGTAGAAAATAAAAATTTATTTTCACTATCCCTAGATGAACACTGACATATATTTTTCTTTTTTCTACCTTTTGCAAGAGTACATATATGAATTTGTGTTTTGTTTTCCTATAAAATGGCATCATTTTTGCACTTAGCATCTTATTTTGAGTGGATTCAATGCTATTAAATATTTTTAAAAACATGTTTTTCTATGGTTGCATATTAATCTTTTATATGATGTGCCATCTTTTATAATGTAAATCATTTCACATTTTGGGTCGTAATGATGACTCCAAAGTTCTACTATTATAAATGATTATTCAATAACAACCTGATATAAGAAATTTTAGAAACATTTCTCATGATATATTTTGGAAGATTTTTTACAGTGTCATTTCCAGATCAAAATACATAGTAAATTTTAAGATTTGATATGTACTGAAAAATTACTCTCCAGAAACATCTGCTAATTGCAAAATTCCATAGTGTGTATGAGGGCGGGCTGATAAATTTTGCCTCCACTGTAATATTTTTTTTTTGTTACATTAGATATATCTGGATGTAACCAGTTCTGTGTAGTAATATGGTATCTCCCCTCCACCATTCCTGACCTTGCACACACAGATGCTTATTATTGAATTCTTAATGATGGAAAAAGTCCCTGCAATTTTTTTTGAAATCTTTTAATAAGAAAGGGAGGACTTCTTAAAAAAATCATTACAGGTGACGATACTTAGGTCCATCATTATGACCCTGAGAACAAAAGGCAGTCATAGAATACCATTTTTTTAGGGCTCATTTTTTTGAGTTCACTTCAGTGAGATTCAAAGGTAAAATGAAGAAGAAAGAGGAAAAAGAGATAGTATAAAAGGAGGAAGAAAACGCCTACTAGTTTGTTTATAATGAGTCAAAGTGAACTGAAGACAAAGCAGCCTAAACTGAGCCTACATCCAAATGGACTTCTCCATAAACATGACGTTCATATTGGGAGAAAAAAAAACACAAATTTTATTTACATTAAAAGAAGCATGTATAAATTACAAAATCCAATATAAAAGTTAAATAAGTCTCAAGTTAAAATAAGAGATTGTTTTTAGAATCCTCTTTATTCTGATTCTCACTTCTCTGGCCCTGATTATTCAGTTCTCAGTTTAAATGTAGCTGGAGGAAGGCCTTTTCTGAGCGCCCAACCCAAAGGGGCCCATGAGTCTCCAGCTTACCAGTTTGTCTTATTACTTAAGCATTTTGCACTCTCAGATGTTTCCTTGAGTATTTATTTTTCATGGTTTTATCATCCCCGGCTTTACTCACTTGAATAAGTTAAAAACTCCAGAAAAATAGAAACTTACATGTCTTTTTTAGGGCTATTTTCTCTGCATCTGGACAGATCTTGGTACCTAACTGAAACATAATAAACAGTCTGTTTATGAATAATATAAATGACACAGAAGTTTCTGGCTGGTAGCCTTGTGCCCCACAGGTTTCCACTCCAGGTATCTAGTCACTCTTTTCTGCCCTTAGGTATACTTAGATGTAAATGGCACTTGGTCCCAATAAACTGGCTATTTCAAGTATTTAAGAAGCTAACAACTTTGCCATTTTTTCTGTTGCATTTGATTATCTTACTGATATTCTTTAATTTTATTTTAAAAAATTTTTAACTTAGTTAATTTAAAATTAATTCTTAGAAGTTTTTAAGTTGCATATTTTGTTTCCAGTGTAGTTTAGTCATGGAGATAACTTCATCTCCTCCTTTCCCTATGTTTTCTGTTTGTTTTGTGCAAACTGTTCCACTGGCTGTTTGAATAGCCAGGACTTTCCCAACGTTACCATGCAATAACATGCAGTAACGATGACGGTGGGACATCCTCCCTTGTTTCTGAATTTAATGGGAATAGCACTAGTAATTTAAAATATAGTAGGCTGATTAATGATTTAAGAGCTATTCAATGTCATGGTTAATGTTTAATAGGATTGCATTTTATTCAATCAAATATCTTTAAAATGGTGCATTCATTGATTGCCAGTACTTATATTTGGTATTTTCACCTTTATATAATTGAGATAAATGTACAATATTCTTATTAGATTTTGATATCAGGCATTTAATTTTTAAAATTAAAAGACTATCTTTTATTCATTCTAGGCTCTAGAATAAATAATACAGAACTGGTAATTTTGTTCTTTGAAAATTTGAAAACAAAAGCCATTATTTAAAATACCATGTTGGTCCCCCTAGAGTCACATTTGGAGATTTTTTGGTAATATTTACTATTTGTTCCATGGTCTCTTCAAGTATGGGTTGACTATTTAAAGTTATAAAATCAGGGAGTGTATGTTTTACCAGAAGATTTCCCTGTTCATTCAATTTATCAAAGTAATTAAGAATTATGTATTCTAATCTTTTATAACCATTTTATCAAATGATTTTATTAGAAATAGTATAGTTCTTAGGAGCACAGGTTACAGAGTCAAGGAGAGAAGGTGCTGCATTATAATTCCATTTTCACTACATTAGGAGCTTTGTGATAATAGCAAATTAACCTCTCAACTTCAGTGACCACATTTGTAAAAAGAAATGAAATAAATAAACACGTCAGAGTTTTGCTTTAAGGAGTAACTGAAATAATATACCGGGCTTTAAGGATAATGTGGTACAGAGAAAGCACATAATACATTCTAGCTATTTATTATTATACTTATCATCATGATCATTTCTCACTTGATTTTATTTGCAGGAAATCTTACTATTGTTTTATACTTCTTGCATTTATTTAATTTTTCTATGATTTTTTCTTTTGTAAATTAATTCCTGCTTTTATCATTTAATTCCCTTAAGTGTACTTTCTTTGTCTAATTTATTAAATTGAATGCTTGATTTATTTTCATTTTTTCTTATTAATTATAAAAATATTCCAAGGCTGCAATTTTGTCTCTATATAGTCCCTTGGCTACATCTCATAAGAGTTAAAATATAATGTACTAATTTCACTATTTTCTAAATAACCTATATCTGTTTATTTTTATTTCTCCTTATTCCAAATGAGGTCATTTATTAAAAAAAAATATTGTGATTTTCCTAATAGTTAGAATTTTTGCTTGTTTCATTTGTTTCTTTAGCCTTTCGGTATTATTTCTTATGTTATTGCATGGTGGTCACAATGTGCCCTGCATAATTTCTACTTTGTGGAATATACTACAACATTTTGTGAAACTATAGATGACTACTTTTTCTACAGGATTCACAAACACTATATATTTTACATCTTTGTAGAGTTTATATTGAAAATACATTTATTAATTCAATCATATTAATTACTTTTTTCAAATGGTTTCTATTTTTTCTTGATATTATTACCAGTATCAAAGACATAACAGTGTTAAAGTCTACAAAAGTTCTGTTTCTATCTACTTTTACACAGTGTGTTTAAGTGCCATTTATTTAGCATATAAAGTTTTGTGACATTTTTACAAGTTTATTCCAAAGTGCACTTTTTTTGAATAAATGGCTTTTTATAATCTGATTATTTTTTCCTTCAAATGCATTTTGGTTTTACACTAATATTTACATCTCTACTATTGAACTTATGGACAATTTTTCCTGTTAAAATTAAAAAGTATCTGAAGAGAACTGAAAAGATCGAAGTCCATCATTGTATATTTAGAGCAAGGTAAATGCCCTTGTGCTTGTCTGGAAGGAACATCTTTGTCTAAAGAATTTTCTCCTGACAAGCAGGTGATAACCTACTGCATTAGCATGAACATATGAGAAATCAGGATTTGCTCTTGACTAGTTAAGAAATAAGCTTAACAATTCACAAATTTCTTATGGGATTAGACTTTAATACCTAATGATCACCTTTGTCAAGGAAAATGTATTTGACACTGCGGGAAGTAATTGCAATTTATGGAAATGTTTTGAACCAAAG
Organism: Lyroderma lyra; assembly: GCA_004026885.1. Taxonomy (NCBI): domain Eukaryota; kingdom Metazoa; phylum Chordata; class Mammalia; order Chiroptera; family Megadermatidae; genus Lyroderma; species Lyroderma lyra. Next base: position 36,090 of record PVJL010000277.1, read on the forward strand.
AAAGAAAAATCAAAATATTTCTATCAGAATAGTAATAGGAAATTGGTTCACTATACTAGAAGGAAGAAGCACCTTGAGGAGCTCATCCATTGGTTGTTCTTGTGTAAGACTTCATGGACTTCGTATTTGGATGAACTTCCTAGCTTTGGTTTATTAAATTCATACTTCATCACCACAAATAAAATCCCTTTTCCACAACACCTTTAAGGAGAGATTGAAGTAAATTCCATGGGCACTTTTCTCCCTTAACATTTTACTTCACCCAACTATCTTTTTTTTTTTTTTTTTTTTTTACATTTAGCTATTTATACAAATATTTGCTTAATGGTTTTACATTTATTAATATCTTCTTTTTTCTAGTCACAGAGGGTAAGCTTCTAGAAGACAAGGAATCTTCCTGATTTTAGTTTACTCTGTAATAGGCTGAGCACGTAAACATGCTTAAAAATTTATCATGCTGTACCAGCTATCTCCTTTTATTAATTCTATTGATCTGTACCTCACCCTAATTCCTTTTTTTTCCCCAGAACTGGAAAAAGTAATTGACACTATTCTAAGTGTTAGGTAAAGAGGTGAAGCATAAAGACAAAAGAAGTTTTAATTTTTTTTAATCTTCAGTCTTTGACCTTAATTACTAAAGAACACTTTTTGATAAGGCCTGCAATAGAAATATGAGGGCTGTTTGGAAAAAATTCAGCCATAAATGCCTTATTTTTGTATTACATGGCTGAATACTTTCTGAACAGCTCTCATATAGTTGGAAATATTTTTATAAATCTTACAATTGAATAGTTAATTGGATGAGAGGGAGTAGCAGACAGGTTAGATACAAGTTGCTGTCATTTCATCAAAGGGATCTAAGAAGCCTCTTGTCTTAATCTATCCATTAATTTTCATTTATGTTTCAACCACTTCATAATCTGCTCCTTACTGAGCAAGCTATTATCTATGTAGTCTGATATTTGGGGGCCTTAAAAAGAAAATTGCCTGGAATATACAATACCTAGTGGAGGTTAGAATTAAACAATGCCAAAATGACACTGGTCTAATCTCAGGATGTCTAGGATCCCTGAATAGTCTGTAATTAAGGAGGAGTTGAGGAGGACACTTATATTATATAAAGCAGAATACCTAATTGAATTAAGCTGGGGAGGGGGCAGGAGGTGGGGTTTGGAGGGTGGGGTAGAAAAAAAAACAAAGATCAAAACTCAAATAACATCAATTACTGTTCTTGGCAATGACATTATGATGAAAAGATTTTTTTGTTCTTTTGCATTTTATACCACCCTACTTAAAATGAACACATTATTGCAAAATTTGTTATTTGGCAAAGACTCTAGCTATTTTGAATGGTAAAGGGAAGTTTTAACAGGTTTAGCTTTGGGGCTTTTAGAAATATCCTTCCAATACTTTGTGTGTGGAACATTAAGGTCAAACTTCTGACAATCTTAAGAGAAAGACAACCTGTAAGAGTCAACATTGTTATCAGTATCTTACACATAAACCGGGCAGTTAGGAATAGCCTCAAGGGACCATTCCCCGGGAAAACCTCACCTGCTGAGGTCAGAACCTCAGGAGTTTTATTTTTTTTATTTTTTTTTTTATTTTTTTATTTTATTTTATTTTTTAATTCATTTGTATTGTTAGACTTATTGGGGTGACATCTGTTAGCAAGGATTACACAGGTCTCAGGCATACAATTCTACAGTGCATTGTCACCTTGATGTATAATAAGTTCACCACCTAATGTGACTTCTCTTTCCATCACCTTATATTTAGCTTCCCCCCTCCTCTCCCACCCCCTCCCCTTTCACTCCTCCCTAACCCACTCATCCCCAAATAAACATTAAACTATTGATTGTGTCCATGGGTTATTTGTTTTAAAGCAAGGGCATGCTGCATTACTATGTGGACTGGAGGTGAGCAAACAGATTCCATCACTCTTTAGAGAAGTGATTTCAAGGCTCGTGCTAGTGTGCAGGCATAAATACACCAGCAGGAGGCCCTTTAGGAGGGGTTCAGACAAGTTATAGTACTACCTGAACCTGAGCCAGGCCAAACTGCTAGGGCTTGAATTAAAAGGAAACAGTTTATAGGCTGTGGGACCTCTTACCAATCCATCTTTTTCACTGGGGAGAAAAAAAAAATCCTTTTTGCAGAGGTGATGAAAACCTGTATTAAAAGGTGACACAGCAGAAAAAAAGGGGGGTAAGCCAATTGGTATTTCAAAAAGCAAGGAAAAGAAGCCAACATGCTTTTAAAAGTATTCAAGTGGGGAGAGGAAAGAGGGAGGAAAAGTCATGGTACAATCTATGGTGAACAGTTCTAAGACAAATGATATTAACAAAAGAATATTTTAAAAATTCAAGAATTTTGTTCAAGTAAACTTCTGGGTTTTTTTTTTTTTTATATCTACATATATATAAATGTGATTGTGAATCTTTTACAATGGTGTGAGATGTAAGGTATGTAAAATTCAGGCACAACCAGTTAAGTAGGCCCATAGCTAAAGCCAATACTCTTGATAAGTATAGGAAGAAGTCCAGCCAAAGAACACTTTATGAATTTGATAACTGCTCTTTTCTGTTGTAGATATTAGACTGTAGATGACCATTGGCATACTTCAAGCTCTTTTTCTTACCGCAGAAACCTGGGCATTTGCAGATACAATATACTTCAGTGTAGATCATAAAGCTTTGTTGTCATTGCCCATTATAGGTTAAAACTGGAAAGCACAGTAATATATATCTGGTACTATTATGTTAGTGGTCTTTAAGAAAGTGCATGGGAGGGATTATGGGCTTGGTGCCTCACTTCTCCTTCTTCCCACTTCCCCGGTCTCCTATCCCTGGTTCCATTTGTTATTAATAAAAGAATTTTTTAAAAAAAGAAAAAGTATACATATCAGATATATCTTATTCTTTGCTGATAATATAAAAGGTAAAAAGGATTTGCTAGATGGTTCTGTGACTGGAAAGAATGGAAATGTGTCATCCAGATCCTCTTACAGGAAGGGACTTACTGTTCCAACTACCAATAGATAGCCTTCATCTGCCAGCTGCTTCAGGGTTTGCTTAGATTTCTGTGGGCCATTTTCTCCAAGATGTGACCTTCCTGCCGCCAAACCCATCCCTACCCAAGGACTGACTGAGGCAGGCAAAAATATTCCCCCATTTCTGCCCAAGACAGGTCAACTTGGAAGGGCTATGTATGCTCTAGAGCTCCTGTGAGCTTTTGACCAAAAGATATTGAACTGTTATGGTTGTTTAACTTCTCTCTTTGCCCAATCTTGACTCCTTTTCTGACATATTCTGTTTGTTAAATTCACTCTCAGTGCCTGCTTCCAGAGAAACCAACCTGTGAATATAACCATATTTAGAGGAGTTCTAATAACTGTGTTGTGATTCAACATTATTTTATAGATTAGGCAATTAAAGTACAAAATGAAGAGAACCTGCTTGGGATGAATAGTGAATTACTTATTAGATACCAGGGCTGTGGTTTTCTAATGTCCTGATTAGCCTCTCATTCTTCTGATTGTAAGACTTGTCAGGGACAGTCAATAAGAATGACAAGTGAACATCGAGGCTGTCAGGTGACTTCTGTTGTATATTAAAATTATGTATAGGGTAACTAGTAAACTAAAATGCATGGGATATTAAATGATTGAGAATCACCATTAAGTTCTGATCTTTTTCTAAGATGCTGCTCACACTTCTTACATTTTCAGTAGAATGATGGTATGATTATGTAGTTTACGCTTTTCAATTCTATAAAAGTAGAACTTGAAATTATGATTTTGGAGTAAAACATTAAAAGTAGACATGATGATTTGACCAGGCCACCAGTTGGTAAAACAAAAGAAATTCAATGCATTATGTGGTATTAGGCGAAGGTATGAACCATGAAAATTGTGGACAATTAAGGCATAACCCTCTTCATACTGATTAACCAGTGTTTGCTAGCCAGTTATTAATACACATTTAACTTTCCTTAACATGTAAAATGGGTAATACAACTGTGTGACATATCCTGCCACTTACATTCATACATTTCAAAACTTGAAATTGAGGAAAACAATGCTCATTTAGATCACAAATGTTTATTTAGTATTTCTATGAGCTAGGTTGGCAGTGTTTTAGGTGTTAAGAATACAGTGGTAAGCAAGCAGAAAGTGTCTGACTCATGGAGCTTATATCTCTGGTGGAGGAGATAGCAATAATTAAAGCAATTAAGTACATAAATAAATTTAATTCATAAACATATATTTTAACGTCAAGTAAGTTGTAAGACTAAATATGAAGTAGAGTAAAAGGACTGTGACATTATAGGCTGCTCTAGGTAGGATCATAAAGGTTGAACTCTGCGAAGTTAATTTTGAACAGAGAGGAGAATGAAGTCAGAGAAGGGGACATGCAAATATTTGGGAGACAAGTATTCAAATCAGAGTGTATAAACCCTGAGATGGGAAAGGATTAGGGGTATAAAAAAAGATCAAGACACGTGTTGGTAGAGTGCAGTGAGTAAGCTGAAGTGTGTAGGAAATTAATTCAGAGAGGTCGTCAGAGGCTGGATCTTCTATGGACTTAGAAGCCATGTTAGGGATTTAAAATTTTTTCCTAAGTGTAATGGGAAAGCATTGAAAGCTGGAGAACAGGGACCGTGTGTAATCTGATTTACCTTCTGAGAAGAGCACTGGCAGCTGTGTGGAGGTGAAACAATAAGGAGCAACAGTAGGAAATGTACTGTGGAGAGTACTGAAGAGGCTACTGCAGTAGGACGGACCGATGATGACAATGGCTTGGCTAATGGTAATAAACCTGGAGATGATGAGAAATTGTTGGCTTTGCTAATGGTTTGGATGCGGGGTGTGAGAGAAAGCACTCAACAATAACTCTCAGATTTTTCTTCTGAAAACCAAGTGGATGATGGTGCTGAGATGGAGGCCACTATAGCAAAAAATAAAATAATGTCATAAGTAAATATTGACCTATTGCCAATGGTTCATACATGACATAATGGAGTTTCCAAATCTCTCCTTATCTAATTATGGCTCTACTTTTGGTTCTAAGTCCTTCGGGGTCAAAAGGAGTACAAAATAAGAATATGACGTGCCAGAATGCCAAATAAAGAAAAATGAGAATTGGAAAGCATAAGGCTGTAGGATGACAGAGAAGCAATGCTATGGCAGACGATTTGTGCGTGTGTGTGTGTGTGTGTGTGTGTGTTCTGGAATGGTTACAGCAAAGCAAAAGTGACGTTCTACCCTTCTATCAGGAATACAACAACAAACAAACAAAAAAAAACAAAATACAAAAATTCTTTGAAATGCTATGATTCCCCCTTTTTTATTGGTATTAGTTTCTAAAATAAAGAGGGGCAGAATTATTTGAATGACTTTCTGATTGCAATTTTCATTTTTAAAAGTACAGTGCCACAACCACAGCTATGTATTCAGTGGCAATACAGACAAATGCCTATCTCCCAGGAATTATCTTTTCCCTCAGCATTTTCTTGCGCCTTTAGTGGGGGGCTGCTTCAGCTGTAGCTTCATGTATGTTCGAGAAAAGGAACACTGGTTGCAGGTACATGAAAGGTTGTGTTTATGTTTAAGTTTCCTTTTAAATTTCAATCACAGTACTTAAATTCAGTTTGTTTCAAGAAGCACTCATGAGGTCACAACCATGACCCCAGCTAGGATCCCCCGAGAAGCTAAAACCACACTGGGCCTCCGTGCCAAGAGAGTAATATTTAAAGAGCGGATATTGACTAATTCTTCCACTTACTATACCAACCTTCATTCAACCAGCAACCAACACAGAAAAAAATTCTTTGTAGGTTCCATCAAGACAAACATACATTTGCTTTAGGAGGTTTTGCCAAAAGCAGAACATGTTGCTAAGGAGTCTTGTCAATATTATCCCATCATTATTAATGTCATATCATTTTCTTGGGTTGGGAGGCAAGGCAAATTTGTGATAAAGATGATACATTTCTTGGACATGGGGGCAATTTCTAATCTTTTTCTCATACACTCCATAGATTCGTGTGCTTTGAGTTTTTGTTTTTGTTTTTGTTTTTGATGTATAATGTATATTGAGATACATGGCATAGGGGCCTTTATTTGCGCTCTTGCTATGGGCCCAAATTAAAAATAAAGGGAATATTTGCTTTGAGATTGTTTAATATGCATGTTCAGAGACTAGTAATGGTAATAATAAAGCAAAATAATTAATGTGCTGAGCTAATATGTAGCTCCAACTAACTCTTACAAAGTGACAACCTACCTATAGAGAAAAATTCCAGTTCTGAATTATTATGAATATAGCTACCTGTGCGATTTGGCTCAGAAGGCATTTCAGTGGGCATTGAATTTTCAGTATGGGCCTATTACTCTCATATCACTTGCTGTTACTATGTTGCCCCAATTGACCTAGTCATATTTGTAAGGCTCCAATGAGAAGGAGGAAAAGACAACAGAATAAACCTTTCCTTTTAAGCTACTACAATGTCCCATCTTTCTGGAATTGCATATAGGGTAAGGATTTTGCATGAAAGGGCTTCAGGAAGTTACAAAACTCCTTTACATGGCCTGTTGGGTCTGTGTACAATTTCCAGCATTACCCAGAATAAATACCAGGAGACTGGTGTGGTTTATACAAGAGTTTATAGAGAAAAAAAAAATCCACCCACTAGCTCCCATGCTGAGGATTACATCCAGGTCCCTGCTGCCAAGTTCTGTGTTTAGGTAAAGCATGAGAAAATCTGCCCTTTTTTTTCAAGTCACAAAAGGCTTTCTATAGTAAGGAGTGGTAAGAAGCTGACAGCTTTTTATGCATAAAAGGCAGCTGTTCCTTCTCAGGTAATATTATTAATAAACCCTAAGGTAATGTTTGCTCTGAAATATGTCTAATTGAAATAATTTACTCTGACCCTTGGAGAATTATGAAACTGTTTTCATCATGTTCACACACAGCAAAATAATTATGAGATGCCATATGGAAAAACCATCATGTGGTAGATGTCTTTCTGAATCTATATTTTTGAAATGTTTCCTGCAGCTACATCATATAGCTAATTTACACAGTAGAGGTGAACGGTCCCTTTTCCACGTGGAGATTTGATGTGAAATGTTTGCAGTTCCAGAATATTAACAGGGGTGTTGACATCAGTAATTAGTACAGTTATGAGATATTTTTCACAAAGTATTATGAGAGCAATACTTGGTCATAGAAGGAGAAAAAAAAGAAAGGTATGGGATGTAACACAAAGCTTATGAGGTATCCAGGTACTGTCAGTTTCTGCAAACAGTGTGGTCACATTGGTGGCTGAGGTACTTTTGGCCTTTAGCATAAAATCTGTCTGGAAAGTTCCAGCAGTTTCCACTGAGATAGCACATTTGGCAAGATGAGGCTGAGTGTGGTATGTAAGGACTTTTGGGAAAACTTGTCAGCTTTCACAGGGAAAGGTCCAAGTGTTTATGGGAACTATGAAGTGGTGTTGGGTGGCTCTCAAAGGGATCTGTGGGGTCATTTGGGACAGGGATTTGAAAGCTTTTTGATTGAAACTTCTGAACTTATCAAAATGGTTAGCAGTCTGGCTGTGAGTCTCATGAGAACAGACTTTCTTGTGAAATTTCTGGTATGGTACTTTCCTGCTGGGGTGAGAAAATCTTAGTAGGACAGACTTTCTCACCATATTTTAGTTCTTGAGATCCATGTCCCTGTTAAATCCAGGAAATGGAGAATCACAGGAAACAGAGCTTTACTTGAAACCTCTAGGAAGTTAAGATTCAAATTTCTATAGAGTTTCAATTGTTTAAGTCAACTGGCCTGATTTCCTGATCATACCCACCACCACCAAAAAAGGTGGGTGCAAGAGAAAATAAAAAGAAACAAGTAAAGAAAAAACATTCTTTAAAAGTGTAATTCCCTTCTCCATATGCTTCTAGTTTCTTTAATCTTCTATCAAATAAAAAAAGTAAAAAGTGGTATTGATATATAAATTAGAGCCTGTTAACCCTTGGTAATTAAACTATCCAGTCTGTGTTTCCTACCTCTCCAGGAGAGGTAATGAAAGCCTCTTCGACACTGTCACAGTTATTAGAAGGATCTCCATTCTCAATGCTCATGATTGCATTTCAGAACACTTGGTCACAGTTGCAACAAATGAGCATTTTCTTGTAACAGCTCTTTGGAGGCAGATGCTGGGATGTGGATTCAGAGTCTGGCCAGGCAGTGTCATCCTCACAATTAGCTAAGAGTTGGCACATTGAAATCCTAGTTCCAGTCCCCTGGGTCCTTGCAGGAGCCTCCCATTTGTTTACAGCCTCATCTTACTTCAATTTGCAACATCCAATTATCCTTAAACTTTCAAAGAAAAACAAATTTACATAAAAGCGCAAGTACATATACATACTATGCACAAATATTTACAAGGCTTTTTAAAAAACGTATGACAGAAATCTTTTCACTTTTCCGAAGTTGCAGTTCTACTTTCAACAACAGAACATGGGATTAAAAAAAAATAAGTAAATAAGTGAAATGCAAAACTGGAAACCTGACAGTACGATGAAACTGTTGCTGTTTTCTAATACATTTCAGGTCAGATCCTTGTACTTCCCACTTTTAAACAACTGCCAAGGATTTGTTTTTATATCTACTAGACATCTGTGCTATTTGTGAGCACTATTTCTAGCAATTGACTGTCCTAAAATAAAGGTAACATTTTCCTGTGATTTACAGTCTATCATTATTTTAGTGCAGCCTCTGAATGCAAGAACTAGAGATTTATTGCACACTCGTGTCTTATCCACAGCTCATGTAATAGAGGAAAGGTAAAATGTCTTGGCTTGCTGAGGGCTCCCTTCCTTAAGCAGCTGTCCTTTTTGGTGTGGTGCTTGCAGCTTGATTAAACTACATTGAGAAGGTCAGTGACCAAATTTTGCTTTAACAGTTTCCCATAACATGTATTCCTCATAGGGAGCTTTTCTCAGCTCAGGTTATTTTCAGCAATGTTCTCAAAGCAAAAGAATGATCTTTGCAGTAAACTAACGAATTCCCACTTTTTATCCTTTATCTCAAACATAAGCGATGACAGCATTTATATTTCTTCCACTGTCTTGGCCAAAAACAACAAGATTGATGAGGCTCTCTCTTTTTCATAAGTGTATTATATTCTTTCTTTGACCTATGAAGACATGGGAATCTTTAGTTTCATAACACCTCTTAAGGAGGGGAATTCCCCATCCCCACTCCACTCTGCTTCTCATCACTTCCCCTCCCCGCCCTTCCCCACCAAATGGACAGCTATCAGTGGGGATATGCATTCAGTGCTCTCTCTTGCTCACTCTCTCTCTCCCTCTCTCCCTCTCTCTCCCCCCTCCCTCCCTCCCCCCTCCCCCTCTCCCCCTCCCCACCAATACCAAACACATTAACTAGAAATTTAGAGTATAGAGCAGAAGTATAAAGAAAAGCTTTGCTGTAGGATTGAATTTCCACTTTATGTAACCCTCCACAAAACTTTTTGGAGACACCATCAGATAAAGATCAAACTGAACAAATGTTTCAAGTAAACATGGTAGCTAATATAGCAGTAAATGAGTGAAACTTAGGAAAGCTATTTTGACATTTCATTTCTTTTCCGAAAAATGTTAGTGATATTTTCGTGTTTTCTTACTCATTCTTGCTTATTAATAATTCCTGATTATGTGTTTTATTATATAGGAATGGCTGATAATGATTTGGGGATAGAGATGTGAGAACATTACTAAATTCACAAAGCCAAATCCTAACTAGTGCTTCTTTAACATCCCTCAGGCACTGAAGTGCTGATAAAATTTTATTTTAGATTCCAGATTCTCTTTCTGAGGTCAATAAAACCTATTTTTTTCTTTTATTTTTCTCCTATTTTTAATCTGATAAAATTAATGGAAACTAAGGTAGCAAATTGATTATGTCCTAATAAAGACTGTTTATCTTGGGCAGTTTCTCAAGCTGTGGCAGGTGTAATTGGCTGTTGAGTAGTTAGGTTACCCATGTTTTCAGAGTACCAAAGCAAACACCTGAGTATTGCCTCAGGCTTTCTTTGTTTAGACCCTTCCATATTTCTGTCATCTCAAATTCAGGTAAAATTATTTTTGGTGAACTGAAACAGCCAAATTATTTTATTCTATTTGAGTATAATTTAAGTAAACATATTTGTAAAAATTTGATTCCCCCTCCACCCCTGTGGATTAAGATCCAGAAAATGAGCTGGAATCTAACTACTCAGACATTAATTGCAAAAGAAAAAGAGGGCTTAGAACTAAAGTATGAGGATCAGGAGGCTGGGTCTTTCCACAGATCTCTAGAGTCCATTAACCATCTGCCAATGAGAGAAACCCATTTTGCTGTCTTTCAGCAATCTCTCAATGAGCCCATTTAAATTGGAATGTTTAATTTTTGCTTCCAAATTGTTTGTTCCTTCTCCTGTCTAGTGTCACTCAGTAAATGATTTTATTATTCATGTAGTTTCTCAAAATAGAAAATCACATGTCCTCCTTGATTCTTCCCTTTCCTCCATACCTTGCTGATAATACTCCTATACATAATCAAATCTTCCCTCCACCTAGCATGTTAGTACCTTGGTTTAAATTACCTTTCACCTAAACTACAGAAATGTAATAGCCTTGTGATCAGTCAGGATCAAATGAGGAAAACAGAATCAATGCCAGCTTGCTGAACTTTAGGAGCATAAAATGGATTGCAAAGTTATTGGAAGAGCTGAGAAGTCGAATAAGGATGCTGGGCCAACCCTGACATTAACTATTGCAGCAAAGTGCTGTCATTGGAGAGCAAAGGGCAGAGGTGGTCTTAAAAGGTTATGAGTAAGAACCCAAGATCCCTCAGCAAGAGGTGAAATTGCAGGGAGAGGGACTGTTTAGAACTCGGATTAGAATTACAAACTCAATGAGGTCACTCCAAGAGGTGACTTCACTGAACCTGAAGCAGTGGGAAGGTTGGTGTGGGGGCTTGATTTTCTCCTTGCTCTGGCTCCCGACTCATATCCCAGCTTCCTGTTTACCCCACTTCACCAGAGTGCAGTTGACAGAAGTCACCTTGGAAATGTTATTTGCAAAAAGCCAACTCCTGGCATGCAGATTAAAGGCTGGGAATGAATCTGTGAGCAAAAGTGTGAAAGAAGTGATGCAGTCCACCCCTTATGCAGCATGTATTCTTTCCAACCATGTATAATTTGTTTCTACACAATAACTTTAAGCTTCTACCTAATAAAATAAAATACAAATCAAGATACTCTTATACCTGCCACAAAAGGAGTACAGCATATCATCATTCACTGCTCTCAAACTTGAAGATCTCCTGGTGACACAATGACCTCTTTATCAATTCCTCAAAGTATGGCACCCTATGAATTAAATGCAAATATAAGCATCATCAACAGGAGAGGGGGGATATAGAGGGTTAAATATGAATAATGTGTTAATATATACTTAAGAAATATAAGCAAAGCTGATATACTCCTTGTTTCTTTCTCTAATCTTGAAGGTGGTTCTTTCATTTGCCCCTTTTGTTCCTATTGTCCTTAACCAGAACCTCAACTGGTCAGGGTTCTATATTTAGTTAATGAGCCAAAAGTCCTTTTTCAGAGTCTCAACCCTTAGTGCTTCTGATCTTACTGAGTAACCATTGTGGATTTTACTACTAGGCTGCAAGTATTAAGGGGTAGGGGTCCCAGTAAATTCCATCCTGTTCCAGCAAACCGATGTCCTGTTGATAAGCAGGAACAATACACATATTTCTTTGTGGGAAGGTTCAAGGTGAGAAGAACCCCAAACTATTCAGGTTACTTATTTCAAAACTTATATTCAACTTCAGTATTTTCATTAATGACAATACTTATCTTTTGGGGACTAAGACTTCTAAACCTTCAGAGTGTGAAGTTGTAAGGACACAAAGCAAAAATGATGCAAATATTAGATATATGGTATAATAGTGAAAACTGTAACTCCTCCTTCTTTGTTTCCAAGGCCTTATAAGAGAACTGTCTAGAAAATACCCAGCCATGTAATATGAAAAATAGAGGCACCTGTGGCTGGACATCCCTCATATACTGGTCATGGGAGAAGCAGCACCTTACACTGGTGCCTTGTGTAAAGCACCTAATACTACCAGAATGTGGTCTCCCAGCTGACTTCACAAGTGAATCATCAGCCAGCCATTCCTTCTTCTATTAGATCAGTTTTCTTTGGACAACGGGGTGTATTGTAATACAAGTAAATGTTATGGGTGGAAATTCATTGCTGCACTTTTTACTGTGAGGTGAGATGTAATGTGTTGTGGGATTCTATGATGATAAGCCAGATATTTCCATAAGCTCTTGGATGAGAGTGCTGGAGGTGTATAGCAAACCATTTACATAATAGTATGTATTCTAGTGACGATGCATTGCCGCCCCTTCAAAATTACAGCGATTAGCTCCCGTCAGCATGCCATCATGAAGTTGCTGATCTCTGGAAATGATGCTGTGCCTGGTGTTAAACACTGGCCGCTGAGGTTGTACGTTGGAAACTGTACTGGGTGGCAGGAGTAGAGGTGAGCTGTATGCTGTTGGGCCCGTGTGATGCCTCTGTTTCTGGCACAATGATACCTTTTGAACATGGACCCATTGAGTAAGCACTGGAGTCTGTGGAGGAAGGATGCTCTTGAAATCCATTGTATGAATTATTTTTCCCATCTGATTTAAAAGCCTCTTTGACTGTGGATGTTTTTCACTGTTCTGTACCCTTTCACATGGAATACAAGCACTTGTGTGCTTTGTGCCCATTATTGGTACATTCACCTAACTTTTCCCCAGGCAACGTTCACCAGTCTTCCAATACACTTCTACCGGTTCTCGGCAGCTAGAGAATGACTGCCTACAAACCAGTCTGTCCCTCGGGTCATTTCACTTCCCAGGCAAACTAGATAATCAGATTTACTGCCCCAAGTTTTGCCCATAAGAGACCTTATCCCTTTATGATATTCTTTGTGTGAGGATTCTCATTCTTTGAGCCACCTTTGTGTGGGTCTGCAGTAGAACAGCAATCCATGGCTGGCTGGTGCCAGCATGTCATGCAACTCATTTGTAAGTAGGTTTGAGCTTTTCTTCTTAGTCAAATGGTCATAGGAATAGATCACATGTGTGGGTTGACAGTGGCTTGGATAGTGTGCAGGTACCCAATCTAAAAATAAAATCAATTTTTTGACTCTTTAAAATAGATGTCTCTCTCTTCTGTTCTCTGGAATTATCTACTTTTCTACTCTTGTAAGTCATCATATCTTAGGAGTATCAGGACATTCTGGGATAGAAATAGCTTTAGCACTTTTCATGGATGCTGGTTTCAGGGGCTAGGAATTATCTGAATAAAGTATCCTCTGAAATCCTCAGGAGTTCTACTTTCTATTGACTGGATAAACTTGTGTCTTGTGGATTCCTATTTTTGATATTCTGGGCTCTGAACTTCATATTGAATTTCTCTGAAGACCTCTTTCAGTTGGGATAACTTATAATTTCATAAATCATGGGTCTAAATTATTCTGTTCATTTAAAACTGATGGCCTGAGCATCTTCCCTGTATGCTTCCAAAGGCTGGCTTGGAGCAAAGCTTTTAGTTTTCACTGAGGGCTTTACTGAAGACTGTAAAGAAGACCTGTATCTATCAGAGTCCTAGTATGAGCCATAGAAATAAGCTCTAGAAACTTTGAGCAGAAAATAAGCTTATGAAAGGATATTAAGGGGTTTACTGATGGCCAGGGAATCAGGCTACACAACTTAGAAGATCCAGAATCACACCAGCGTTCTGCCCATGAAGACGTCTTGTTGCTACCACCCCTCCTTCCCCACTGATGCATTGGATGCTGGATGTAGGACACAGCTGGGGGAAGTTTTGCACATGCCCGTTTTGATGCTTTTTCACCTAGAGCCCTTTGGATATGCAGACATACTTTGGAGATATTGAAGTTTTAGTTCTAGATAAAAATAAAGTTAATATCTCAATAAATCAACTTGTAATCTATTTGCTGGTGAAGGGTCTTGCCTTCAATTTGTAAAATAGGCAATATCTGTAAAGCACAATAAGCAGAATAAAATGAGGTTTGCCTATATACATACATATTTTTATATCTACCCAAATTGGGATATATTTTTTTAAGGTTAGTAATACATTTTGAACAAATTCTTCTCATGCTCAGAAACTTTTTAATATAATTTACAGTGGTACATAGTAGATTATCATATAGGTCTACCATAGCATTGTTTGTGCCCTATCCAAATCTTTATTATTTTACATAATGCCCATTTCCAAATAGTTCTTAATATAAAATTCATGAAAGTTGAATTACTGGTTCAAATATGAAGGTTTTTAAGTCCTGTGATTGATATTGCCAAGTTACAATTCTAAGAGTTACCTGGAGGAATGGTGTGGAGGCCAAAGGTCATTTTTTTTTTTCCCAAAACTCTGTCATGGAGAACAGAATAGTCTAAAATAGTTTCATTTCTCTCATTCCCATTGTATTTTATCTGGATTCAACTTTTAATTCTGACTTTCCTTTTTTTGTGTGTGTGTGATTGTTAGGAAGATTAAAGTATAAAATTGCTGCTGACCATGTACCATGCACAAACTAGAAACTTTTTAGAGCTTAGCTATTATTATTACTGTTATTGTTAATATGTTTTTTCTTACCCTTCTCACCATTAATAGTCCGTTCTCACTGTTACAATGTTATTTCTCTGTTTTTCCAGGACACTTGATATTCATCATATATGCATATGGCATTGTACCCTTTGAGACACTAAGGTACAGATTTAAAATGATATTGCTAAGATAAAATAGTAAGAGATATAAAAACAAATTTTTTCTGTACTAGATCTCTATAGAAAGTAAAACATAATCGCTCATAAATTGGAAAATATTTTCATTGATATTCTTAAAAATAATTTGGATAAAAATTTATTTTAAATTCATCTTGACAGGAATAATTCATTGCAATTACATCACCAACATGTATAGATATTATATATGTGACCTTGACTTAAAGTGAGTGACCTTGGGAGGAAATTTGTAGGTTTAGCAAATCCCTTCTAGTAACACCCACAGAACTGAAAACATATTCCACTTCTTGGTGGTCTTCTGCCCATCCAAAGCTCTTGAGTGCCATAAAAAATATTGGTTACTCTACTAAACTGCTATAAAATATATCCTGTGAGACCCAGGGGGCAATCTTTCTGAAGCTGATCATTCCATGGAGACTCAATATTCCACATTTTGAAATGTAGCTAGATGTGGAAATGGATTTACTTCTCAGGATCTCTTTGTTCATAATTAGGAGTATAAAAAATAGAGTTCAGAAAATGAATGAAATATGATTGAAAAGAAAAGCCTTGATTTTATGTAAAATTTCTTTACCAGATGTGTGAACTGGGATAATTTAAGATAGTAGTTAAAATTAAATAGCAATGATGAAACTATGAAATATAAAACTTTTGACACCCACGAGCTAGTTTTGAGAAAAAAGGGTTATCATATATTGTTAATGTGTTCAAACATTTAACAAGTATTCATGTATTTATTGTATATGAGGGCTGTCCAGAAAAAAGTCAGGCATAAATGTCTCTATTATTCTTATTACATGGCTGGATACTTTATAGACAGCACTCATACGTGGCATAAAAACTTACACATCATTCAGTGATGATCTAATAATAATTCAGTAAACATTGATAATTGTAATGGTATTAGTAACCATAGGCAGGTTAGGTAGTTTCTTTTTTTCTCTCCTATTTGTCTTGATGTTCCTTAATTTAATTTAGTCTCTCTTTTAAATGTAACCTATCTCATTACTAAAGGTATTTATGACAAACATAATCGGATATTGTCCTACCAGCCTGTCTTCCACTCATTGCTCTCCTGGTTGGCACTAATTGCTCTTATTTCTCTTTCTCTTCTTCAAAGTCATCCAATATAGAACACACTCCCTTGTGTGCTCAATTCAGTATCAATGTGAATTCACAATTTTTAATGACAATTAATTTGAGTCACAGTGATATAGACCTACTAAACATGTTGACACTAGGTTAATTAGAACATTCTATATGGTTAGGAAGCCTTGTCATTTGGGTTTTGAGATCTGTTTTAGCGGAGAAACCCCATGCTTTTGTTAGGGACTCCAGACATAATGCTCTTTAATTGTATTCTGGAAGAAAGGGGAGGTAGTAACCATGTTGGAGCATTTATCATGTGAATTTGTTTCTCTTTTCTTAGCAATCCTCATAGCAACCTTCTGTTTTATTACTTCCTCCACTTTAAAGATGATATTAAAGAGGTATAGTATTAAATGGTAACTCCGGGATTTAAATCAGGTTCGCCTTTATTTATACAAACAACAAATGTGTATCATATGTCTCCTTGCTTTTTAGGCATTGGTATAACGGGATTGTTATGAGGGTGGAAGTGATTCCAAAGTTACTTTATATTCTACTATAATGTTGCTGAAAATATTTTAGGTACTTCTTTGGTATTTCCTGAAGATTAGAAATCTAATGTAGCAAGTCAAAATAAATTTATAATTGAATCATGTACAAATTAAACGGCCACAGACAAATATACTGTGTCTGGTCTGGCATTGTCATCAGTAGTGGCAAGGTCTTGACGTAGTCTTGTTAGGTCTGAGAACTTGGAGGGTCTGGAATATTCAGTGTGGATGTGAGACAAATGCAGTAAAATTTCAGTTAATTGGCACCCATGGTGATTAGTAGATGCCTGATAAATGTAAGTAGGCTCTCAGTTAACCAGCACTCTTGCCGGATAAATGTAGTATTATTTCTTTGATTATTTTTGCCAATTGCTTGAGAGTGCTGGTTGTTTGAGTTCTGATAAACAAATGTACTCAGCTGGGATGCTCCAGTGTGGCCATAGTAAGAGGTAGATTTTCATAAAACAAATAATATTTAAGCTTCCAAGCTTCTGTGAGAAGCCCTAGTAATGATTGCTTTGTTTTCTTTTTTCTCTTTTTTATTTGTGAAAAAAAGGCAATCTGTATTCACGTTCTTCATTCATATATTCCAAATTACATTCATTTTAATCTAAACAAATACTTCATCCATTGCTAGTTGTTACTCACATCACTGGTTAGTTACTTGCCCCAACCCAAATCTTTAAGGGTCATTGTGTCCACTCTAGCTACAGCAGCTTCCCCTTGGAAATTACCTGACTCTCTTTATGACCTAGCCACCGAAAGGTTATGCCAGGACAACTGGGAGACTGTAGCACCCGCTCCTGGCTAGGACATATTTGGATTGGTTGTTTCTTGTGTTATTATTGGTCATAAATATTTTAAATATCATCCCATGTAAACCTGAAGATACAATTGAATTTCAAAACTCTGAAAGCTATTGAAGGACAGACACAAAAGCAAATCCAATGATTCTGTCAGCTTCTAATTACTTTGGGTTAATTAATGGGTAGAACTAGAACCCATTTGAATGCCCAGAGTTTCCTAGTTATTTCGGCCAATCTCCATCAGGTATATAACCTGGTAATTCTTTCATTCATTACATTTGTTACAGCGTGATCTTGGACTCTAAGGATCTTGGGGGAGAGGGCGAAGTAGGATTGGATAATGGTTAAATATTTCCCCTATCATCTCCCTTCCTTAATTAGACTATCTTTTAGGAGTTGGCTATTACCTTCTATCTTTTCAAATTATTCCCCCAAGAATTAATTTTAAGGCTTATATCACTAAATAATAAATATTTTAAATATCACACAGCATTATTTATATTTGATTCTCAGATAGTTCCCAAATTAAATCAATCATAAATTCTTAATTCATGACACATTAAAATCATTGCTCATGAATGGCCATCTTTAATTTATATTAATTAATTAGGTAACTAATTAAAATAGAAGAAATACCCATGAACTTACCACTCAACCTAAGAACCGGAAGTTTATCAATAACTTGAATGACCCCATGTCCCGGATTGCTGGGCAATCTCTACTTAGTTATTAATGGTGCCCGCTTTCACTCTCAAATTTTCTTTATGATAGGATATAACTCACCACTGTATTTCTTCCTGTCTCATTTCTCTGCGTCACCTCAGAATAAAACACTATCCTTAATGTTGTGTTTAGTGTTGTTTGGTATTTGTTTGCCTGTTTGTTTTTATCACACTTGTATTAATATATGGTTAAATGTTATATTTATTTTAAAATTTTATAAACAGGGTATTATGAAATTCTACTCTTATGAAATTTACCTTTTCCAAGTCAACACTTGGGGTGGTCCAGTCATTTTACCTTTCCTCATTGTATTATATTCCATTTTGTGAATATACGATGTATTATTTTTAGATAACTGTTATATGGATTTTTTGCAATTTTAAGCTGCTACAACTAACCAGTTATAGGCCAAACATTTGGGTACAATTGTGGAAGCTGCATGCAAAAATTTATATTGGATATATAAAAATAAATGTATGTATGTGTATATATGCACATGTATGTATATGAAGACTGTCCAGAGAAAAATGCAGCCATGGTTACTATAACATTGTTATATGACATGGCTAGATACTTTCTGGACAACCTGTGTACACATATACATGTGTATATATGAGAGTAGAATTGCTGTGTATGTATATATTGTATAGCTGTGTGTGTGTGTGTGTGTGTAGAATATCTTTAGGATTAATCTTTAACTTTAGAAATACAATTTCAAAGGACTCTGTGGGGTACTGGTATTGCATCTTGATCTGGGGCTGATTGCACACGTGTGTGAAGTTTGTGAAAATGAAGAGAGCTATATACTAAGAGCAATCTTGGCATTATATTATTTAAAAAATTTTAAAAGATAATGTAAAATTATTTTTGAGAGTGATTGTACCAGTTTAAATTCCCATCAGCAATGAACTTAACATAAATCTTAAAAGAAAATTTTTCAAAATGTGAATCTATCAAAAATTTTACCAATAAAACATAATTAAAAAAATTTGGGTATCACATATTTTTGACAAATTTTAATTTTTTTTGCAATAAGTATGTGGCATTAGGGATAGTTAGATAAATTATCGCTAATTAAGTATTTCTTATTTGTTAACAGTATCAGATGAAAATTTCTGGATACATTTTCACCAAAATAGAGTCCATGTATAAGATGGCCAGACCTAAAAATATACTTTACCTGGCATATAAAGTATTTCTTTTGTAAGTCATGCAGTTTTGAAAAGAGGTATATATTTTACAGAGCAGCTCACATGATGCCAATTGGTGGGCACATGGCATATAAGTACAGACAGCAGCAGATAATACAGAAAACAAGCAATTTTAAGTTCAAACTCCAACTGGAATGACCCAAAGACACTTTGAATGGAAGGCATTGGATTGGTGACTGAGCAGCTTCTGACAATGAGCAGGAGGCATGGCCTCCTCTGGACTCTCTTCCCTTGAGTTTCTTCACACTCAACTCACTGCTTTCCTCCTCTCCCTTCTTTCTTGGTCTGATTTTAAGTCTTCTCACCCAGTTTGGAATTATTCTGGGTTTTATCATGGGCCCTTTTCTCCCTGTTTGCTTTCTCCCTTAGTGTGATCTTCCAATCCTGTTTTCCAAATGATCTCCATGGATTGATGACTCCCAAATGGTCTTTTCAAAAAAAAAAAAAATCTCTCTTCTGAGTTTCAGATCTTCCATCCTGTGCTTATTCAACACCTCCACTTGGATACCTCAGGGGAGGTTGCAATTTACCATGCAAAGCTATTGGTTCCCACGCTTCCTCCATCTCGTCTCATGCTCTCTTACTTCCCCATCTTGTAAATGGTACCATTACCACCTAGTTATTCAAGCCAGAAGTCTGGATATCATTTTTGATTCCTTTCTCTCTCAAACTCCATATCAAAAACATCACCAAGTCCTGAAAATGTGACTATTCAAATATACCTCAAATCTGCATATATCTTTCCAATGTCACTATTGTCATTTGTCCTATTCCAATTCTGTGTCATTTTTCATGGAATAATCAATGGAATAAATTTTTCTTTGGGTTTTCTACCTCTACATTTGTTCTTTTTATTAGTAACTGTGCCCCAAGAATCATCTCCTTAACAGGTAAACCTTACCATGCTACGTCCCTGGCTCACCACCCTGCATCACAGTTTATGCAGCAGAGAAGTTCAGAATCGTTACCATAGCCCGTAAGGCTCTACACGATAAGGCCTCTGCTCATCTTTCTGGAACCTTCATCCATTCCTCTACATTTATTACTTTCCTATCACACAGGTCTTACTTCAGTTCTTCAAACTAACCTGACTTTCCTCTTCCCAAGATGTTTTTATTCCCTCTTCTCCTGATAGTTCTTGGTTACCCTGTAGGCAAAAAATCAAGTGTCAGTTCTTCACAAAACATTGCCTCACCTCATTCCCTCATCGACATGGGATCTCTTGACAGACTCTCACAGGCAGCATTTGGTGTTCTCTCTTCATAGCACTCATCCCTGGCTGTAATTTTACTTACATTTCTGATTATTGGCTTAATGCCCCTTTCTCTATTGGAAATATGTATATAACCTAAGAGTAAGGGTAAGTGACATTTTTTTTTACCTGGCCCATAATAGGTGCTTAATAAAATGTACAGAGTGATTTAATGAGTAAAGTAAATACTTACTGAGTTATCTTCTGTTCAGTGCAGTAATCATCTTAAAAGAGGAAGAATACAAGTTAATTCAAAATAAGTAAAAATTGCTAAACCAGTGAACCGCTAAACGATTAGAGGACACAGGGAGACAGTAAGCAATTCAGAGGAAAAATGTGTGGTACAGTGTGAGATGCAAGGAAGGAGTTGATACTCTGGGGGTACAACAACTGGACAAGTCTTTTCTTGAGTGGGTGGGACTTTAATGAATATAGGATTTGGTCACTTCAAACAACATAAAAATTTTCACTCTCTTATAGCCAAGTCTTAATTATAACAAATATTGATATTTTTACTTCAAGTCTTTCACCATGGTGAAAGGCCTCACAAATATGTTATTAGTTAAAATTCCTTTTCTCATCTTGACATAGTCATATTTTTTTTTGCTTTTTGTACCACCCATTTGAGTGACATCAAGCAATGCTATGTTAGCTCTAGAGGGGCTGTCCCCAATCAGAGCTTTCAGAAGAAATGGTGTTCGTGGCACCAAAGTGACAATCCCCTCACCCCCAGCAGCAGATGAAATATTTCAAAGGGGACATCTGCCACCACCACTGAGATTTTATGGTGTACCCACACATGTAGACTCACTAAAGTGGGCATGACAGCTGAAAAATATTAAAAGTGCATGTGTTTTTAAAAACAACTTATGGTTAAGAATTAAGAAATGACTTTTAAATAAGAACAGGATTTTTTTTTTTTGCAAGTCTGTACTTTTTTTTTTTTAAAGACCCCACACTTGCAAAATCTTTTAGGTCATGTGTTTGCTTTACAAAACATTTGGCAAGTAATAGGTGCCATGGGAATATATCCACTCCATCTGGAATCAGCAGATCCTCCTGGTTTCTCTGTACCTGTGTTACCGTCAGTCCCCACGGCTCGCAAATGTTTTTGTTTTCTTTAATAAATTTTAGATGTAATAATTAAATAGAGGAGCCTTATTGAGGTAACTTCTTCCTTAAATTTTATAAGGCAAATGTTGGGAAAGAAAGTAAGTATATATTTGCCAATTTGATGTTTACAAAAATTAAACGTGCATAGAGGATAATTACTTCTTTTCTTGATAGAACATTTCTTTTCACAAAGGAAGGTCCAGTGCATGCATGTTATTTCTGACCTAGTTTTGTTTCTTTTTTTCTTTTTTTTTTTTTGTCCTTCAGAGGAAAACTTTTAAAAGACATTTGATTTTATTTAGATAATAACAAATTATGGGTCATGTTGTCCTAACTTTTGTGTTCCTTTTAAAAAGTGAACAAATATTGTAACTGGAAAAATGATCTGGTTATCTGATCCATCCTTCTTATTTTTAATTTTTGTCATCAATTGAAGATGGTTGTATTATTTCACAAAGAGCCTCTAGATTTCCACTCCTCCAATTATTTTATTTTGTTTTATTGTGTTTTATTTTAAAAGGGTGTCACATAAAAAAATTCAAGCTTATAATTTCATGAATACAGCATCCCTTGTTTGATATTTGGATCTTTCTTCTTTCATTTTGGCAAGAAATACTGTGGGAATAAGTGTTTCTGCCAAGTATCAGTTATTTAAATATTTCATTACCTCACAAAATAAAAAAAGAAGACAGAAAAAAATAATAGCTTCTCTAAGACAATTAGACAAAGAAAATTATCTGATTTATCCAAAGACTAGGTTTCTGCTCGTTCTTCAAAACAACATTAGAATTTTGTAAATCCCTTAATAAAGTTTCTGAAGGTATTTATATTACTAAATTAATTCAAATGTTGACAATTGAAGATGTAGTTTTCTAAGTAGGAAATGTTTTAGTATTAAAAAGGGACTTTTTCCCACAGGAGCAAAAACAAAACAAAATGACGACCAAAAAGTATAATAAAGTACTAACCTAAAAACATTATTTTTTTAACCCCAGATCATAACCACGTGTTGATGAAAACTTAAGTAATAGGTGGCACCATTAAGAAGAAGAAAAATGCACACACAAGCTTTTCATTGATCTTAATACCCCCTGCCGTTTTCTTGTTCAATATGTATTTCTAACTAAAAATATTTTAGAAGGCAGTAATCACAAGAAGAGCTTGGGGGTGTGTGTGTGTGTGTGTGTGTGTGTGTGTGTGTGTGTGTAAGCAAGCAAAAACTGTAAGAAAAGCTAGAGATCCTATATAGAAATGAACTATTTTGCATGTGTTAAAATTTTTTGTTTGTTTAATTGTGGCAAAATACAACTTTGTTTTTGGTGAAGAGCCATAAACCTAAAAATTGTGACCTTTAAACTTAGTACAAATCCAAGAAAATCTAAGTAGGTCTAGTTTTACTATAGCAAATAATTGTCTGGTTTATCTGTCAAAATATAGTTAAATCACCTTTAGTAGAACCTATTTCTAGTTTTATATGTATTTCATCTACCATTTTATAAATGTGGCCTCAATTTCTTGCTATAGCATTTTTTTTTTTTTTTAGAAAAAGGAAAACAGTGAAAAGAAAAGTAAAGGACTAATATATATTTTACAAAAGGAATCTTATTAGGACATATTGTCTAATGTTGGGACATTTGATAAAAGATTGCTTCTTGGACTGGGTTCAAGGGTCTTTACTATGAATATTTTCATAATATCCTTGCTTTTAGTCTATGTCAGCCATCTGATAAACCCATAGAATGGGTGTAAGGGAAGCATATTATCAAATTCCAGGATATTATTTAATTATATTTTAATTTTCTAATGACAGATGGAATCCCCTTATGTCACCCTGTCGCTCCATACCCAATTTTAAATGTCTACATTGAAATAAAGTGAATTCCTCCATTGTAATCCAGAACAATTGGTTTCTGCACGAAAAGCACTGAGCCTCTGAGAAGCTAGAGACAGAGCTCTAGGACACAGTTTTCCATGTACAGTTGGAAATAATTTGAACACCAATAGCTTACACATTGAATCTATGTCAAATATAAGGCTCTGACTTTAATGAAAGCAAACATCATATTTTTAGATATTATCTAGAAGTAAATCTTGTTGCTATCTTATCACCTACACTTTTTTGTTTAAGATGATACTAAAGATGAAAATAATAAGTGATTATGTTAGACATTATAGAGTAGATCCAACATTTAAGCCTGTGACTTTAGCAGATGTTTATAGGGTTTCTTCTCTAATAATTATTGTTGGGGACAGTCCTCTGAAACCTACTTATGGTAAAACACTAAATGCTTCCATATTATAGGGATCAGAGGACACCTAGACTCAAATTATTCCTCTCCTATCTTAGATTCATAGAATATTAAATTACATAAATAATATATCAGTTTCTGATTTTATTTATAAAAATTGATTTTTAATGCAATTTTAGTTTATTTGTAAATCTTTAAAAATACTTATTTTCTGGTATAATGACTCAGAAGATATTCCAAGAAATAAGAAGTTTCTGAAACATTCTCCTATTATAAAATATGGTTTTAGTGACTCCTGGCTTTTCTCACGGCTTGGCTTAGTCACAGATACACCACACACACACACACACACACACACACACACACGTACACACGTGCACACACTTGGCATTTTATTAAACACAAGAGAGTGTTTTTACATTTTATCTCCTTGATTGATTAATTTGGTCAAGACATTCAAAATGTGGGATATGGGCAGAGGTAGAGGTAGGTTTTTGAGGCCTGAAATGTATATAGTTTAGGGTACCTTCCTTGAGAAAAAGAATACAGAATTACAAATGTAAAAATAGGTACAGGATCTGGGAAGGAATCCTTGCTGGTTGAGGTTCCTGAATCTTATGCTTCATTAGCTTCTCAGAAATATTCCAGTGAATAAAGGAATATAAACTGAGTGCCTTGCATGATGCTTCAGACTCTGCTCTGATCTCCTTGTACACTTCTGCACTTAATTTTCAGGAGGAAGTATTAATATTGACAGTCAAAGGCTGTCAATATTAACATGCTACTAATATGCTAATGTACTGGTCAGCGGTCTCTCTCTCTCTCTCTCTCTCTCTCTCTCTCCCCCCCCCCCGACCCCCCCCATCCCTCTCTCTCTCGTCTTTTAGGAGACTTTTATTATCACTTCTTCCCAGTTTTAGACTGCAGCGTGTCTTGAGAAGATCTGGATGGGACAATAACATTGTTCTTGTGGAGTAAGAAACTCTTACTTTCCCCTCTCTCTCAAAATATTTTTTTTCTGAACTCATTATTCCTTGACATTGAGCTTTCAGCTATAGAAGGCCAAGCTTCAGTGGAGAATTTAGATAAAACGTCTCAAATCCAAAGCCAGGCAGGTGATGAAAATGACAGATCTGATATAAAAGACACAATGAGCAGCATAAACTGGAAGTTTTGCTTCATTGACAGAGCAGCCAAGCTTTAGCTCAGGACAAATGTTCCCAAATAAAAATGTATTTTGAGTGGTGCAGATCTTTTTTGTCTTCCCCAGAAAAACAGCAATCTGGCTCTTCAAAATCAAAATCTTCTGATTTTAAAATGTTTGCAAATAATTCCATATTTTCAATAATATACTGAGGGCTAAATCACATATGAGCCTGTTCTAGCTAATAATCACCAAATTCAGGTGTGTAGGGAATAAGGAAAATGGAACTTTCAGTACACTGAGGTCATAGGCTACTCAAGTTTGTCTATAACGTAGGGAATAGGAGTCTTCAGTCCAGTTTAGGTTTCCAGGGATTATTTTTTCTACTGCATGAGATAAGGAAAAATCTTTTATTTGCTTAACCAGATCCCCTGCACTTATATTGCTCTTCCAATGACCTCATGTAGAAAGAAGATGGAACTGAGAAATAGTGGCTGATGGCAGGACAAGGGTCAAGTATTCATGATCCTGGATTTCTAATGAAACACAGTTCAATTCTACCTTAAATATTAGTAACACTGCATGCACTTCACTTTCAGGAGATTTCTGTAACTTTTTGGGCTTTAGTCTACAGACATTGTTCCTTAACTTTGTAGTTGCAGCATTTTGTATTTTAAATACCTTCAGGAATGCCATACTGTTGAGGACTGTTCTATTCCCACATTAAACATGAGAGCAGCATGATTATATGGAATGAATTTCCTGTCACTTGGCCTCTTGACATTTTCAGTTAGCTCTATAGCTGAGCTAGGAAGAGGTTATGTATATAGTTTAAATCACTTGCAAAAAAAGCAGATCTGGAATTTTATTTCTTTTTTTATCTAGGGAATATACATGAGCTAAATGACGTAGAATTTGGTCACTCCTTGCTAGAGTTATTCAGGAATTTTTGCTATTTTAAGGCATATTGTTATTTCCAGTAATTGCTACTTCATTATTCAGCAAAATACAGTCATCCAGAACTTCCTGATGTATCAGTAGTCCTATTCCAGGTCTTATCTCCCCAGTAGCCAGCCCTGCCACTGAACATGAGCTTGATAGGGCGGGAGCTCATGGGTGCAGCTCTAAGAAGAAATGTAGTGCACTCTGCTTCTATCTTTTGTTCTTTGCTCTGCCTAGGAGTCTGGGTTTGTTTGTGAATGCTGAGCAGTTTTATCTGAATAAAACCAGATTTTGAGAGTGCCTTCTGTCTTCACTACTCCAGTTGCTTCTGCAACTTCTTTTTGTGCAAAATGAGGGATGTGAAAAATTAAAGTAAGGAAGGGATCAGAAAAATAAAATACATACAGTTTGTTGCAAAGAACAGAAAAGATAAAGAAGAGAAAAATATGAGACTACAGGAATGAATAAATAGAAGGGAATTAGAAAAAGAGTAGGTTCAATTACAAGCTGTTCTTTCTTTTTTGATGTCTAAAGAGTATGTTTTACAGAATTTCTTCAAAATTATATGTGAGCAGTCAATGGGATGAAGATTTCTTTTTAATTAGTCTTTTCTTCTGTCCATTATGCTGGTTCACCATAGATTTTACATCCATCTATTTGCTAAATGACTGTTTCATATGACATCATGTTCACTGATAGCCTGTTCTTACGTTCTTCCTACAAATACCTTTGCTTTATTTTTGAGGTTTTTGAATCTTCAAAGTTTCAACGTATGGATAACTACAGATTCATTAATTTAAGCACTAATGAGTTTCTAAATAAAGATTTGGATGGATGTGGCCTTACATACCAAAAAATTTAACCAGTGTCAGAGAATAAATCAACAGAGCAATGCAGGAAAGAACACATGAGGTCTCTATAGCTGTGAGGACTTTTTAAAAAAAGTTTTTGAAAAGAGGTCATTTTAAACCATAGTTGAGTGCATTATCAGTTTATGATAGGTAGTATGGACTGATTCTGAGCTGTTGTGTGCTTAGATGACTAAGTTGTCATTTTAAATTAGCTTTTGTTCTTCTTAAAGGCTAATTACTTCTAAAAAATCAAGCTTTCTTAGTTGCTAGTGGCAAGAGTGCTATGGTTACATAGTTGAAAAGATAATTCCCAAACCTTTCTAATTGTATAGAACTATATTTTCTTTCAACTGTTTTATAATAAAGTATTATAAGAAATATTAAAAATATATAAATATTTTGGCAAGTGGAATCACCGCTAACAGATTTAACAAAACATAAATATTTGTAGTTCTATTTGGCTTTAAAATGTACTTTATTGTCCATTTTCTTATAATTTATAACTTTCTGGACAAGTACACTATACCAACCAAATAAATATGGTATATATAAAGTATTTTTACTGATACCCCCTGTTGGTACATACATACTATGAGGATTTTTCCCTCCCCAGATCATATGCTGAATTTTACTTTGTGATCCGTATTTTCTTATTGTTGTGACTTACTGTATACAATGTTTAGGTGGAGACTTAACTTTAGGGTATTGTCTTTGGCTGTAAGACAGAGATTTCTTTCTGCAGAGCTAATTGGTTCACAAATTAAGTCGGTGATTAGGCTCTGTTCCATTCTAAGAAGCAGCTAGCTAAATAAAACACTTCAGATCCTTAATCAAGTTCTCATGAACTACTTGCAGGATACAGATGTTCTGAACACCTACTGCATACCAGGCACAGTTCACAATAGGGAATGAAACAGACAAAAAAAATGTAACCTGTCCATAGGGGCTTATATTCTAGTGGGAGAAGATAAATGATGAGTAAGATGAATAAATTAAGTAGATTATTAGAAAACAATAAGAGGAAAAATTGAAACAGGAAGCAATAGGGATGTAGGTAGGTACAGGAGAATTGCAATTTTAAAAAGGGAGGCCAGAAATGACCTCACTAAGCAGGTGATACTTGAGCAAAGATTTGAAGGAAGTGAGAAAATAAACCATAGGGATTTGCACAGATAAAGACAACTGGAAATGCAAAAGCCCAGGGGTAGGAGTGTGCCTGGCATCTACATAGAAGATCGAGGTCATAACAGCATGAGAGGAGTGAGCCCAAGAAAGAACACACAGCAGTTAGGCTAGAGTGAGAAGGTAATGTGGATCTGAGAGAGCTTCTAGATCCTCAGGAGATTTTAAATTTTACTCTGCAGGACATGGGAAGGCAGATGCTAAGCAGGGGACTGTTGGGATCTCACTTAAGATCTAACAAGAACACTCTACTGAGTGTTGTGAATAGATGGAAGAGGGCAAAACTGGAGGCTGAGGAATCACATACGAGGTTAGTGTTATGGTCCAGGCACAAAGAGAGGATTTCATCAGTTATCTTTAATGTTTCTCCAGTGATCACCCTTGAAAACTTTAGTTCACTAACCTCATGGAGAAATTATGATTAAGGGTTGAGAAGTCACCTGGAGCTCTCCATGTGACTCCATTCCATATTCCCCTATCACAGAAGTGGAAAAACCTCCTATCAAACTCTGTAATATTTTGGTAAATATGTAATTATACATGCAGTAGCTTCGCATGTTCTGTTCAGCAACCAATTAATGTAGACCAGATGTGCGGTGAGCCAGAATATGCTCTGGAGGTCGTCCTGAGAAAGTAAAGACATATTGATTTAGAATACACACCTGCAGTTCTTGCTGTTGTGTGCTACTTCTGTGGCAGCTTTGTCGTCAGGTGCATAAGGTAAACCTTCACTTCCCAAATCCTCTCTTGTTGATAAAACAGAGAAACTCTGGGATACAAGATTATCTAATCACCTCATCGCAAAGCACAGAGCATCAGGGAATGGCATCTTCCTATAAGAGCTCACTGAACCCCACCTGGTATTTAACATCACCTGCTTGCTTTATAGTAAGTTTGAGGCACTCATTCCAAGTTATTTGTGAAAATAATGACTCAGAAAATGTAAGAACAAGTAGGAATATTTGAAAGGTTGCCAGTAAAGAATAAAAATGTAACCTCGCTCTGTTCTCACAGTAAGCCAGGAAATATGAGTTTATTAAGTCAAAAATAATAAAAAAGATGGAAATCTTGAGATTTACATTACTTATAAGAATAATTCAAAACTCTAGTCAAATAAAGCCCTAATCACAGCTTAAAGTGTTTTTGTTTTTTTTTTATAATTTTCCTTCTTTGCTACTTAAGTGTTGAGTGGAACATTACTTTACTCATACTTAGAATATTCATTCTTCTTAAATATTAAAAGTTCAATTATTATTGAGGATATTGGCAATAATTCCATCCCACCTTGAGTTTTGATATTTTTCAGATTTCACTTTTGCCCACTCAAATAATTACATCTAGATTGTAACATGAAATTCCTACTTCTAATACTTTATTAATAAAGATTTTGTTAACATATCACCTATATATAATTACACTGGTTCTTCTCTTGTAAAAAGAAATCCCAATTTTATATAAACCATACAATGCCCCAGATAGAGTAATTTATGCACCTAGTAAGACAGGCATTTTGGATTGTTTTTCTTTTGGTCAGAATGAACTTGGACTTCCTCTTTTAAATCAATAGACCAAGAATATTTTCACAATGGAAATGATGGGTCTAAGAAAGAGCTTGGTATTTTAGGCCATGGGAGCAAGCATAGCTATATAGAGAGAAGAGTTGTAAATGAGGATTGTAGACTACACATTCTCTTAGGACAGGAAAGTTAGACTTCAGTGCTGTGCACTCCTCTTAATGCAGCTTTGTAGTAAGCTTGTTCCTTTCTGAGAGGAATATTCAGCCTTTCTCACTTTCTCTACTTCCTTTAGCAGAAATCACTTGGATACTCTGGTTTTTTTTCCATTTTCTTTTCTAATAAGAATAGCCTTTTCATCTACAACTATGAGGGTGATATAAATGATAATGTTTTATTTTTTAACCTCTGGACAAGATAAGTGTCCTGAGGCAAGGAAATGCCTATATTTTCTTCTTTTTTTAAGAAGAAAAAAGAATGAATTAATTTCATTTGAAGAAACCCAGATGTCTTCAAGATAGGTCCCGTCTGCCAAAAGAGTTCTTCAGAAATTCTCTGATGAGTCAAAATTCCAAGGTTCTTTCCCATGCTGGCTTGTGTGGTTCCCTAATATTGCTTTGAGTTAAGTCAGAGCCATAAGGTGTCTCTCACTAAAATGTTCCTATAATCCTCTCAGTTGTCAGTTAATTCCCCGAATCCCAAATTTCTCCCAAATCGTATCCCAGTAAGTCAGTTTTCATTTCCCACCGGTGCCTGAGCAGAGCCATAGACAGACAATGAAAGGAACAATATTTGCATGAATGTTGATTGATTCAAATACTAATTGGCAATATCTGTGTGCAGTGTTTCCTTCAATATGTGTTATATTATACTTAACTAGTCTTCTGTCTAGGGTATCAGACATTATGCATTTGGACAATATTTGTTATACTTTGTTTAATTATCTTTTATAGATTATCAATAGAGTATTTCAAAAAATAATTGAAAAGTGTGTGCAAAGTGCTGCTTCATAACTGAATGGATGTGTGTAATTTTCTCCTTGGTGAAATTTCCCAGAGACCCTTCTCTGAAGTAGTCATTTAAATGATAGTGATCTTTGGATGATGCTTTAGGATTAGATAATAAGGGTATGACTCATAAACATGTCATTTAAACATGGGAACAAGTAACTAGAACCCACTCTCTCTGGCCCCAAACCTCTCATTTTTATGGGTTTTCCACCCCCACGCGAATGACATACACCTCCAGTTTTTAAACTGGCAGGTTTTCTTAGAAAAATTACCCATTCTAGGATGAGGAATACCTAAATCCCACAAGTAAAAGAAGCAACCTATTATTACTCTTCCTGTTCAGCATATGAAAAGCAAAAGTATGTGAGAACCAGACCCAACCTGTAATTTGGTAGCCAAACAACAGATCTGTGCTGTAACAGGAAAAATAAAAATATAGCTCTACTTTGGTATTCTTGGCTGGTCTGCCCTGGCGGAGTGAAACTTTGCTTGATTTTCTCGCTTCCTGAACAATGTTCTTGTCTGCCACTAGATTCCAACTAAAGAAGTGTGTGCGCATGCAGGGGAGGGGAAGGGGAGTTCAATGTTTGCTTCCATTCCAAGGGCTGAGATTGCATAGTATATGGTTTGTGTTTGCTCTGTCGCATATAAGGCCTTCCTCTATTGATGTGCACACTTTGTCTAAGTGCATTTTAGGGTTGAACTGCTTCAGGTTGTATTTTATTTTCTCTTTAAGCAAGTGACAAAAGACAAGCTGATGTACATTAAGCTTTTCAAGAGTTCATTTGAACATATGTCAATTTGAATTGGGCAGCGCCAAACCAAAGATGGTTAGGAGTGCTTCACCAACAGTTGCTAAATGAGAGGATTTCATAGAGAAGGTGAGAAACAAGTAAAGAGATGACTTGACGGGCTATAGCTTAAGCAGCTGCCTTATTTGTGATTGGTTTTTCTTAAATGTCATTTTGTGAGATTTGAGTACGTTGGCTCTAGGTTAAATTTTGTTTGCTTTCATAGGTTACCAAGGCTTTACAGCCAACTCAGTCTAGTGACCTCCTTGTTTAACTACTTTAATAATAGGAACTCAGTTAACCTCACTACTGGAATAATCATACTTTCTCACATTCATGTATGAGCACTACTGGCCTAGTGACATAAGGGAGAGATCTCCCTATTTTGGTCTTTAATGCAATAAAAAAAGAGATTGATAATAGACTTTTATTGAAAATCAGTGCCACTGATATGTATCAACCCTTTCAAGTAAGGTAACTGTCTTGTTTAGCTCTATAATTTTCACTATGGGAGAACATATACTTGTGTATATACACACTCACACATACATACATACACATCTATACACCCATATAAATATATACACATAAACACATATAAATTAATATACACATATATATATATGTGTAATTTAACTGGACACATTCATACCGATGTTTGTCTCTATAATAATAGCAACAAAAACATTGAAGATAGTGTTGTTATTCTATAATTGTCATTGAAGTCAAGATTTTTGTCATAGATAAGTGAGAAAAGGAGAATTTAACACGGTTGTAAGAGATATATTAATAGGTTTTAATCTGCACGGAGTCCCCAAAGCACAAACCACTCCATCGAAATGCTGGGAATCTGAAGCTCAAAAGAAACGCTTGGTGCCAGTAGCTCTTTATCTAGTAAGTACGTGATCTGGAGTCAAACCAGGGATTGGACTCAGGCCAGTGAGTTCCCCTTATCCGAGATTGCTTTGAAACCCGAGGTAGTTAGACTTTAGGTTTCTCACTTCCTTACCTTTTGATTCTACTGCCCTCTTTATTGAGTAATGTGTATATACTAATCAAATCTTGACACTCTGAAGAAAATGTACAAAATTGTTTTCCTCATTAAATAGAATTATATCAAAATCAAGGTAAAATTTTTTGTGCAATATGTATCCATATGTCAGTACTATAAGATAGGCATTAAAGGGTTTCCTGGTAGATAGAAAATGTAAAGAATCATTTGGTGGGTTCATTTGTTATAGAAATAAATAAAATGTTACTAATTCTGGCAAGCCTCTTTATTTAAAATACGTGTAACAAGATGAGACAAAAGCTAGCTCTTTCCATTTTTTTCCCTAGCTTCACCCTATATTGGTGAAGTTGACTTCTGTGTTTCTGAAGTGCTAAGTTGCCATTACTTCCCCATGTACCTCTGGGACTAGGAAAGGGGAGGGTGAGGAGAAGGAAAAGACTTTAGTGTTTCAAGAACACGAATGAGGATTATTGAGAGTGCCAGGGCTGAGCCAATGCTTTGAGCTCATGAGGCTGTGTTACAAGGGAGTGGGGGTTGGAGGAGAGGGGTACTTTTAGGGTGTTGAAAGTCTTTCTGAGGCTAGGAAGTAGACTTTATATCTTCTCAGCCCCTTAAGAGGTAGATATGCTCAACCCTGAAAGAGGCCAATATCACTCATGAGCTGGTTCAGGGCTATTGAAGGTAGGAACTAACCATTAACAACTACGGCCATGAGGGTCACAGTGAAAAGTTCCTGTGCCCAGCAGAGACGGCTCCTGATGGTCTCATCTAATGAACATAACAGCAATGTCCAGGGTGCACTAATGACCAGAGTGCCCTGCTGAGGAATGTTCTGGAATGATCCAAGAGGAAATCATGACTAAATCACAATTTATTTCCAGAAAGACAAGAGGGAGTTCTTAGAAGAATGTTTGATGAGTAAGAGAAATTTTAAGAAAAGTTGAAGACTAAATTTTATTTACATGACAGAAAATCTAGCCCACTCAGATGGATTCTCTTTTTCTTTCTTTTTTTTTTTCGTTTTTCTTTCTTTCTTTCTTTCTTTTTTTTTTTTTTTTTTTTGTCTATGTGCATATCCTTCATCCAAATGTTGAGGTGAGAAAGATGAGTTGAAAAAAAGAAAAGCTATGGAAGTATTTCCTGGCATCTCATCCAGGAATGAGTGATGAATTGAGCCTGGAAACAACTTTAAAAGCCATTTTCTTTGCTCATGTGAGGTCATGAGGTTGTTTCGTGAAACTCTCTGGGCACTAGAATGAATGAAAATGGCACAAAACACACCCAAGTTCCATCATTGATTTAAAGTGATTGATGGCTGGTCTTGTGTGATTGTGCTATACTGTCCAACCATCCATCATTCCAAACTAACACTGCACTCCATAGTCCAATATATACTTATATGTGGCCAAAGAGTTGAGGGTTTCTTTTTTCCCAGAGAGCAGTTGGTTGTGGGATGGCGGGAGAAAGAAAACATGTTGCTTCCTATTATAAAACTACAAAATAGTTGTCTGTTAGGAAGCAAATACTCTGATGACACATGCTAAATTCTTGTTAAGTTTATGTAGGAGTGTGTTCATTTCCATTGAGCAAACCACATTTTCCACAGTTCCCACATTTTCCTTCAGACTGTGTCTTCCCTCAGTTTTTCACAAGGCCTAATAGTTAGCCTGGTTAGAAAATCAGCTGTTCCTCATTCCTACACCAATCCTGGTTGGAGACAGGAAGTTATTTATTTTTTTTAGAATACCTAAAAAATGATTATAAAATTATTTTATACTCATTACCCAAACATAGAAGATAAAGAAAAGTATAAAAAAAAAAGAAATAGAAATCATGCATGACCCTCTCTTATCTCACATCTGAACAGTATTTCCACTCTTTCCTTCTATGAGATAGATGTTTTCTAGGTTTTGATATTTACATCTAGTTCACTAAAATTCCTTCATCTTTTCCCCCTTTAATGTAAAAAGATCATACTGTATGTGCAGGTTTGGGCCCCTGCCAACACACAATATTATATCTTGAATGTTTGAGTCAAGTCATTGCAAAATCTTCCAATGCATGATTCTTGGGGCAGACAGGGAGTGCTAGCCTCCCCTGACTCAGTGTGTTGGGTTGAAAGGGTTGCAGAGGAGTGTGCTGTTGGAGCACTAAGGTTGAGCTTGCCCATTCTGAATCACCATAATTGCTTATCTCACCCATGACAGGGTATCAGCTTATGTCTGGGTTACAGGGTTGAGCCCAGAATACAGCATTCCCCACAAATCCTGCAATGCCTCAGGTGCAATCCAGCTGCAGATGCCTGAGTTCCTGAACTTGGCTTTTTTCTCAGTTATCATTCAGGTCCCTGTCTTTATATGGTAGTGAGGGCCAGGGTTTTCTGGGGCATAATAGCTCTCTACCTCTCTTTTCTCTATACTTGTTTTTCTACAAACTGGAGAGGAATGTTGTTCTGTTTCAACATCTGAGTATAGGTCATTCAGATCCCACCCCATCCATCCCTTCCTGCTTCCCTGAGGCTACATTATGACTATCTCTTAGCAAATCCCACTGAATCTTGGATCCTGGAACTAAACCTGTATGGATGATGAACATACGTATCTGTAGTCCATGGGCACACTTCTTTTTCCTAGCTGTTAACATCAACCAAGACTTCTACCATCATCAGCTCCTAAATACTACAGAAACAAATTCCCAGTGGCTGTAGTATTAATATCCGGAAGCTAGTGGGGTTAAAGAATTGATGTATGTTGACTTTCTAACATTCTCTTCGAAACTTTATCCCTAAAGGATTTCTTTGATACCTGATTTTTCTTCTTTGGGAAGCTCATTCAACGGCAAACTTCATCCAGGTCGTTTATATTCATTTCAGTGTTCAAACATTCCAAGGTGCTTCATCTTGTCTCATTGCCTTAAGTGAGTGCTTCTCAACTGGGTGTGATTTTGCCCCACGGGGACATTCAGCAATGTCTGGAGATATATTTTATTTTCATAACTGGAGAAATATTATCAACATCTGGTGAGTAAAGGACAGGAATGAGGTTAAACAACCTCTAAGGTAAATGCCTGGTCTACATGGCAAAGAATAGCTGGCCAAAAATCTAAATAGTGTCAAGTTTGAGAAACCCTGTCTTAATCTGTCCATATCATGTCTCATAAACATATGAGGCCACACTAAACTGTGGTTCAAGGCATGTTGCACCTGCCCTTTCTCAATGATTCTTTGGGAGACACTCAATGTCTCTTCACCTGCCTAACTCACCACTAATGGGTAAATGTAATACTGGGCTCTGATCCTCTGTATTAGAAATAAATTGCCAAAGAATTCTGAGCATCAATATATTAATATAAAAGACACTAAGGTAGACACTATGAATGAGACATATTCTCCATGCTCCCGTACTTTTAGGGGAACATGGAAAATAAAATGTGTTCACAGATGGCTACATAACATCCTTATCAGTATACTGAAATATGAATCTGTTTATGTAATTAATTACATGTAATATGGCTACTCCTGACCTTTTTCCTCCATCGTAATTCCCAGGAATATCTTCAATTATGAGTAGGCACTCTAATAATAACAAAACAAATAAAAAACAAGAAAAATACTAGATAAACAGAGTTAACACCCAGAAATAAAGTATAAAACACATTAAGCCAGTGATTTTATATGGAAATCAAATATATAATGTTGTTAAAATTCTTATCTGTCTATAACCTTTACCTCACCTAATAATTCATGTTCTCTAATGAATGACAAGTTAAACCACTTAGTGCCTTTTTCAGTGCACTGTATTTTTACTCTCCATTACCATCTTTCTCTTTATTGTACTCTTTCTCGTGTACTTATCTATTTTAGCTGGACCCAGAGAGGTTTATCTTCTCTGTCAGTTCTCAGGTTTTCCATCAAACTCTCTTTCTCTGATATTTCATTCTCACTTTTCTTTCTGGCATTTATTATTTATTCCTTTTCTTGTCTCCACATCGAATCATAAAAATTTTCAAACATAAAGAGAAGTTGAAAAGATCATAAACATCTATATATCCATTGCCTAGATTCTGTATCAGCTCTCTGTTTTATCACATATCTATTTATTGACTTATCCACCTTAATTTTTGATATATTTCAAAGTGCATTCCAGTTATCAGTCTACTTCACCCTTAAACGCTTTAGCATACATATGATTATCAGACTTTATTCTAGTATATACCTATTTACATATTTTGTGATAAAATAATGTATAGTGAAATGCACAAAAATTAAGCGTACTATTGAATGTGTATTGATGAATTTATATTCCTGTCACTTAAACCAGAAGATTTAAAAACAAACAAACAAACAAGCCTTATCTCAGGAATTCAACACAGTACATTCTGCTGTAGTGATTCACCTATTTGGAACTACCTGAGGAGTTTATTTTAGAAATACAGATTCCTCAATTTATAACTTGATTCAGGAAGTCCAAAGTAGGGCCCAGAAATACATACATGAATCTTCAAAATGCTTGGAAATCTCTTTCCTAAAGTAGCATGCCTTATACCACTCATCCAAGAAGGTGCTTGTTAAATGTACAGATTACTAGGCTTTTCCCCTGGGAATTCTGATTCACATAACTAGGCTTTTCCCCTGGGAATTTTGACTCACATATCTTGTTAAGACTGAGACTTTGCATTGTCATTTTAATGTTTTTTGTTTGTTTGTATGTTTTACTTTGCTATGCATTCATTCTCCTATTTATTAAACAGATACACTTGTATGCTAAGTGTCAGGCACCGGCATAATTCTGGGCAAATTAACTGTATCAAATATCAAAATCATGTCAAAGTTAGAGATAGACTATGACTTGGAAATATTGGGTGGTAATTTCAATCACCAACTCCCTCCTAGCCTCTGCTCTCTCCTGCAAATGCTGTTGCAGTCAGATGGATAACGTAGACAATGCACCTCAGAAGTTAAGTCTTATTCTGAATTGTCTATTAGTCACAAGCCAGGAGGTTGAGTTAGGAGAAACGAGTTCTACTGTCAGGTTACAGAAGCATATTCCTAGAGCCTTTGGCTGCATCTATAACCTCAATATTTGCAGAATTTTTGGAGGGTCTCATGTCCAAAATAAATTTGTGACCAGTATAATAATCTCTTGAATCTCTAAAAAAGTGTCTGTAATGTTTTTTTCTAATCAATTGGCCATGCAGGTGGAATTTAATACAGAAATTTATCTGGTCTGTTTAAGACCCTTGCCTCCTATCATCTTATTGTAACCCCATAAAATGGGCAAGATAGAACCATGGCCCACTGAACCACACTGATGGCATCCACAGGCTGGGCATTCTCATTCAGTAGTACTGAAATGATCATTGATTGGGCAGAAAAATAGCAAGATATTTCTTCACTCTGATGGAGCCCCTTGTCAGGGCTGCCTCCTTTTGTAGAGAATGCTGAAGGGCATGCTTGTTCTCCCAGAACCTCTATATGTTTTTTGTGGTATTAATATTTTTTTTCTACAAGCAGAATGATGGGAATTATAAGGTAGCAATGTACAAACAGCTATGGAAGTATAGAGCAGGGTATTTAATTCTCTCTCAGACTTAAAGCACTATGGTGAAGGTGGCACTATGTAAAGGAATAGGAGAGTCGGGAGAGACAGCGGCAAAGGCATCCTTGCAAGGAAGCATAAGACATGCTTGGAAATGAAAAATTATGTGTTTTGATTGGAGTGTAGTGGGTCTGAGAAGGACCAGTGAGTAAAGAAGCTAGATTTGGGCCAGATTATAGCAGGTTTTGAATTTTAAGGTTAAGAGTTTAGGCTTTATTTTATGGGCAATGAGGACCCATTGAGCTGAGTGTGTTATAATCAAAGCTGCACTACAGCAAAATTACTTTGGCAGCAGCTTGAAAAATAAGAGGCAGCATGGACTTCAGATTCAGAAAACCAAATTTGTGTGTGAGACTGATTATAATATTCACTGAGTGAACAGGGGGAATGCCATCAAATCTTTCTTCACCAGTTTCCTCATTTGTAAAATGGGTACAACCATACTTATCCCACAGAGTTTCAACATGGATTTGAGATAATGGATTTAAAAAACTATTAGGGAGCCTGACAGTAATTGTTTGTGGAACAACATTGGAGACAGAAAGACTTAAGAGGGCTTCTCAATAGTTAGAGTGAAGATCTTGAGGGCTTGGGAAAAAAAGAAAGGGAAATTAACAATAATATAGGAGAAGGGTCTCTAGATTTTTTTTTAACTCTGTAAAAGGAAAACTAAACGCTGAATGATATGTTGATGATTGATAATAGCAAAACTGAAGATGCTATATCAGTGGCAGAAGTAGTTGAGAAGGAAGGTATTTGGTCATTTCCATAAGAATCACACATTACACAGAATTTATTTCTTCAGCTAGTTATTTCTGGGAATACTATCAATTATAACATAGTAGCTAAGGAATAAATAACAATGGTTATATAACTTCACTGTAGATACTATATAGTATCTCTATTTTAAAAATTAAGAAACTAAGGTATAGAGAGACTAAGTAAATTGTCCAAGTTTTCATCACTACTACATGTTTGAATCAGGCACTAACCCTGGGCATTCTGGTTCCAGAAACAGGGAGCATAATCTTTATGTTATACTGAAAGGGACTGACATCCTAAAAGAATTTCTAGATAACTCAGCTTTGCTAAAGCACTGATCATGCATGGCTGGTGTACTGTGGAGAACTATAAGGAGGTAGCATGTCAATAGTTTTTTAAGGAGAGAGAGAATAATTTCAGTCAACAAACTAAAATGCTTTTATTTATTTTCTTTAAATCAATTAAAATTCAATAAAGCCCCCATTCTATCATGGTTTTTAGGTAAAACCAATATATTAGGGGACTCCTCCAGTCATTAGTCACAAGTCTCTATCACTTATTGCTGAGGTTTCATTTGTATCATCCTACAGAGGCACCTTCAAGTCTAGTCTCTGCCACTTCCTGGGTCCCTAGAGGCAGGAAAAACATGTGGATTCTGGGAGTACAGACTTCATGTACGGTGTCTTTACTTGGATCACATCTCTTCTGTGATGAGTTGGCCTCTCCACAGCACTATGCCACAAAGAGTGCCTGATACACCTAATCTCTCCCCAGTCCAGGGAAGTCTGTCCCTCTTCCTTACTTATTGCTGCATTTGGAGGAAATCTCCTTTTTCTCCTCCTCCATCATGACACCAAAGATAATTTTTCAATGAATTTTGACTTTTGCATATAAGAGGAAAATGCTTCCACTTTTAGAACTGCAATCATACAGTTCAGAGCAACATATAACATGTAAAGGTATTGAATTAGTAATTTAAATCATTCCTATAAAGAAAACCCCAAACCTGGATGGCTTCACTGATAAATTCTACCAAATATTTAATAAGAATTAGTACCAATTTTTCATGAACTCTTCAATAAATTATAGTGGAAGAGAACACTTCCCAATTTATTCTAAGAGGCCAGAATTACCCTGCTACCAAACCAGAAATAGACATCATTAAGTAAACTATATCTGTAAGTAAACTATAGGGCAGCATTTCTTAAGAATACAAATGCAAAACTCCTCAATAAAGTACTAGCAGATCATATCCAGTAACATAAAAAGGATGATACACCTTGAACATACGGGATTTATCCCAGGAATATGAGATTGGTTTAATATCTGAAAATCAGTCAATGAAATGCACAATGCCAATAGAATAAAAAAATTACATGAACATCTTCACAAATAAAGAAAAAACATTTGATAAAATTCAACACTCTGTCATGATAAAAGCACTTAATCACCTAGGAATTGAAGGGATCTCTCTCAACTTGATAAAGGACATCTATGAAAACCCTGTAGCTACCATTAAACTTAATGGTAAGAGACTGAATGCTTTCCCCTGCAATCAAGAACAAGACAAGGATATTATTCTTGCCACTTACATGTAACATTTTACTAGATGTTCTATCAGGGATAATTAGGCAAGAAAAAGAAATAAAAGACATCCTGATTAAAAAAAAATTAAAACTCTTTGTATTTGCAGAAGCCCTTGTTTTGTGCAAAGAAAATCCTTTAAAAATCCACTAAAAGTTTTAGAGCAAATAAATGAATTTAGAGGAAATAAATGAGTACAGGGTACAAGATGAAAATGCAAAATTTAGTTGTATTTCTACACACTTGAAATGAACAATCTGTAATTCAAATTAAGAAAGCAATTCCATAAAAAAAATAATCCTTTAGACAATTCAGCAAAGGAAGTGCTAAGTTTATACACTTCAAACTAAAAAATAGTTGTTGAAGGAAATTAAAGATGATTTAAATAAATGGCAAGATATCTGATATTCATGGATCAGAAGATCTAATTTTGGTAAAATGGCAGTACTTCCCAAAATGATTTACGTTCAGCACAATCCTTATCAGAATTCCAGATTTTTTTTTTTTGAAGTCAACAAGCTGTTCCTAAAATTCATTCTAGGGACCAGAATAGTATTAAAAAAAAAAAAAAAAAAAAACTTGGAAAAGAAGAACAAAGTTGAAGGCCTCATACATCTTGTATTAAAAAGTTACTACAAAGCTACAATGATCAAGATAGTTTGGTACTGGCAAAAAGGCAGACATTTGGATAAATGGAATAAAATTGAAATTCCATAAATAAACCATTGGGAGAAAAGAAGGGGAGGGAAAACACACAGAAGAAATCCAAATTTCTATTTTAAGAAAAATAATTTCAGAGGTTGTCCGTCCTGCCATAGTATTTTTTATGATTCCCTAGGGAATCATTTTGGAATGACTATAATCAATTGGAATAAATATTTTCCATTAAAATTTGGCAATTGAATATTGTTGTTACTGCAGAGGAAATGATCAGTGCTCCACTTCACTACATTATTCTCTATCTACCTTTCTCATCCCAGGCTCCATACTCAATCACCTGGTGAGCTCTCTGAAAAAGACAAACATTAACTGATTTAAATACACACTGAGGTATAAACTCTTCCAATTCCAAATTTTCTCGAGGCTCAAGGGTCATTAGAGGGTTAGTGAGCAAGAGTATCCCAAAATAATTTCTGCAAACTCTGAAGATAGACCCAGCCAAGTACCATGTTACCTAAGATTAAAGCAAAGCAGGCAATCTGTTAAGAGAAATGGCCTAAATCCAACAATAAACTATGGCTCAGTCATGACAATTACTCTAAAGTGGCAACTG
Source organism: Lyroderma lyra (assembly GCA_004026885.1). Lineage (NCBI taxonomy): Eukaryota > Metazoa > Chordata > Mammalia > Chiroptera > Megadermatidae > Lyroderma > Lyroderma lyra. Next base: position 77,617 of record PVJL010000277.1, read on the forward strand.
TTTTAAAGATTGTCTCTTGAACCTGAATGAGAGATTAGTATTTTAGTAGAGGTGGGAAGGTTTAGTTAAGGTTTAAGAAGGTGTGAGGAACATTGAGAAGTATCAAATTTGAGAGAGCATTAAAAAGGAAAAATGTTCTTTCTAAGAAATTATAAATAGGAAAATAAGGTGGATTGCTGCTGTTTCATAAGGAGCAGGGATGAGACAAAATACAACCAGTAATTAAGCTTACAATATATGGAGCTAAAGGAAATTAAAGTAAAATGAATATGAGTGACTTGAGTTTATTTTGGAATAGAGAACCTATTTTATAATGAGGCAACTGCCCAGACTGAAAAGAAATGTTTGGGGAGGGTTGAAGAAAAGTTTATAAAGGCCAAATTTATTGAGCTCTTAAAATGTGATCATGTTGGAGTGAATTTCAAAAGTTGAGATTATTAAAACTACTTACTACTTCTCTTCATTTTTATCCTGCCAAATTGTACCCACTAAAGAGCATACAACTTAAACTATTGTAAAGCAATTTATAGAATCCAAAAACCCCATTAAATGTCCCCGCAAACAATGACTAATAAAAATCAGTTTTGCCTACTTTTCAAATGTCACTTTCATCTCAAAGAGTCTGTAAAGCATATATACAGCCATACTGAAAAGAAGAGCTGATAAATTGCACATTTTCTAAAGACATTGTGAAATTCATCTCCAGTAAGAATATATTTATCACCATGACCTCCCCCACCAGTATGCTAGAAAATACAGACGATATGCACTATATGACTAGAAAATCCCAATAAAGTCATCTAATTATCTAATAATAATTCTTTAAAAAATAAGTTGTTTTCCTCTAAATTAAAAACAAAAGTAGATGAATTTTTAGATTTTGGATATTATAATAGTATTAAAGAGAATGTACAAGTTTGGTGGTAAGAGATAGGGTAAGAGAGAAGGAAAGGCAGGACAGAGAGGTAGCACCACTGGAAATACACCGATAGATTAACAATTACAACATTAACCAGAAGAAAATTGCCTATGCATTTTCGTAGGAGAAGATTAATCTAAAATGACAGGAGTCCTGAAAAGGTTAGCTGTCACACTCAATAGCAGGGGCATACCGTGGTCACTGGCTACCTAAGGAAAGAACCTGGTAGATTATTTTCTCCAGTTCACATTCTTTCCAGAAAGATCAGCCCTTCCAGTCTCTTTGGCCGGCCTGCATTATGAAGGCTTCCCATTCTGTGGAAGGTTTTGTTAACCCAGCCAGCAGCAGGTCCTGATTGGTCATGAGAGAATCTGGGCTAAATGGTATACATTTCCGATGATGTAAAAGTAAATTAGAGAACAGGGCAAGTTATTACACCAGAGAACGTGGGGCAATGGGGAATAATAAAAATCAGGCTACTCTAATTTCCTTTGAACAACTAAATATATACAGGTCATTATTTCCTGTAATCCGCAGGCCTCCCAGTGCAAGTCCTGGCCCCGCACTAAAGCCTCCGAGACACAAACAGCAAAATGCAGTGTGGAGAGAAATGAAAAAAGGCTGTAGTGCTATTTAAAGAATGGATTAAGTACAGTTTTCAGATGCCTGATTTCCTCTTATTTTGGAATGTTAAATTAGACAACTAAGGAGGAAAACTCACCTTGTTTGAAAAATTCAGATGTTTCCCTAACAGTAATTTTCATTCATATTCCCTCTAGTCTGTTGCTATACACCACCGAGGAGCCTGAGACACATTTTAACTTTTCTTTGCCAAGACTGGATCATAAAGGGAATCACAGTTTCTTCTTGAATGGGGTTTAGGCTATACTTAACATTATTTCTCTGGAGACTGAGTTTAGTCCTTAATTTCAAGTCCATGCCAAAATTGGTCTGTTTCTCAGGGCATGCCCCATGCCACTTTTATAGGAATGAGGAAGTCTCTTTTCTAGTCTTAGGTAAGTCTGGACATCTGTCCCAACATATGGGGACTTCTAGGCAGGCTGCAGCTACTTATGTAATAAATCAGAGGCTACTTAGAGGCCATGGCATCCTACATGTTGGCAAGAAAATGAGAAAGATGTAACTCTGAGAAAAGTATAGCCCTTACTAGTGCCTTTGGCTATATGGACCCCTTACATCCAAATCACCTGATGGGCTTATGAAATATGCTGATTCCTGGGCACCTAAATCAAACTTGTGAAAGGCAGAACCCAGGAACCATTTTAATAAGAACCCCAGGTGATTCTTAGAAATACTAAAGTTTGAAAGCCACTGCTAGCTATGCTCTACGTTTTCACAAAACTTATCCAAATGGACTGCTAGGGAGATTCTTTATCATATTTGTGTCTGGAGGCATCTATTATAGAACTAAATTCATCATGGCTGTACCAAATTTTTGCTCCATGTAATATTGTGGAAAATAGCATTTCTTCCCAAGAAGCTAAATTCTTATACTGTTAGGTCAGTTTATAATAGACCCCTTTGCATTTTCTCGTATGCTTATTGTTTCATCCACGAAACAATGCATAATGCATGAAGCTTTTCTCACATGGAGATTCTTGGCTCCCATGCAAGTTAGACAAGGACTGAGGGGCGCTGAGTAATGGTAGAGAGCTGTCAACTCTTGGAGACTGGCCTGGAGACCCCAAAATTTCACCTGGTCCTAACAAATCTATCCTGATAGAGTGGAGAATATCTGGTGATGGCAAAGATTGAGTTGAGCACCTACGCAGCTGGCAGTGTTGATCCAGGAGTTCAGCTTAGGGTATGGGGCAAGTTAGAGAAACAAAAAGGATAGTGATTTGGCTGGGAAAGCGACAAAATACAGCCATCTAATGTATGTCTAAACATGAGTTTCTTTACTGTCAACTATGTAGATAAATAATATATAAGGTGCCTCTTGTCCCAGTGTGATCATTAATTGCTTCCCTTTCACGCTTTGAAGTGTTCAGTTTGGGTAAAAATATAACACATTTCAGTAATATCTAGTCTTCCCATTCATTACCTTTGCTGATCCTAAGAAGAGGCCATATATCCACATTCTATTATTAGAAGATTACCAAGCCCCTTTAAGGCTTTATCACTGCTCAGGCTTAGAACAAGTTTGAATGAGCGAGAGAAGTAACAGGTCCTATTGGTAATGGGTTTGGACTGGGGGAAGGGTAGCATCCACGAGAATCATGTGGGATAGGAAGACAGAGGACAAATGGGCTCTGGGCACATCTGGTACTACAAATAAAAGAACAACCCATTACTTCTGATTGTTATTTTTTCTTAAAAAGTTATATTTATAATTCTGAGCAAACAAAATATTTACAAATTGTCTTTTTATCAAACCATTGGATGTACTTAGTTTTATAACTTTTCTTGATTATTAAATAGTAATCTTGAATTTTAAATAATTATTTGAAAATCACACTTTTACTCTTGTTTATTTAATAGTAACATTTCTAGTAGTTTCCCAGCTCTGCCCACCATCATCTTTGGTAATAATCTAAATATTATTAATAACATAGTAGGAAAAAAATCACTGCATTTTCAGAAGATATTATTCTAGAATTCTAGAAAATTGGACCTCTCTGTTCAAAGAAATCGTCATAAGTTCTGTTAAGATCTGGGAGTCAGAGAAGAAAGTTAAATAAACAGGGCTAATATTTTATATTTTACATTTTTAGGGGAAAAACACTTTTATAAAACTGAGTTCTGCTGTCACTGCCAAAAAGTGTCTCTGAGAAAATAAACATATGCACCCACCCTCTCCAAAAAAAAAAAAAAAAAGTGAGAACAGGATTTATTTTCTCCTCTTAATTTGCTGTTTGTTTCTAAAAAAATCCACCCCCACATAGGTCACTTGGAATTCATTTTGTCTACATCCTGGACTGCACGTAGGGAGACAAAAAATAAAAAAAATAAAAAGAATGCCTGGGATTTGAAAAGAGGAATGTGGTAGGGCATGGGAATTGCAATGTCGTGGTGGTCACCAGAGCATATTTTGGCGTGCCTTGAAACAAGCAAGCACCATCGGGCCTTTAGCACCCTAGCAGATTGGCCCCGCTATCAGGCTACCTATCAGAGGCTCGCTGCCTGAGAAAAGTGTGTGTGTTTGAGGCCGCAGCCCGAGGCGTAGGCAGGCCCTCTGTCAGCCCCGGCCCGCGCTCTGACTCCCAGGACTGCTCAGCGACCTCCTCCCCTAGCCGGTGTACAGTTACAGTTCATGTCAATAATTAAACAGTTCAGGGATGACAAGACTTTAGTGTTGTCAAGAGAAAATCAGGGCAGTGGCTTTTCCTTAATACTGAAGTCAGTAGTGTTTGGGTTTAATTATATTAGCTAGTGCCTGTTCATTAATTTTCCCAATCATATGGAGACATGTTTGCAGCAAAGATTGGCAATGGGTTAACGTGGTTATTAAGGCAGGGCATTTCAAAGGAAACAGATCCAAGCTCTGACAAAATCAGATGTCTGAAATTTCAATCAAGCGTCCTGGGTTCCAGTGGCAGCTTTCCTCCACAAAATAAGACAGCTTCTCTCCCATCAGGAACCCCACGTCGCTCAGGGAACTGGACGAAGCCATTGGATGCCAGCTCCAAATATGCTGATTTCTCTATGCCAGGAATGAACTGCTCCCTCCAAACTCCAAGTAATTGGTTGATGTACCATTTTTGAAAAGTCTCTTACAGCCTCACTTACTATTGCTCAGTGAAGCTTTACCACCTTTCCACTTAAAGAAAAATGAAAGCGATATAATGTACTTAGTAGAAACCAGCAAATTTGCCATTTTTGCTACTTTAGCAAAATGTTAATACTTCAACTTTTTGTTAAGAATGTCTTGAAAATTTTGCTTATTTTTTTTCCCCTGGAGACTTTAATGTGTACCTTAATGCCCCCTTTCATTATCGGCCTGGCCTTTTTCCCAGCTCTTCCCTGCTGACTCCAGACCTATCCTGGTTATTTTGTGGTGGTGACTGGCTCTTGGTCATTCAGACATGTTTGTGGCTTATAAATGTATCAAATTAGATGCTACAGTCTCCTAGGTCTCCTCCCTGTATTCTGAGAGAATTTGTTTTGTGCACAAATCTTCATGGACCTCCATATATATTTTTATTTATCATTTATCTCCTTCGTGAGCCTGAGAAATGCCCAATTTCTGTTTCTAGTTACAATGAAATGGCCAAGTCATAATAATTCAAAGGTGTCTTACAAGCATACAGTTCACCAATGAATAGCCTTGACGTTTATGATGATTTTATTTAGACTCTCGAGAATGATACAAGGGCTATAATAAACTATATATTCTTCCCAATTTCAGCTAAGAGCTATATTTCTTTCTTGACTAGCTGAAAATTCAAATAGAGGTGACCATTAGAATCTGTGTAACATTTCTTATATTTAGTTCTGCTGTGTTTTATTTGCTTTAATTCCTGTGTGCTCTGCAGAAAATGGGTTTTAGGGTTAGGTAACCTGGGCTTAAACCCTAATCTTGTCTCTTTTTATCAGCAGGACATTGGGCAAGTTATTTCAGGTCCCTCACCATTTTCTCATCTGTAAAATGGACTTGATAACAGTATTTACTTTAGAACATTATTGGAAGGATCAAATGAATAATACATCTATAGAACAGTGTCTGTCACAAGGCAGTAAATGTCAGTTTTTATCCTAACACCATGAGCCAATTTCTAGTACACGATCTGAGACTCGGACTTGTACATTCTGTTGAGAGGCTTGTATTCTTTTGTAAGTATTTAAAGAATAAAATGAGTTATTTTCATGTCTGTTTCCTTGGTGTACCACGGCAGTGCCTTAAACAAGGGAACTCAATAAGCATTTGTTAAATGGATGGATGGATGGACAGATGAAAGTATGGATACGTAGCATTGGGGTCTTTCTTAAAAATCATTGTAAGATCATGAGAGTTTCTGTAGTGATATCTCCTTTCTTTCATTTCCTTCAACTGTTCAGATTGTGTTGCCTTTCCAGGTTTGGACATGCTCCAAGCCTTGTTTTGCCTCCCCTTTCCCATCACAATTTTCTTCTCTTTAGTCCTTTGAAGTGACGGATTATCTAGTTTGATCAGGAAGTGAAAGAAGCTTTATGTGCTGTGACTTTAAGACAGCTTGTATATTTTATCAGAGATTTCTTTTCTCACTACTTCGTTCCCAAAAAGTGATGAATATGGAGTTTCAATAAAGCTATTAGGAAAAGTACTTTCTGTAGGAGGTTTAGGGGCTCTCTTTAAGTTATACCCTATAAATATCTGCCTTCTAGACCTGGAGCTAAAGCTGACCATGATCAGAACTTTCTTCCAATACATGAAAAGCTAAATATACTCATTGTGGATGAATAGACAGGGGGTAAACATTGAAAGATTTAAGAGGCCACCAGGAAGCCCCCTGAAGCACACTCTGAGTTGTAGTTTAGCTACAGGTTTAACACATGCACTTTAGCTACTCTCTTCACCCCCAGGGGAAGCGAAGCCAGAGTGTCAACATGAAATATTCAAGTCTCATATTTTCCAGGTGTCCACAAGCCAAATCTCGCAACGATGTTGGCGACTTCTCCGAGTTGCAAAATAATGAAGAAATTTTCTAGTGAATGATTCTCTGGCTTTCTTAAGAATATTTTTTATTTCTACTTACTCTTTCAAACTAGATGTTTCAACACTGATGTAAAGTCAAAGTGGAACTCCGACAAGTGTCATGTATCTTACTGAGACAACAGGTATATAATGAACCTAAAAATACCAAAGTTGAAAGTGTGATGGACGAAACAAGAATTAAATACACATTCTGAAATTTGATATCCACACTGTTGAGGCATTTGTTAGCCAGGCTGGGAGTACCTCATTACTAGCTTTCAGATGCCTGGATGATGGCTGTTAGTTACTAAGAGTGTGCTGAGAGCACTATCCTCAAACTCTATAGGAAGGTAACAGGGAAAGGAGCAGGACTGCTGGCATCACCTTTTCCTTGTAAGCAACTGCCCCTTGTTGTGGATGCCCTGAAAGAAGTATGTAAAAGCAGATACGGGGAGAATCTTGGGCTTACTCATGGTGAAAGGGTAAGAAAGGAATGAAAGTGAGGAAAAAACCAGCAAAGGAGGTGAAAAAGGAACAGTCACAGAGGAAAGAGAGAGATCCAAGAAGTTAAATTTACAGGTGTCAGGGACAGAAAGACGGATCACTAAATGGTATTACTTGCAAAAAAAAAAAAAAAAAAAAAGGGAACAGTGTGAAAAATAAGGAACAGAGAGAGGACATATTTATTATTTACATACTACATTTTGAACAAAGTTGGCCATGTCTTATCACACCATTAACTCTCTCCCATACGTATTGCTGGTCCTCACTTTCTAAAAACAGTAAGTTGGGGCTCATTGAGGTAAAGCCACATGCCTCAGGTCAGTATTAAGTAAAAATAAATCTGGGATTTCACAGAACATTGTCTGCCCCCATCTAAATTTCCTATATACTTTCTACACTTATTTTCTGGAACTTTTGCCTCTCAGGACCTTTGATTTGGCTCTGACACGTTCCTCAGTTTCCTAGGTAAAGGTGGGAACTCCAGAGGGAGTAGCACGGCATGGCAAAGAGCAAGCTGATAGGTCCCTTAGTTCTTGTACAAACTTTGTCCCAACTAGCTATGTGCTTTTACAAACTGTGTCACTAACTGGTTATGTGCTTTTCACCAATAGTTTAGGCTTCTCTTTCCCTCATCTGTGAAAAGAGGGGCTGGGGACTCACATGTTGTCTTAAGGTATCTTTTGGTTGCCATATTCTGTGGTTCAATTGAATGAAATGAAAGTGAACCTAAGCAGATGAGGACTGAGGTTCTAGGAATAGTACTTTAATATACTACCTAGAAAGGAAGGGTTGTTAGGCTCATTAGGACAAATGCTTTCAATTTATATTTCATTTAGAATATTGAGTTATTGATATAAAAATTACATGAGAATATTGAACAACTATGAAATTCAGAAGACAGATATTTCAAAACTTTTTGGAAACCATTTGAAGGGAAGAAAGAAGGGAAGTCGGTAGGAGAAAGGTTGAACCAAAGTTTTCCCCCCTTTGGGGAAACAGCTGCACCACTGATGTTCCTTTCCTTGTACCAGAATTGTGTGCTTATTTCAAAATGTGGAACCACTTGTAGCAATTATTCCTCCAAACGAGTAGATTATGTCCCTAGCTAGGTCAGTCCACATTCTTTTTTTATTTTTAAATAACTTGGTCTAAGTACCTTAAGTATTAACAATCTAATCTATCATTGCATTCAGTTCAGAGATAGCTAAATTGAATTAATACAAGTTGTAATCATATTCTGCCTAATCATCAGATCTGAAATTTCTAATACATTTTGCAAATTTCTAAGCTATTTTGTATATACCTAAACCTCTCTATATTCTTTATGCAATCACATTGGTTGAATAGATTATATTACAAATAAATTATGAAATTTGACTTTCATACAATCTTATGAAGAAGATAAAGCAGGTTTTATTATTTTCTTTTGTAGATAATCAATCTGAGGCACAGTGAGTTTAGCACACTTGTTTCAGCTTTCTCTAGTGTTTTTTTTTTTTAATTTTTTAAATCTCAAATTTAGGAATCACATAACTTTATGGGAAGAAATGGTAAAATTGGAAGAAAAGAACTTAAGTGAACGGTTTGCAAGAGCAATATTTCAATATGCATGCCCGGGATGGTGACCAGGGGTAGTTACCCCATGGCTATGAGGAAGGAAGTCCAAGCTCAGCTTTTATTGTCCTCACCCAGAGGTTCTCAGCCATGTTGGCGTCCAGTGATGCCATCTTGTGCATGTTGGTGCGATGGCCACCCAACTCTTTGATGAACTTGACCTGTTCATGTAGGTAGTGAACCTCTAAAAAGACACATGTGGGTTTCACTCTTGTGGGTAGATAGCAGCAGGTAGAAGTGCTTCACCACTCTTCTCCAGGTAAAAGGTACCTTCCGTGGCCTTCAGGCGACTCTTCTAGTCATCATAGTTTGGCTTCTTGATGTCATGGAGGCAGAGGCAGCCCCCACACTGGTTCTACAACCACATCAGCTTCATGACTGCTCCCTGTCCTTGAGAGACTGGTATGGAAAGCGCTAGGCAAAGGGCTTCCAGGCCACATCATGGCAGTAAGTGTAGGTTTTGAGTAGTTGCAGGTATAAAAGATAGAGTGCTGGGTTGATCAGGCTGTGGACAGTAGCTTTGCAGTAGGAGTGGCAGTTAATATTCTGTCTTGTTCTCCAGTGATGTCTTGGTAAGCTGACCTGATGTACTGTTTTAAAAGCGACAGAAAACAATGGCAATGTCCCATTTCCAATGGTACATATTGTCAGCCTATTGATACCTTGAATTTAGGCTGACCATATGTGCTGTTTGAAATAGGACAATACCATTATTTTATGTCCAATTTAAAATAATACATCTGATCAGCCTATGCCTTGCTCACCGTACTGTGGACATAACAATCGAAATATCAGACATAAAATACAGATGTGGGAGAGACAACACAGAAAAGACTAAAACAGTTGGTGCTAATATGAACTTCACAATCTAGGAACAGTTTAGCTTTGGGCCAAACTGACTCAACCTCTCTGAACTCAGAACATTTCTGAACTTTATCTTCACTTGTCATATATGGATGATTACCCATAACTTGAAAGGTTATTATCCAAAAGAAATAAGGTTATCTCTTTTAAAATAATTTAAAATTATATACTATATAAATATTACCAAAATTATTGTTAGTATACAGCCAAATCTTCAATTCTATATTTGTCATATAGTGGAAGAATACATAATTTAAATAATTCCAAATTTATTCACTATTTCTTTTAGTTTCAAGTAGTTTTTTTCAGTGATTAAAAATATACTGTAGCCGTGTTATCATAAGGAAAATAAATACTTAAAAATTAATCTTCCTTCTTTATTCCTAGATCTTTTTTTGTATGCTTGCAGAGAATCTGCAGCACAATTCTTTAATCAGAGGTGTTTGAATTGGAATTCTCAACCAGTAGCATCAGCATCACCTGGGAAATTGATAGAAATATAGATTCCAGGGTCCCTTCCTCCCCAGACCTACTGAATCAGAACCTCTGAGGTTGAGGTCCAGTAATCTGTTTTAACAAGATCTCCAGGTGATTCTGACTCATGCTAAGGTTGGAATCAATGCTTTAGATTGTGTAAGGCATCATCTTAAAGTAAGTCCCGCCTTCTTAAAGTAAATCCACAAATGTCCATTGAATGGCTACTAAATGTGAGATTCTTTGCACACTAAATAGAGAAGTAAAAAATAAAGCCTACCTCATGATTTCCCTTTTTTGGTATTTCCTAGTCTTTATATAGAAATAAGAAAAGGGAAGGGACTATGTCAAGTAATACAAACATTAAATTTAAAATTCACCTCATCTGGGTTCGAAATGGCAAGCAATTCAATTCAGGATACAAGGATTTCCCTGTTATGTAGCATTTGAGACATATCCCATAGGCCCAAGAATAGGACTTCAACAGGGTATGTTTGTCTTTCCTGTTAACATCACACATCAGGAACATACCTCAAAACACTCAATTTTTCTTAATGAGAGTGGGAGAGGAAGACAGAGAGGGAATACAGTATTTATTCAGTCATAAGATCTCTCTCAGAAGGGAGAGTAATACCTTCCTGTTCTACTTAGCTCCTAGAGCGAAGATAAATTGGAAGACAGATTATGGAAGAAACGGGAGACCCCAAAAAGGAAGTAGAGATATTGACACTACGAGCCCTCTATTTTCCGTAATACGTGGCTGCATACTTTCCAGGCAGCCCTCATATGTGCAAACTAGATCAAGTAAAACTAACAAACAAACAAAAATAAATTTAAAAATCCACAGAAGGCCCCCACGAAAGTGGCATTCCTGTGGGGGAGGTCTCAATAAAGTTGGAGAGAAGCGGTCACTCTCCTGAGCACATTCCCCAAATGAAGGTCATCAGGAAGTGGTTCAGGAACAGAGATTTCCAACCTTCACAATGTATATTAATTTGGATATTTATGTGTATAACTTTCATAAATATACAGTTAAAAGGTAAGAGAATTGAAATGATAAAAGCAAGCAAATAGAATTGCTAATATCTTCACATAACACATAGGTCTGCCTTGCTCACTGTACTGTGAACATTACTGGGTTAGACTAAGGTAAAAGGCAGTAGAGGTTCCAGTGGGAAATGAAAAATGAATCTATTCATTACGATGCCATCACTGCTCCAGATAGATATGTAAATTCTGCCGTTTTTGAGAGCTAACATATATTTTAATATTCTGGATTCTCTACCAACCAATAGCGTAAGACCCGCTCTCCTCTCATCCTGATGCTTTCTCTCCAGGTTCCGTCAGGATCCAGTAAAGCTTCTTCGAGTGGTAGAGTGGAAGGCACCATCTTAAGGTAAGTCCAAAGAGTGATTTAAACTAATATTTTAGCTGAAATAATATCCCTTTCCCCATGTCAGCAAATACAGAGCTTTCCTTAGGTATCTATTTTCTGATTGAATGTCCTCTTTGAATAATGAATAGCCTAAATTTATGTGTGCATAAGACCCATATCTTAATTTATGGCCAGAATCAAGACATTCAAATCCTCCTATCTCATGTCCTTCCTTACATACCTTGTATACATTCACCTTAATTTGACAAACATTACCATATTTGTTTTGAAAACGTTCGGTATCATTATAGGATCACTATATCCTTGAATGCAGCCATCTGTCTCCACTGTGTGATTTCTAGGAGTATATATAGGAAAGAGAACATGCTAAATAATTGCACCTTATTTGTAATTTCAGATGAAAATGAATGTCCCATCTAGTCTCTCCATCATGAATCCAACTTGACCATATGTGAACCTCAAGGATTGTTTTTGTCTGTTATTAAATTAAAAACATAATAATAAGACCCTAGACTTCATTAGCATTAGAAGAGGAAAGAATGAGTTGGGATGTGATCCAATACATACGCCACCAAGAGAAAAATTTCCATGTAGAAATAACCACCTCTAATAAAGTTGCCCCTCTGACAGGTGAAACCAAATTCTTCTGTTAGTACTAGTACAGATTTTGAGGATGGAACGGGAGGAGGGAGAAGGAGAGGTATAGAGCCCATGTTACTTTTTATATAATAGTTGATAATATAGTACTTCTTTATTTGTCTGACAATTACCACTTTTAAAAATCAATGTGAATCCTCAAGCACTAAATCCATATATATTTGAGGAATAAAAGTTGAGCCAAATTAAAGATAAAATATTGCCTTCCCCAATGAGCTTAAATTGAGAATCAATTTTGTTATCATTATTGGATCAACTATAGAGATATGTTCTTTACAAAATTTATATCAGAGAAAGATTCAGGGAGCCTTCTAGATTCTTAAATGTTCACACTCCTGAGCTAGGATATGAAAGTATGTTTCCTCTCACTTTTCAATTCTGCTTTCTTAGTGATGACTTCCTGAAATGATTTACATACTGTGAGATTTCCATGATTAATAGGCAATGTTTGCGATTGATGTGGAAAAGGGAGTGGAAGTGTGCATTTATGTATCTGATGATATTCAAGAAGAGGACTAGGAAGTGAAAAGAAGGGAGAATAAAAAAGGCTGGTGGATTATTTGTGGCATACACCAAAAGTCAGATGAGGTTAGATTCCCAAGGAGAGGGCAAGGCTTATGTTTGAAGATCACATGACAAGAAAGTACTAGATATTTGACTTAAGATAATTTTAATATTTGCTATAAAAATCCCTTCAAATCTATGTACACTTAAAAGGTACTGAAAACAAGCTCAAGCATGAACAAGCCTGTGGCTTTTTGATGTAGGACAAATTCAGGAAAGAGCTGTTGGAACCCTATGAGTGAGTTTTCCCAAAGGATTATAAAAGGATGCAGGGCTGAGCCAGTGCACATTCCTTCTCACGGTCCTCTTTACCTTTTCCCTGCTTTCTTTCTGATGTCTTTTGTTGTTTATGGCTGAACATTTAGGGCTTCTTCCTTTTAACGAATTCTTTAGCCTTTGACTTGCCTGTCACCACTGAGTTTTATGCTTTTGTTATAAGGCAGTGAGCTTGCTCCACACACAGTCCAAATTGAGCAAAAACCCCTTCAAAAGCCCCCCCCCCTCAAATGATGGCATTGTCCTTTTATAATGTACACTTTAGAGAAGGAAACAATCTGTTTCATTCTTTGTGTTAGAACAGCTGGAATAAAATGAATAGAGAGGGCTGAGCAGTTCGGCAAAATCTTTGATAATAGAGAAGTCCAAGTGTTCCCCATCAGTGGTAGGACGAGAATTTCTCTGCTATGAATGATGTAACCAAGTGGTTGCATATTGCTGCCCCATTCTTTCTTGTCCCACGACACCCTTGGAAATGTGATGCTACATCTCAATGGGATTTTCCAGGACAAAGATTCTTTTCAAATAACTTAATTGTGGATATGCATCACTCCTACCAAGGTACGTATACTGCGGATGTGCCAAAAACATTAGGGCAGAAATTTAGCTTCCCTAGCACACAAGCTGACCATTTACAGCAATCAATAATTTTTTTTAAACTCCAAAGTATACACTCTCTATCAGACTCAAATTGCTTGCTTCTTTGTTCATTTTTTAGTCAAATTACCTGCTAATTAAAACAAAAAAAGAAAAGTATACAGGAATGTAGCTGACATTGGTATATTTCTATCACTAAGACAGAAAGTCTATAGGTGATGAGTAATGATATAAAGACATAGTAACATTGGTTGAACTTTTACTTCATTAATTCTGGAGACTTGTTAACAAAACAAATAAACAACAAGCAACAAAAACAACATCCACAAGAAAAGTTCTTCCACTCTGTGGTTTAACCAAATGAAGTCCAGGTGAAAAAGAGTGCCATAACAGCTGGAGACAAAATAGGCTGAAATGAAGAAATAATTGGGTGTCAAATTTCTGGAAATCATGTCATATACACAGGAGTTGAATAAAGCTTCCTTTACACATGTGAAGATCGACTATGTAGAACACATAATGGACATAATTCGGATGACTCCAGGAGCAAATATCAGAACCAATGGATAGAGGAGCAGATACCAGCTGAAGATAAGAAAGAACATTTTTTTTTTTGGTATGTGGGTAGCTCCCTGGCTGGGGATCAAACCCAGGTCACAGCGTTGACAGCACCAGCACCAAAGCCTTAAGCCACTACACCACCAGGGAGCTCCCAAGAAAGAACATTTTTAACTACATATACTCAAAAGTAATACTGACCACCACCACTGGGAGTTCTCAAGCAGAGATTGTAGTAAAGAAAACCAATGACTCCCTGCCATTATTCCTGGATTTCTGAGGCTATGATAACTGAAGTGATGATAAGTACAGTTTATACTTAAAATTTATTCAGTTTCGAGCACCATGAAAAATGAAATACAAGAGTCTTTTCTGTTAAGCATTGGGAAATAAGGTAGGATCTAAACTGTGGATCACTATACAACACCACAGGCTCTAGTGGGCACTTGTTTTGATCTAGAATTTCCCCCCCACCTTTTCTAGGCTAAATTTACTCTAATTTTCCTAGGAAAAACAACTCTCCACTAATCTTCATTCATTCACTCCATTGTGTTTCTCATCTCCCAGTTCTAGGGAAAACCTTGACGTAGATTTGCTCAATAGAATTGTTATATTCCCAAACACAGTGATTGATTGAGCAATGAGTGTATGATTCAGAACCAGTCATTTTGGGCTGAAGAAACTTCATGAGAATTCTTCATGCTAGGGTTGTTGAGATGTCTCCAAAAAAGTCCTAGAGCTTCTAGAAGTCACCCTGTCATCACAACAGAAAAGCCTGTGTGTAAACAAGGTCAAAGCAGAGTAAAACAAAGTTGAAATAGGGGGCAGAATAAAAAGAAGTACAAATTCATGTAAGCTCTTGAAACCAGTCATGCTTAAAATTAACTCTACCCTTCTACTGTTGACTCTTTGAGCTCTCCTCCCCCCCAATAAGTGTTGTACTTAAGCTTATTTGAGTTTGTTTTCTGTCACATGCAGTCAATGTGTTCTAATTGGTAATACAAGGAGGTCAAGTGAAAACCGTGGTGTGAAGTCTCTAGAAAGTCAGTAGTTACCAAGGGCCAGTAAAAGGCAATGGCAAACTTAGCCCCCTCGTTATTTTATCTAGGAGCTGGCACTGAGTATCACACACTATTGACCTTAACCAGATTCTCTCTTCATATCATTGATTTAATATTAATATTTTTTCTCAAGCTTTCCTAAATGTCTTTTATCATAGCCTTTTCAAACCAATAACATCTGATTTTAGTTATTCTAGATTTCAGGCCATCTTACATTTTGTAGGCACAAATACACAGGTGCAATAGTGCAACAGAAAAAGTTAATTAAATTGATTAAAATGCTCAATTGTTACTGTCTTACTGGATTCTACTCTTCATTTCTTTGTTCTTGTACTGAGTTATTTATTATCGAGTTGTATATTATCTTTGTGTTTCATTTAAGTACTCTAGAAAGAGATGGAATTAAGTTATGAATACTTAGAATGACTTAGTGTTTATATTAATAATTTATTTCTATTTTCATATTTTATTTGTAATTTTAAGTTCTCCTTTAAATACTTTGATCACATCCCTGTACATATTGATTTCATTTGCAGAGGAGTTAATACAATTTGATTAGATTCTATTTCTGGCACATACTGAGTCCTTAAGCAGTTGTTTTTTCTGTTTTCGCTTTTGTTCTGTTTTTTGGTTTTCCTCATAGAGTGTGCCTTGAAATGACAGAAAACAGCATCATGAGAAAGTTGGGAAATTATGAAAATTGGAATTTAGGATGTTAATGTTTTAAGGTAGGCAAATGTTATAAGTTTTTAAACATCTCATTTTCAGTCATTGAGAAAAAAAAAGCCTAGCCACTTAGAACTTTACTCTTTGAAATAGTGAGAAAAGGAATCAGTCCCTCCTTTTTTTCCCTGAATACAGTGCTTTATATTTTTAAAATATAAGACATGTATAGAAAGCAATAGCACTTACTCTGAATGCTGATGTAAGAAGAGAAGGTGGCTGGCAATGAGAAGTGACTGGTTTAGGGTTCTAGCTCCTCTAGTCTTATCTGACTAGTCTTGGGGTGGAAGAAAGCAGTATTCTGTGCTTACCTGTAACTTAAAATAATCACCAAAGCTAATTGTTCTGAAGTTGATCTTGATCACTTTTTAGAATAAATAAATGGCTTCAGGGGAACAGAACTGCTGTTTATTTTTCCCACTCAATTCCATTTCAAAACATTGGGAGAGAAGTGGGAGGAGGGAGAGAGAAAGAGAAAGAAAGAAGAAAAGGAGGAAGAGGAGGAGAGAGGAGGGAAGGGGTAGAACATGATTTTTGCTATTGCTGCTTGCCGAGGTAAGGATAAATTTGTTCATGTGGATTTATCTCATGTAGGCATTTTTTTAATGTATTTTGTCATGTATAATGTGCTCCCAGGTACAATGTACACCCATGCTTTTGGCTCGAACTTTCAGGGAAAAAATCTTTCATTTTAATTTTTTAATTCAAATTTTTATTTGTTTATATTTAGGTACTTCTGCATTACAAAGGAATTTTATATTTATTTTTTAACATATTGTAGTGCAAGAAATTTTATGGAACAAATAATTACAAAACACAAGAACAGATACAAAATACAAAAAAATTTATATAATATTTTTATATTAAAAAAAGTGAGGATCATACTACAGGGTATTATTTTGCATACAGATATCATTATTGATTTCTAAAGTTACACTTTTAACTCATAAGCATAAATAAAAGAATTAAAAACATTTATTTAGATATGGAATTAGTACTACCCATGTATAATACGCATCCTTATTTTCCCCTCAAATTTGGGTGGAAAAGTGCACTCTGTACAAGGAAAAATATGGTATTTCAATGGCTTAGAATCTTGCTTACAGAGGGCTTAAAACATGAGTCTCTTCTTGTCTTAATTTAATATTTTGTCAAACATAAATATAGCAACTAGGACCTCTTAACTTTGTATAAGAATCCACTAAACCTAGAAAGTTATGGTTGAAGGTTATGGCTGCAAGAATGTGAACATGTTTATTTTATTTGAGGAATCATAGAGATTATGTATGTGAAAGCTGTAAACAAGCATGCAAAAATCTTCCCCTTATGGTCTGTCTCATCAGGGTCTTTTCCCTGCTCCCTAATAGTAGCACTTTACAAAATCTAAGAGCCACCATAGAAGTCAAATTGTGGTTTAGGTAACACTTATATTTGTGTAGTTTACAAAGGTCTGATTTAGGAATTAGGGCCTCTGGGGTTTAGTCTTTACTCTGCCTCTATTCTCTGCCAATATGCAGTCTAGGCCAGCACTTCTCAGATTGGAGTGACTATTGGAATTATTGATAGAGCTTCTTAAAAATCCATATTCCATGGTGGAATCTATCCCAAGAGATTCTGATTTAACAGGTCTGTGGTTGGGTCCATAGGTTTGCATTCCCAGTAAGGCTGGTGTGCTGATCCTTGAAAAATTACTGATCTGGACCTCAGTTTTTCTCATCATTATAATGCAGGGATCTGGTTAGCTTATCCATGATAGCCCTAAAAATTAAAAGGAGTCAATAGGTTCCACTTTTTAAAGGGTAAAATATTTCAGTCTAGAAGTTCCATACTTTAAAATATTAATAAAAGTTTAATTAATTCTAAAAAGCTTCTTGTGAAAAATACAGAATAGATATTGGCACCATTGTCCAGATGTGGAAACAGAAACATTGAATATTTACATATCTAAAGTTATCCTGATGGATGGCAGGAGAGTTAGGACTAATCTTGTCTCTCAACTCACAGTCCTATTTTCTTTTGTTTATAGTTCACAGTATTTTGTAAGTGAACAATGACCTCTTTGCAACCTGTAATCATTCATGGTATTTAGTAGGGGATTCTGTCTAGCTTGGGTCATTCACACCCCTTAAGGAGGGTGAGGAGAAGGATAAGGGAAAGGAGGGGTAGAAGAAGAATGAGAAGAGGAGGAGGAGAAAGAAGATGGAAGTGGGGAGGGCGTCAGGTGCAAAGGACAGGAAGAGAAAGAAAGAAGAGCATAAAACATTGCATTTTCTGGAACAAGCCCTTACCATCTTTGTAGGCATCAACAGTGCTGACAAGAGAGCCACAGCCTGCACTCCTGTGCAAAACCCCTCAGCGCTATATGCTTTTGTAGTTTACTGTAAATATATATATATTTCATTAATTGAGATGAGAACCATCTGTGAACAGATTTAACTCAATTCTGTGCCTTCTGTCTGAACATACTTACTGTCCCACACAAACACATGTTTGCTCTTACCTCACCTTTAGTAT
Organism: Lyroderma lyra; assembly: GCA_004026885.1. Classification (NCBI taxonomy): domain Eukaryota; kingdom Metazoa; phylum Chordata; class Mammalia; order Chiroptera; family Megadermatidae; genus Lyroderma; species Lyroderma lyra. The sequence goes on from PVJL010000277.1 coordinate 95,973, forward strand.
TTTAGCTGCTAGAAAGTAAATCCCCAAACATTCCTTGATTAAGTTCTTGCGCCATACTTGTAACTTAATATTGAGATGCAAAGCCAGAAGGTGGAGGCATAGTTAATGACAACCAAAATTAAAAATAAAGTGAGAATTAATTTGTTTCTATAGCTGTCAATGGGAACTCCTCTGAGGGAGTGACTGTATATAACTCCTGTTGTACTGTGCTAACAGAGATTGCATCAGGTTGTGTATCTCAAGTAAACATCAGCCATTTGGCATATAATGGCGTTTCAGGCCATCCAACAGCTTGAACCTCATGATGCCCTTGCTTTATTTTTTGTCATATTTATATATATATATATATATATATATATATATATATATATGAAACAAATAAATACATATATATGTATATATAATGGACACTTTTACACAATAGCTTTGCTAGCCTTTAATTAATTAAAACAACTGGCAAATGATATTATTTGAAATGATTTTTCATTCTTTTAGTTATCATATCTTTTAGACCATTTTTAAAATATTAAATTTGGAAAGTTAATTTTAAGCACTATTTCTAAAGGTTATAAAAGGTCAAATGAATGCAGCACTCATTTTTTAAAGTGAATCCTTGATTTGCACTCTCTAGACCAGAAAAATTAAATAAAAATAAGAGTTGACAGTTAATAGTTTTCTATTAATAAAAAGAGCATTGAAAATATACCTCCTATTAAAATCCTTGCATTTATCAATAGTATGAACTTTAAAACATGTACAAATTAGAAAAATATAATGCCCAAAATTTTAACAATTAGCTTTATGAGAAATCCTACACAATGTCGTTAATGTTTTTTGTTCAAGATGAACCTCTAAAAACTGTATTGACAATCCAGAAATGCCAAGAAGTGTTACTCAAGGGAGAGAGGGCCAATAAACTTCTCATTTGAGGAAGGGGCAAGCAATGGGCATACTGAAGTGGTGATTTTGTAACCAGGCAAGCAGTACTTACAAAAATTTTGATAAAAAGTGATCTGCTCAGTGACTAAGCCTGCTAGAAATCGAAATGCTTCCTGTGATATTGGCTAACTACTGTACGTGGATCCGGCAAATAGCTGTCTTTACCTTATTAAACCTTGAAAGGTTTGTAAGTGTTTCATCACCATGAGTATTTTGAGGATTTCATAGCCCATGTGTTATTATAATATCAGTGGGTAAACAAGATTTGTTTTTTAAAAAATTAATTTCTTATAAATGTTTGCATGCATTCTGTCATGTAAGAGGAGCATTCTGTGTGTCAAAAGAAAAGATGGCAAGTGTTCAGATTATGCATAGATATTGGCACACTGAGTTACATATCTGATGGAACCACGTGTACACAGTGCAGCACGGATCGGTGGGCCTTTGTCAGGTCAAGACCAGAGTAGCTAGACATCATGGCTAGACATCAGTTGCCCCGGGATGTATATCTTTGGTCTCAAGCTTCCATGTCTAGCTGGGTCTGATAGTGAAAGCCTGCAGATGGTGAGCAGGATGAATAACATTCAGTAGTTGCTGCTTTGCTGTGGTGCTCTAGGCTTATCAGTGAAGATTTTAGACAATAGTTCAGTGACTAGCTACAGATCTCATTGTGTTCATTTTGAATAAAAGGTCTGTTTGATTTAGGGAGGACTCCTTTTTTAGGTTTCCAAGGAGAAAGCAATACAGTCTGAATGGTACCTGGGGTGGGAACTCGTTGAGTTAAGTGGCAGTGAGATGAAAACTCTAGGTAGACAGAGCTGAGGGGAGTGGCCCTACATCATTACTTTATATACATTGATCTCATCTATCTTATTGTGCACCAGTTGTGCTTTTTTAATAATTTTCATGCTAGCTGAGCAGTAGTTGCTCTAATAATATGTATGTTCATAAATTGGATCTTGATGGAAAACAATGCTCTTGGATTCAAAATTATAAAAGAGATTTCAGAATTACATTTATCAATACATGAAAGAGCTTTTAGATTCACTAACTATAATTTTAACTGCCTTAATTTTGAATAGTTATAAAAGTTGGTTTAAAATTTTTATCACCTGTTTATGGTATTTTTCATTGATGATGAACATTAATGGTTTGGAATGTGCTTGTATCATTTTAGGTATAGATGTGATGTAAAAAGTACTCTCTAGCACTCCTGGGCTTGGGTGGGAGTTCAGGCTAACTGCTAGGACTCTACTAATACCCCTTGGACACCATGTTATTTCAACATCACTTGAGTGTGAACAGAGACTGTGTGGGAAATATGGACTCCTATCCAAAACTGGCAGTAATGAAGTGGTACCCCATATTTTCCTACTGGATGTTGTGAGAAGAAGGCAGTGAAAATGGAAGATTTAAATAACTTCCAGTATTTTATATAATAATACTCAAAAATTCCAGGTTCAATAAAAAATAATTAGTCCTAGCAAGAACCAGGCATTCACAATTTAAAAAATAACAATCAATAGATACCAACATCAAGAAGACAGTTGTTAAAATTATTTGACAAAGATTTGTAAAGCAGCCATCATAAAAATGCTTCAATGACCAATTACAAACACAGTCAAAACAAATTTAAAATTTATCAGAAAAATAAAGTAAATAAATAAAAGACAGTTTCAGCATTTAAATAGAAGACAAAAATAAATGAATTGGAAGTTTGGAATTGAAAACTAAAATTAAATGAAAAACTAGTGAATGAGCTCAATAGCAGAACAGAGGGGACAGAAGAAATAATCAGTAAAGCTGAATATAGACAATAATATTTTCCTATTCTGAACAATGAAGATAAAATAGAGGAAAAAAAAAGAACATAGACTTCAGGACCTCTGGGGCTATAGCTAAAGATCTAACCTTCAGGTCTCTAGAGTCCTGTAAAGAGAGGGGAGATGGCTCAGAGTAACAGTTGCATTATATCCTGGACCATAAATAAACTTTAACAAAGTTAAAGGAATTAAAATCCTGCAAAGTGTGTTTTCTAACAGTAAAATCAAACTAGAAGAACAAAAAATAACAGAAAAATCTCCAAATAATTGGAAACTAAACAGCAGACTTCTAATTTATGACTCAAAGAGAAACTCTCAAGGAAAATAGTAAATATATTGAATTGAATGAAAATGCAAATACAACATATCAAAATTGTGTGACAGTTAAATCCAGCACTGAGAGAGAAATTTATAGCACTAAATACAAGAAAAGAGGAAAAACCTGCAATCAATAAATTCTATTCCTATTTTAAGAATTAAGAAAAAGAAGAGCAAAGGAAACCTAATGTGAGCAGATAGAAGAAAATAAAATCAATAAAATATAAAAGAAGAAACAATAGAAAGAAACAATGAAACAAACGTCCCATTTTTTTGCAAAGGTCAACAAAATTTACTTACCAAGAAAAGAGAGAGAAGGCAAGAATTACCAATATCACTAATAAACAGAAGATATCACTACAGACCCTACAGACAACAAAAGAAAAATAGTAGAGTACTATGAACAACTCTACTCAGATAAATTTGACAAATTAGATGAAATGGACAAATTTTTTGAAAAGCACAAACTACCACAATTACCAAATATGAAATAGATAATTTGAATTGTCCTACAGATATTAAGAAAATTGAATTCATAATATAAAAAATTATGAAAGAGAAATTGTCAAGCCCAAATTATTTCACTGGGAATATCTACTAAACTTTTTAGAAAAGAATTAACACAAATTATACACAGTGTCTTCCAGAAAAGAAAAAAAACTGCATTTAAATACATTTTATGAAGTTAGTATTATACTAATGCCCAAACTAGATAAAGACTGTAAAGAATAAGAAAACTGTGGTCCAAATTTCATCATGAAATTAGACACAACCTCTTAACATAAATTAACAAGTAGAATTCAACAATATATTAAAACTCTTATATGTCATGACCAAGTGGGATTTATTGTAATGATGCAAGACTGGTTTAGTATTGAAAGCTATTAATATACTCTACCATATTGAGAGACTAATAAAACTAATCAATCACATAAAAGATACCGAAAAAGCATTTGGCAAAATTTAACACCCATTCATGACAAAAACTCCCAGAAATAAAAGAATATAGAAAAACTTTCTCAATTTGATAAGGGGCATTTTAAACAACCTGCAGCTAATACTTAATGGTGAATAATTTGAATGTTTATGTCCTGAGATCAGGAAAAAGGGGAGGGTCGCTACTCGCACCTTTCTTATTCAACATAGTCCTGAGCCAGTGCAATAAGATTAGCAAAAGAAATAAATGTCATATGGATTGAAAAGGAAGAAATAAAACTTTTTCTATTTTCAAATGACATGATTGTCTATATAGAAAATCTCAATGATGATATTAAAAACCTTCTAGAAACTGAATTCAGCAAGTTTGAGGACATAAGGTAAACAGGTAAACATTCAAAAAGCAGTTCCATTTCTATATGCTAATAATGAATGCATGTACACCAAAATTAAAAAAGTATAGTACCACTTATGATTGTTTTAAAAAAGAAATATTTATGTGTGAACCTAAAACAATATGTACAGGTCTCATAAGCTGGAAAATAAAACACACTGATAAAAGAAATCCAAATCTAAATAGACATAATGTGTTCATGAATTGAAAGACTAAACATTGTAAAGGTTTCGGTTGTCCCCAAATTGATATATGGGTTTATGCAATTCTTATTAAATACCAACAAACTTATTTTGTAGGTATAGAGAAGATTATTGTAAAATTTATATAGAAAGGCAAAGGAACTAGCTATAGTTAACATAATTTTAAAAAATTAAAAGGGAGGAAGCATCCAACTAATTTTAAAGCTTATTATATAGCCATGCTATTTAAGACTGGGTGGCACCAGTGGAGAAACAGACACATAGATTAAAGGGGCACAGTCAAGAACCCAGTATGACATCTACACAAATATCTCAATTGATTTTTGACAAAAATGTAAAAGTAATTCAATGGAGGAAGAATAGCCTTTTCAACAAAAGGTGACAGAACAATTGGAAACCCATAGGCAAAGTATAACCTTTACCTAAACTTTACATCTTACATAAAAATTATCTCAAAATCATCATGGACTTAAATATAAAACATACATTTTAAAAAATTTTGAGAAAAATCATTTGAGAAAATATTTGGGGGTTAAAAGTACGATCTATAGAAGGAACTATGGATTAATTAGATTTCATCAAAATTAAAAATTTTGCTTTGCAAAATATGTCTTTAAGAGAAAAAAAGACAAGATACATACTTGAAGGAAATATTTGCAACCTACATACCTTATAAAAGAATAATATCTAGAACGTGAAAAGAGCTCTTAAATTTTAACAATAAAAATCCAAACAATCCAATTAGACAACAGTCAAAAGATACAATGAAACATTTCACTGAAGAGGATATATAGATGCGAAAAAAATAGCCAGTAACGTTTAATATAATTAATTAGAGAAATCCCAATTAAAAACACAAGCTATCAACTACACACCTAAAATAAAAGTAGGTATAAAACTAAGTGTGCACGAAGTGAGGAGAAATTGGATCTGTCGTACGGGTACATACATGGATGAGGAATGTAAACTGATACAACCACTCTGGGAAAGAGTTTGACAATTGGTTAAGGTAATAAAACATACAATACTATACCAACCAGTAATTTCTGGGCATTTATCCCAGAAATGTAAAAACTTATATTCACACAAAATTCTGTATATAAAATATTCATGATAGCCAAATACTGGAAACAAGGAGATGTTCTTCAATGGGCAAACATTTAAACAATCTGAGATACATAGAATACTACTCAGCAATTAAAAAAGAATGTATTAGTGATTATGTATTATAGAAATGTACATTTGAAACATATACAATTTTACTATCCAATTTCATCCCAATAAATTTAATAAAAATTTTAAAAAAATTTTAAAATTATTGACAGATACAAGTAGAATGAACCTCTAGAGAATTATAGCAAGTGATAAAAAGCCAATCTTCAAAAGTTACATACAGAATGATTCTATTTATACAACATTTTTGAAATGACGAAATTATAGAAATAGAGAACAGATTAATGTTGCCATATTTCAAGGCTGGGGAGAGGGGGACTGCCCAGCCTTTATGGGATAATGCCATGAAGAAAACAGCAGTGTACAAATGGATTAATTGTTTTCCTGAGGGGAGAGAAAGCATCACTGATGAAGAGACATCAGAACAGCCTGTAAGTAGCAGAACTGATGAAAAATTGCAAAAATTCCTCAAATTGTGCATCAAAATCATCAGCTGACTGCGAGAAGCATAGCAGACCAAGGTAACATTGATAAAGAAACAAGTAGAAAATTATTAATTAAAATTTTTGGCATGAGAAAAGTGTGTGTAAAAATGGTCCCAAAAACTTGGCCACCATGAACAGCACTGTGATGAACATTGGGGTACATAAGTCTTTGTGGACTAAGGTTTTCAAATTTTGTAGAATGTAAAACTGAAAGCAACAAAAAATCAGTAAGTCCTGAACACGCAGTCAATAGTTTAGTGGTTACCTGAGAGCAAGGCGGTGGGGTGAGAAAGGAGGGAGTCGGTGGGCGAGGAGGGAGGACGAGTCAAGTAAATGATGGCAGTAAGAGAACTGACTCTGGGGGGTGAACACATAATGCAGCACATAGATGATGCACTGTAGAATTTTACACTGGAACCTATGTAAATTTTGCTAACCAATGTCACCTCAATAAGTTTAACAATACAAAAAAATAAATAGTCCCTAAGGAGCTCACTGATGAGCAAAAGCAAAGGACAGTCGAAGTTTGCAAGACCTTTCAGAGAGAGGCAAGATGATGTTTTGGGCCATGTTATCACTAGCAATGAAACATGGGTGTAGCAATACCACCCTGAAACAAAGTGTCAAAGTGCACAGTGGAAGCCAGCCAATTCTCCATGACCAAAAAATTATGTCAGCCCAAATTAAGAGTCAAAATGATGTTGCTAACCTTATTTTTGATATCAGAGGAATTATCCATTATGAATTTGTACCAACTGGACAGTTAACCAAGTTTATTATTTGGAGGTGATGAAAAAACTGCATGAAAAAGTTAAATGAAAACAACCTGAACTTTTTTGCCAACAACTCCTGCATCACAACCATGCACCGGCTCACACAGCACTGTCTGTGAGGGAGTTTTTAGCTAGTGCACAAGTAACTGTATTGGAGCACCCTCTTTACTCACTTGATGTGGCCTCCAATGACTTTTTTCTTTATCCAAAGATAAAGGAAATGTTGAAAGGAAACCATTTTGATGACATTCAGGACATCAAGGTAATACAATAACAGCTCTGATGGCCATTCCAGAAAAAGAGTTCCAAAATTGCTTTGAAGGGTGGACTAGGTATTGGTATTGGTGCATAGCTTCCCAAGGGGAGTACTTCAAAGGTGACCACAGTGATATTTAGCAATGAGGTATGCAGCCCTTTTTCTAAGATAAGTTTGTGAACTTAATTGTCAGACCTTGTATGATATACCAAAACTTGAGTAAATATTTTTATGGAAAATTTTTGTAATGGGTTTATCAGGCTGACAATACCTGACTGCATTGATAAAATGCCACTAAACATCAAGTTATCAAAAAAAAAGTACGAATGTACTATTGGATATTAACTGAATTCTGAGGTAGGAACATGCACCACCAGCCATGAAGTGTTTTTGCCTCCCAATTATCACCAAAATATTAATGTGAATCCATCTAAAACTATTAAATATTTCTACTTGTTTATAAAAACACCTGAAGGAAAGGTTAAGTGATAATAAAAGGAAATAATCAGTTACATCAAGAATAAGAGAAACTCAACAAGAAAAGTTACCCAGTTTCTTTAACAAGAAAAGGAGCAACTGTTAAAGATTAAGTGGAACTCAAGAGACGTTTTAACCAAATGAAAGTATAGATTTTGTTTGTACAGTAGACTCTCAGTTAACTGGCACACATAGGGTTTGGTAGATGTCAGATAAATGTAAGTAGACTCTCCATTACCAAGGTCTCAAGTAACCAAACTCTCAAGCAATTGACAAAATCTCCAGCAACTGGCAAGATTTTTGGGCTGGTTACTTGAGAGGGCTGATCACTTGAGTCCTGGTTAATTTAGGACTTGAACTGTCTGATTTGAACACACCATCTAAGAAAAAGTTTAGGCAAAATCAAGTATGGACTGGATAATGATATTAAAAAGTAATTGTTTAATTAAATAGATGTTTTATGTTGTTATGTTTAAATTGTTTTATTTTTAGAATACATGCAGAACTTCTCATGGCTAAAATTATATAATGTCTGGAATTTGTTTTAAGACACTCCAGCTAAATAACACCATCAATGATAACAACAAAAGTGGTAGGATGGAGATATATAGAATAATACTGGCCAAGAGTTGAATTTTGATGTTGATAATTGTTGAATATCAAGGATGAATATAGAAATGGTGGTTATATAACTGGGGTACCAAAAATATTTATGCACATTTTAAGAGCTGTTATCTATGTATTTCTTTTTTAAGTTGAGTTGAATTACAGTGGCAATGTGTAGTATGACACTCACTCAAAACATGGTGTTAATCAAATGAATGCTAGCTAGCCTCACCATGTGACAGGCAGGACAGTCAAAGAAAGTGTCAAAAGTACAGTTGTCGTTTGAGGAGCACAAAACCATTTTGAAGTGGTATTTGAAATTTGTGAATGTTGTTTGAGTTTCCCCATGTTCTGCTGACTTAATACCTCTTGACTTCTATCCATGGGAGACCTTAAAGGATGTAGTGTACTATAGAAAACCGGCTACACTGGTGGTACTTTAGGAAGAAATCGAAATGGCATGTGCAACAATAAAAGTGAACACTTTTGTCAACGTTGCTCAAGCAGTAGTTCGCCATAATCAGAAGTGTCTGGATGCTGATGGTAACCACTTGGAGCACCTCTTGTAAATGCAGAAGTCAAATGTAACTTGTATTTATCTTTTGTTATTAGTATATATTGAAGATTACAATTTTAATGTAGTTGTTTTCCTTTCTTAAAATGTGTATACATTTTGTGGCCTCCTTTCCATTATCATTCTTCATACTTCTGAATATGTTTAAAAATCACTAAAATACTACATAGATACGCATATATCATTAATGCCATGCATAAACAAAGAGAAATATTAGAAATAGTTGTCAGTTTTTCACAGCTGAGGCAACCTATCCCTGGATCAGTATATTATTCATACTGTACCTCAAATTATATCATTTACACAAACTGAATTCTCTTCTATTTTTTTCTAATGGTCTTTTATAAGAGTATTGTTCATCCTGTAGCTAAGACTTAAATAAACCCTTAGTTACTCACTGTATCAGCCCTTGGATCCTCTATTGTATATATTCCCTTGAAAGATTCTGACTTCAATTAACTTCTGAGGTTTATTGATAGCTTGGTTAAAGGTATATACATGTTCTCATGGCAAAAAAATAAATTAAGTAAATGTGAAAGAAAGAGGCATTAGTTTCTTTGACTTTTTCATATTCCTTCCTCCCTCGCCCCTCCCTCCCATCCTTCTTTCCTTCCTTCCTCCCTCTCTTCCTTCCTTATTCCTTCTTTCTTTTCCTTCCTTCCTTCATAGCAAGAGATTTTCTTGCTATTAGCTGTATAATATACATTAAAAAGATAGTGACCAGGACAAGTATCTTTCGCACTTGACTAGGGTAAAAACAAACAAAGCAGAGCATGCAATTGCCCTACTGAGTTGTCATATGGGACCAGAAAAGTTTTTCTTATTCAAACTCACGAAGTTGGGGGGAAAATGCAAATTAAGTGTGAAACCTGAATTATTCTGGAAACAAACAAGAACAGCAACATTAAAAGAACAGGGTCATCAAGGGAAATTCAAATCCAGGACACAGCTGTGTAAGACCTTAGAAAGTGGGAAGTTGTGACACTCATGTAAATAAGGAAAGGATTGCATTAAAAGGGAATGTTCAAAGAAAAAGAAATGGGCTAAGTCTATTTTTATTTAGAGAAGACCACTGCAAGATATCTAATGATTGTTTAAAAATACTTTTAGGAAAAAATATCCACTTACATTGAGAGTAAAATGGAATTTTGCTTCATTTTGTTGAGTTGTCTTTACAGCTACAAGATGCATAACATCAATATGCTGTTACCTGTTGTGATCAAAGAAGAGATTAATCATTTATTAATGATTATTAATAAAAGATTCAATCTTTTATTGTTTTACTACTATGTAACAGATATTAGTGTTTCAAAATTAGGAAGGTATAGTCCTCAAATTTTATGTACTTGAAGTCTTGCAGGGGATACTGGATATAAAATATTTACAATTATTGCAGTGAAATTTATCAATTGAGGTATAATTGGAGAGTTCAAGGAGAGCACAAAGAGGCCCCCAAGTCATACCAGACATAAAGATTTATTTTAGTTTTGAAGGACTATAAGAGTAAATTCTAGGGAGTTCCCTGGTGGTGTAGTGGCTAAGGCTTCGGTGCTCTCAACGCTGCAGCCTGGGTTCAATTCCCAGCCAGGGAACTACCCATATTAAAAAACAAAAAACAGCAACAACAAAAGAGTTAATTTTAATGAGGAAAAAAAGATGGTGATGGCTATGGTGGTGGTGAATGGGGAGAGGTTACTCATATTCCAAGTACAAGAACCCATGAGAGACATAGTGGTCTGTAAAGCTCGAAACCTTCTAAAAGTGCAAGCGGGTAGTTGAGGTTGGGCCAGAGAGTATACGTTGATGGCCAGAGGCTATGCTAGAGGTAAAAGGAATATAAAGCACAATTTAGTATCTGTGTGATAAACTATATAACAAGAATTTGTATAATAAACTATATAACAAGATGTCTGTATGATAAACTATATAAACTAAGATTTATATTATAAAGCATGAAATGAATTGAATGATGCCAAATTGGGAGGGGTGACCTGATTTGATATGCACTTCAGAAAGATATCCCCGGCTGCAAGCTGAATGATGGTGGGATTCAGAGTACCAAAGAGGTGGTAATAAAATTTGTGGAGGTTCTACTTCAGTTGAATCTGTTGTTTCTTATACAGGAATATCTTGGCGATGTTATGGGTTGAGTTCCAGACCACTGCAATAAAGCAAATGGCGCACTAAAGTGAGTCACACATTTTTTGGTTTCCCTGAGCATATAAAATTTATTTTTGTATTATACTGTAGTCTTTTAAGTGGAAGTAGCGTTATGTCTAAAAAACAATGTATATGCCTTAAATAATAAGGATACTTTATTGCTAAAAAATGGCCAACCATCATCTGAGTCTTCAATGAGTCCTCTTTTAGCTGGTGAGGGCTTTACCTCAGTGTTGATGGCGGCTGAAGATCAGAATGATTGTCGCAATTTCTTGAAATAAGACAATAATGAAGTTTGTCACATTGGTTGACTCTTCCTTTCATGAATGATTTCTCTGTAGCATGCGATGCTGTTTAATAGCACTTTACCCACAGTAGAACTTCTTTCAAAATTGGAACCAGTCCTCTCCCACTCTGCTGCTGCTTTATCAACTATGTTTGTGTAATATTCTAAACTCTTTGTTGTCATGTCAACAGTATTCACAGCACCTTTACCAGGAGTAGATTTCATCTCAGAAAACCACTTCCTTCACTCATCCATAAGAAGCAACTCCTCGTTTCGTAAAGTTCATTATGAGATTGCAGCAATTCAGTCACATCTTCAGGCTCTGCTTCTCATTCTAGTTCTCCTGCTGGATCTCTAACATCTGCAAATACTTCCTCCACTGAACCCCTCAAAGTCATCTATGGGGGTTGCATTCAACTTCTTCCAAACTCCTGTTAATGTTAATATTTTGACCTCTTCCTGTGAATCACAAATGTTCTTAATGGCATCTAGAATGGTGAATCCTCTCCAGAAGTTTTTAATTTACTTTGCCCAGATCCATCAGAGGAATCACTATTTATGGCAGCTATAGCCTTATGAAATGTATTACTTAAATAATAATGCTTGGAAGTAAAAACTACTCCTTTATCCATGGGTTACAGAATGGATGATATGTTGGTAGGAACATAAACAATATTAATCTCACTGTACGTCTCCATCATCTCTTGAATGACCAGCTGCATTGTCAATGAACGGTAAGATTTTGGAAGAAATTTTTTCTGAGCAGTAGATCTCAACAGTGAGCTTAAAATAGATAGTAAACCACATTGTAAACAGATGTGCTGTCATCCAGGCTTCATTGTTCCCCTTATAGCACACAGGGCAAGTAGATTTAGCATAATTCTTAAGGGCTCTGGGGTTTTTAGAATGGTAAATGCATACTGGCTTCCACTTAAGTCACGAGTTGCATTAGCCCTAACAAGAGTCAGCCTGGCCTTTGAAGCTTTGAAGCCAGGCACCGACTTCTCCCTCCCAGCTGTGGAAGTCCTCGATGGCATTTTTTTTCCAATATAAGTCAGTTTTGTCTACATTGAAGATCTGTTCTTTAGTGTAGCCATCATTATTCATGACCTTAGCTGGATCTTCTGGATAACTTCCTGCAGCTTCTACATCAGCATTTGCTGTTTCACCTGCACTTTTACGTTATGGAGATGGCTTCTTTACTTACACCTCATGAACCTACTTCTGCTAGCTTTAAACTTCTCTTCTGCAAATTCCTCACTTTTCTCACTTTCATAGAACTGAAGAGAGTTAGGTTCTAGTTCTGGATTAGGCTTTGGCTTAAGGAATTACTGTGGCTGGTTGATCTTCTATCCAAACCATTAAAACTTTCTCCCTGTTAGCAGGAAGGCTGTTTCGCTTTCTTATCATTCATGTGTTCATTGGAGTAATACTTTTAATTTCCATCAAGAACTTTTTCTTTGTATTCAGAACTTGGCTAACTCTTTGGAGTAACAGGCCTAGTTTCTACCTATCTTGGCTTTCAGAATGCCTTCTTCACTAAACTAAATCATTTCTAGCTTTTGATTTAAAGTGAGAGACATAAGTCTTCCTTTCACTTGAGCACTTAAAGGCCATTGTAAGATTATTACTAGTAACTGACCTAATTTTAATTATTATGTGTGTCAGGGAGTAGGGAGGCCTGAGGCGGGAGTAGATGGGGAAACAGATACTTGTTGAAACAGTAGGAACATAGAGAACATTTATTAAATTTGCACTCACTGACTTTGTGATGCTGCAAAAGAATTACAATAGTAAAATCAAAGCTTGCTAATCACAGATTATCATAACAAATATGATAATAATGGAAAAGTTTGAAATAGTGTAAGAATTACCAAAATGCCATACATAATGAGCAAATGTTGTTTGAAAAATCATGCCAATAGACTTGCTTAACACAGGGTTGCCACAAACCTTCAATTTATAAAAAGCGTAATATTCATAGAGTGCTTTAAAGCAAAGCTCAATAAAATGAGGTATGCCTATATCTATAGTTAAGTTATTATTTACAGAATTATGCCAGTCACTTTCATACCCTTTTTGTGCATTTCTCCTGCTCTGCTCAGTAATCAAAGTGGCTGATTCCTGCAAACTACATTTTCCAGGTTTCTGTGTCCATTGGACTTTCTGTAAGGTTTGGTCAGTTGGAGTTAGTGGTGGAGTCTAAAGGACAAGAAGATGGGAGAAGTCAGACTGTTTCTCCAAACACCATTCACCTTTACTGCAGTTTAAGAACTAGCATGCTTTTGTTTTTTTTTTAAACATGGCCTCAAGAATAATTGAGGAGTGTGATAACACGTTTTCAAAAGAAAGCCCATATATACAAGATAGAATTTGGTAAGGTTAAAAATAAATGTACAAAATATTCTTATGGCTCAGGTAGAGAATAAGAGCTACCAGCTAATAAAAATAAAAGAGAAAGAAAGAAAGAAAGAAATAAGCTTCATATGCTGTTTTTTTTTTTTTTAATTCACTCAAGCCATAATTTAATCTGTTCTGGGGATTGCATTTGAAAGCATCTCAGAGTTATTTCTCAACGGTTCCCTAGTATTTATGTTTGTCTGCTATGAGCCCATGTTTATGTTTCCTGTTTTGGCTCTTATCTGATAAAAAAGGAGCTTATAGTGCACCTATTTGGGCAGGGACGTGCAGCTGCTCGGGGGGTAAGAGAGGCAGCCACGGAACCTGAGACTTACCAGGAAACCAGAATTGATGGTGTGGGTTAGGGACAGCGTCATCGTTTGGGGATCAGAAACTATTTAATTTCTGGATTCAGAACAGAAGGTACTTAGCAAGAATATTACCCACATACATAAACCGGAAAACACAGATTTCCTATATGGATGTGTTTCTTTGAGATGAGATAGGGAGGTGCAGCAGAGAGAAATTCCCATTATTTAATAGAAAATAAAAGATCACTCTCTTATTAAGTGCCATTTTTTATTTTGGATTATGCTTGATTGTGTCAGTCAAAGATAGCATGACAATCAGGTCTGATGCAGGAAAGGATCTGGACAGTGTGCTCATTTCTGCTACGTGAACAAAGAGAAGATCAACAATTTAATTGAAACAGTAACACCAGCAGCAGTGAAAACATCACCCATAACAACACAACCCCTCTTATTTTACACATTAGGAGATACATAGTGCATGGCACATTCAATAATTACTAGGGCTCAGTAAGTATTGGGTTAATGAATGAATGGTTAATTAAATAACAAAATATATTTTTAACAGCATAATTTTAAGACAATGCTGAAAATAAAGCATTCCTTTACTTTTCCTTGAACCCAATGATTTATGACATGTATATTGAGACCAAAATTATTAGTATTATGTTTAATGAATAAGTTTTTTGAGGGCTTGAAACAGTGGGTGAAGTTTTATGGTCACTCCTAAGCTGCTAAAAAAATATTTGCTCTTGAAATAAAGGCTTGAAATGTGAACTACCAAACATGATGCGATTATATATTGATATCTTCATTCCCTTCTCAGGGTATAACGTTAAGCCTTCTCTTATTTTAATGATAAAAATATTGGCTCTATAATATGGAAGAGTAAACGTGAATGTTCTTAATAATTAAAAAATACATAGTGTCATTGGCAGAACTGCTGTATCCTTCCAAAAAATGAAGCACAATAGACAGAATATTCCAATGGGCAGATGTTAACTTAAAGTGTGCATTGTTTGGGAAAGGAGTTAATTAACAACTTATTAATTGGATAGAAAATCTGAAACTGTTGTACTTCTAGCAAATACATAATTTTCTTCAAGTATTATTAAAGCGTTTTTGTTGTACCTATTAAAGATTCTTGTCTCTAAGTTAATTTCATTATGCTAATAAGCTATCATCGTTACAGAACCTAAGCTTTGATCCATGTTAATTGTCGTGATCTTCAAAGACAAAGTCACCACTTACTTTAAATGAATTTTACATCTTTTTAAAGAATCACACGGAAATTAGGGGAAGTAATTAATTTTTTATTATGTGTCTCAATATTTTTAAGGGAGGAAGTCAATGGTATTGGCTAGAATTCATTTTAACATTTAACTAGGGAAAACAGCATGAGGCAAAAAAAATATTCAGATGCAAAAGATTAAAGAAAATTTGAAACTGGGACCTAATTTGTCTTGATAAACTTTGGTGTTTAATATGCTTTTTTTGTTCTCAGTGTGAAACTGCAGGGTTTTGATTTGTAAAAACTTTTTGAAGAATTAATTCTTTCTAATTTTTATTCATTTCTTTGCTTTTCTTTTACAGTAAGACAGACAAGTTGACCTTCAAACCATAACACTTTTAAATATCTATGGACTTACAAGGTTAAATAAATCTATTAGTGATCCGATATTAGCTATTGTACACTAACACAGTATGTTTCTTCTGAAGCAGATTAGACCTAGCTGTTCCTATATAATAACTAGTTATTTGAACTGTAAGGACTATAAGCAAATAATGTTATTAAAATATTTGCATTTCCTTTGTAATCAGAAAAGGTTAAGTGTGGAAATATTAATTCCATTTTATTAAAAATTTTTTGTATGAAGATAAAATACACTTTAAGAATATATATAAATTGGAAAATTATTGGTTCTCTTTGGTTACAACCAGAGTGACGTGCAGATTGGAGACTTTCTTCAAGACCTGTCAAAATAGATAAAAAAATCAGAAAGGCAAGGGAACTATATGGTGTATTTTTCCTTAAATATTCATAGAGGGAAAACTAACTGCCAAAATTGTAATTTTGTAATCATTTAAATCGTATCATGCCACCTGACATTCTTTTTGGAAAGATACAGCATGAAAGGATATTATAGTTAAACACACACACACACAACAATTTACCAAGTAATATAAATAGGTATTTCACAGACAATGGAAATGTACCAAATAGGTTTTTAGAGAAAATCTAGTGACTGAAATGTAATTGTTAGTAAATAGGAACATCTCATACAACAAAAGCTGAGGGTGAAATTCTATCATGCTGTGAAGAATTTCTGAGACTCATTAGAGAAGTGATGAACTAATAATAATGACTTCTTGATAATGTAAACCAGTAGTGCTCAATTCTATGTGTGCAAGAAAATTACCTGGTGATGGAAAAAATGTGAATTTCAGTGTGGTGCTCAAGTGTTTATGTTTTTAATATTAAGTATTGTTAAGTAATTCTAATGCAGGTGGTCCATAGATTACAAATCTTAAACATTGATTAATATTAATAAGAAACTCAAATTTTATCTGATTTTCAACTTTATTTATTTTTTTTATTTATTTATTTGTTCTTTCAATTACATTTGCTAGTTTCAGGTGTACAGCGTAGTGGTTAGAAGTTTATATAACTTACAAAACAATCACGCTGTAAACCTATTACTCCCTTGATAGTATACAGAGTTATTGCAATATTATTGAATATATTCCCTATTTTGTACTTTATATCCCAGTGACTATTCTATAACGGCCAATTTGTGCTTAACTTTCTTCACCCTTCTCCCCAGGCCTTCAATCCCACTTTCTGCACTTTCTGTCTGGCAACCATCAGTGTGTTCTTTGTATATATAAGTTTATTTCTGTTTTGTTTTTTTCAATTATTTTTTTTATTCCATGTATTAAGTGCAATTATATGTTATTTGTCCCCCTCTGTCTGACTTATCTCACTTAGCATTTTACCCTCTAGGTTCATCCATGTTGTTGCAAGTGGCAAATTTCATTTTTTATGGCTGAGTAATATTCCATTTTATGTATGTATCACTTCTTTATCCAATCGTCTATTGATAAACTTTTAGGTGGCTTCCCTCTCTTGGGTACTGTAAATAATGCTGCAGTGAACATAGAAATGCATATTTCTTTTTGAATTCGTATTTTGGATTTCTTTGGATAAATATCCAAAAGTCAACTTGCTGAGTCATATGGTAGTTCTATTTTTAATTTTTTGAGGAACCACCATACTGTTTTCTATAGTGGCTGCACCAGTAAAGAATCACATCAACAGTGTCTGAGGGTTCCCTTTCCTCCACATCCTTGCTAACACTTGCTGTTTGTTGATTATTTTGATGATAGTCATTCTGACAGGAGTGAGGTGATATCTCATTGTGGTTTTTATTTGCATTTCTCTGATGATTAGTGATGTTGAGCATATTTTCATCTGTCTATTTGCCATCTGTATGTCCTCTTTGGAGAAATACCTGTTCATGTCCTCTGAAAATTTTTTCATCAGATTGTTTGCTTTTTTATGTTAAGTTGTATGAGTTCCTTATAAATTTTGGATATTAACCCCTTATGGGATGTATCATTGGCAAATATCTTTTCCCATTCAGTAGGTTGTATTTTTATTTTTATGATCATTTTCTTTGTTGTGCAAAACTTTTTAGTTTGATGTAGTCCCATTTGTTCATTTTTTTCTTTTGTTTCTCTTGCTCACAGATATATCCATAAAAATATTACTAAGAGTAATGTCAGAGAGTTTACTGTTTATGTTTGCTTCCAGGAGTATTATGGTTTCAGGTCTTACATTTAAGTCTTTAATCCATTTTTTAATTTATTCTTATATAAGGTATAAAAATTGATTTATTTTCATTCTTTTGCATGCCTCTGTCTAGTTTTCCCAACATAGTTTGTTTTATACATTTGAATGCATATAATTTTTACTAGCCAAGATGACACTATCTGTCTAGAAAATACTCATACAGACTAATATATTGGTGTAATAATTTTAGTATTATCAACATTTTATGTGTTATATTAAAATGACTAAAAACAAGAAAACTAATTAATAATATTAAAGTTGTACCAAAACATACATATTGTTATATTGTTTTGTTTTGTTTTGCATGATATAGATACTTAATAGATGTTTGTTAAATGAAGAAATTGGATTTTAATTTTTAGTTTGTAAACCAGTTTTATTCTAAAAACTGTACTGGAGTTTCTGAAGTTATTTACATGAATTTTTGCAATACTTCAAGTTCTGTGATAACCCATGAACAACATGTGTTCTATGTGCCATTTTACAAATGTAATAGACAACACCACACATTTATATGTATACAAGATATAATTTCTTCCAGGCCTGCTGGGGTGTCAGAGGCCAGGATTCTACATTACAACTTGAGATAGAATTCCTGGTAAATGTAATTTTGGGTTAAAAACACTTACAAAGAAAGATTATTTACATTAAAAATATCTAACTCCTAAATCCCCACTAAACAATTCTTTTTATCCTTTAATATCTCCCTCAAACACATTAAATCACACTTCAAAAGCATCTTGAAATAATAATCAGTGTATGAAATCATTCTTATATTAAAGAAGTTGACTTTCTTACATGGAAGGATTTGGGGACATAGTAAAAGTGAGAAAGAATTCAAAGCTTATCCCTCGTAGAATTGTGTTAGACTTGGGTTGAGTGGGGAAGATGCATATGCTTTATATGCAGTTCTATCAGGTTCGTTCTGACTTGTGAGAGGGGACTGATGAAGCTGTAAGGGAGAAGTAAAACTTGTATAAAGTTTTTCCACCTTTCTGATTGTAAGGAAGACCTGAGGTATACAATACTTTTTTTGACAGATCTTAGCATAGAAATTCATAGCTTTACATACCTCTGTCTATCCCAACCAAAGCCACTAATCTAAGAGGTCACTACCACATATGATGGTTTAGAAGAAAATATGCCTTGTAAACATGGCAAATCAAAGAAGAAATATATGTATCAAGAATCAAACCCTCTGTGTACAGTATTAGTACATTAAATATTTTAGATTAGGCTTCCATATGGTAAAATTTATGAACAAATTTAAGATTAGCAGAGGGCGCTTAGGAAACTAGAACTGTTAATTAGTTTAATCAAAGATGAAATTCATTGCATTACAACTTTGTTGTACAAACCCAGGGCGTGACATTGAGAGCGCCAAAGCCTAGCCACTACACCACCAGGGAACCGCCCCCCCAATTTTTTTAACTATCAAAACAACGCTGCAGTAGCTTAAAAGAAATTTGCGACCAGAGGTGTAACCAATTCTGTGATTAAGAACCATAACCCAGACTTTGTCAAATGCTATAAGTATTGAGAAGCAATACCTCTGAATGATATCTGATTTATTTCTAAATATTCCATTGTATTCCAGTCAAAGTAATATAATATTTACTAAAATAAATAGTATTTTTCTAGATTTTGCTTGAATTAGAAGATCATTAACATTCTCTTATTTATTGTACATTATAACACAGGTTACAAACTGGTACCAGCCATATATACACACACACACACACACACACACACACACACACACATATATATATAATTCATATATATATTTGGCTCATACAATATATTAAAATATTTCAAAGTTAATTCTAGCATTTAGAAATAATGATTTTATACAAATATCTGGATATATAGCTTTAACTGAAAACATCTAGTATCTGAAAATACCAAACATTTCCTTTTACATAGCAGAGATGTGATCAGATTGAATAGAAATTTCCTCCTTTAAAGATGTGCTCTGTGCTCTTTTGTTCACCTTAGCATCTCTCAAGCTACCTTCACTCATGTAAATAATTCGTCCAAGACCAAAGACTCTCGAATTTGCTGCAGTTGATAAAAACTTGCTCTATTAGAAATAAATGTTAATCCTATATCCACTACTCGGGAGCCCACTATGTGAAAATCATTGGGATATGTGGAAATTCAAATGATATTATGCATAATATTATGATAAATTAAAAACAGTGGAAAACTGAGAAGAGACCCAACTATTATCTTATGAGACATAGCCAGATAGGGCTATGTTCTAATTATGTTATTTAATACTTCAGAAAACCAAGGGTGAGTCTGTATTTAGCAAATCTTAGATTAAGAGAAATTAAATGTTATATTTTGGTGCAAACAATCCTTGTTTCTGCATATAGTAGGTAACATTCTAACTCAAAATAGTTAAAATACCTCTGGCTGAAGATTGTTATAAGATGTTTGGCGTTAACTGTTAGATGCTTTCCTCTTCTAAAGACCTTTGCTTTTAACTCAATGCTTGCTTATCTTTCTAATTTAACATAGTCCAACATTCTTCTTTGTAGTAATTTTCGGCTATCTGATAACATATAATGGAAAACATGTTTATGTCTTCCACCAGTTCTTGCTGCATATTTCAAATGCTTAGAACAACAATTTTCAGAAGCTTTCATTAAGGTTAATTTAAAAACTACATTAAATACAAACAGATTTTCTCACAAACAAAATGCAATGTGTACTTAACAGACTTCTGTATGTTATATTTGATAAACTACCTCATATAAATGCAAATTTTGACTTTCTGCCAGAACCAGGTGGTATGGAAAATATTTCTATTAAACAAATAATGCTGGAAGAGCAAACTTCAAGCACTGCTATGTTGCATAGGAAAAGAGGATGTTTTTTGTTCAGGTTTGATGTATATTTTCAGGTTGACCTTTTCATATACAAAATGAAAGAAACATATCAAAGAATAATATGTGGTGAACAGTTGTCTTTGGTGCAAAAGAAGATTCAGGAAAATATATTTGGGAAGGGGTTTTACCAAGTCAAAGAAATAGGCTAAAATATTTTCTTCTGTTTTACATAGTTATTTGCTGGCATCATCTCATCTTCTCTGGTAGTTATCTGAACAGCTTTCATCTCAATCACTAAGTAAAATTGAACAAGGAGAGCTAAATAAGACAGGAGGATCCTAAACTGCCTCACAGGGAACAAAATTTTTTTTAACTTTCAGCCAGACAAAATACAATCAGAACATAAAAGCAAATAGAAGACCTCCCCCAAACTGATAAACCTAGCTAGCCTAACCATGGGGGAAAAAAACATCAGAAAAAAAACAGAATTACAGAACATTCTACAAATTATATGATCAGTACTCAAGATCTGTCAAGGTTATCAAAAACAAAGAAGGTCTATGATACTCACAGACTAAAAGAAGCTATGGAGCCATGATGATGACTAAATGTAATGTAGTTTTCTGTATAGGATTTTGAAACAGAAAAATGACAAGGAAAAACTAGTGAAATCCAAATAATGTGAAGTTTAATTAACAGTAATGCACCAATGTTAGGTTATTAATTCTGACAAACTGAGTATGGGGGTACATGGGAACTCTATATACAATCTTTAAAACTTTTCTGCAAATCTAAATCTATCCCCTTAAGTGTTTATTTAAATTAAAAATTTTAAAAAGTAGAAGGTAAATAAAGGCAATATGATTTGGCCTGAAGGTATAATAAATGTTGATCCTTATGGGGATGGTTTGTGTTTACTCTTAACAGGGTAAGCACTAGAAATTGCTCTACAAAAATACTGATGAATGCATGCGAAGTATAAATTCACTTTCTTGTTTACTAAACCTCATGAAGCAGACAGTGTCCACAGAAGGTGACATGTACCATCTTAAAAAAGTTGCTGCCTACATGAAGTGCAATGAGAAAACCCATGATCTTGACTTCTGAATTCGAAGTATTAGGTCTAAAAAACTTGCTCCTCATGATGGTCATGGGATGTATTCGTAAAGTGTTACTATAAAATTGGTCTAAAGACCTTAAAGAAATGTTTGATTGAGGACAAATAGTAATATCTAAGACTGTTGCTAATCATTTATTAATTAAAATATGTTGTAGTTGATAATATGAAATATGAAAATAATATGCAATTAGAAAATATGCAAAGTTAGGAATAAAATAATTTTTAGGTTTGATATAATAGGTTAAATACCTAAAAGTAAATAACTAAATCTAAGAAAGTGTGTGTATATACGTGCGCGCGCGCGCGTGTGTGTGTATGTGTGTGTGTGTGTGTATGTGTGTATGAGGGCTGTTTGAAAAGTATCCAGTCACAAACAGTTCTCATTTTATATTGACAATGGCTGGATTTTTTCCAGACAGCTCTCATGTATGCATGTATATATATGTGTATGTATGTATGTGTGTATATACATGCAAATATGTTATAGCTGGATTGTTTCTGAACAGCCTTCAGAGAGAGAGAGAGAGAGAGAGAGAGAGAGAGAGAGAGATGAGAAGAAGGAAAAGAAAGATAAGAGGAATAAAAACTTCTTTATTAGAATCTTTGTTCTAAGCACTGAGCTTAACTTTACACACTGCAAATTAGGTATTGTTGTTTCTATTTTATAGATAGGCAATAAGATTCAGAGAGAGTAAGTAACTTGCTCACATACTCACACTTTGTAATTGGTATGATAACTTTCCTCTCATTAATTGCTTCTGACAACACCTATCAATATTCTTGTCCGAATTCTCACTTATTAAGTCTCCTAGGTCTTTATCTTTTTGACATTCCTTCCTGACTCTCCCTTTAGATTGAGGACTCATTTTCATGGTCTCAGAGATCATCATACGTGATAAAGCTGGGATTGTAACCCAAGTCCAGATAACTCCAAAGTCTATATACTTAACACCAGTGAATTAACATGCCTATAGTAGAGTTTATTTGCCTTTAAGGTATTAATAAATTAACATATTTTATTTCTGAAGATACTAAAGGAATTTCCAACTAAAATATTCATTACCAAATAAAATTTTAAAGGAAAATATAGAATTAAATTTTATCTTTGGTGAAATATCTATTGACTTTAAAGGGTAAATGTTGATGTATATTATCTCTATAATGTAAAATATTATAGGAATTATAAAAGTGAACTGAGGACAGAGGAGAAAGAATGAAGATGACAAATTGAGATATTTTGCAAGTTTTTAATGAAAAGCTGTTGGGTGGGGGGGAACTGTAGATGTTTTTGATGTTCATTTTGTTTGTTTGTTTAATATAAGAACTTCAGTTTTCATCCCTCTAAAAATAGTTAATGTTGTGGAAAGCACTGTGTCTCTTTGGCTAGCGATTATAGACAAGGCTAGTTGAGACTTCAGAAGATCTCTTTAGACTTTAGATCTACGTATTTATTATTTTTGCTAATCTGAGATTAACATTACTGAGTCATAAAATATAATTATCTCTAATGACAATATCTGACTGAACATACAACTTTTAAGAGGTAACCATTTTCAATAAAATAAGTCTCATTAATACAGCATACATAAATTTATTTTAGAATCAAAATGCACCAAGGCTTTCAGAAAGACATCTTTCCTCTCTCACATTCCCATTAAAATAAGAACACTTTCCTAAGAAATCCTTATTTTAGGGAGCTAATAAGTTAGGTATACATATAGATAATCACCACAATCAATATTTTATACCAAGAAAAAGTTAAATTTCAAAGTTAGAAATGTTTTATTAATTCTTCACATTAAACACTTTTTCTGAATCCTTGACAGACTTCAAAAGTCAGAGAAGGGTTTGATTATATAAAGTATGAATTTAGTGGTGGGTTAATAAAAATCATGTGTATACTATCACATATTTAATATGAGGAAGCCTGACAAATGGCATCAGTTTTATAACAAAATCAATATTTGCCTTGCTAAGTTTGGTAAATTCATTGTTTTAAATTTTATTTAATATCAAAAGAATAAAATTCAAAGAATATGCAAAACCAGAGCCATCCAAAATTGAATATGAAGTGAAACATTATCAAAAACTGTATTAAACTGATCCAGATTAGTTATTATTTAAAGCAGATAGTCAAAAGTATTCAGCTTTTAAGGTAAAGTTTTCATATATTTAAATATGAGTGACTTCAAATTTAATATTATTATTTCTTTATATTTTTCCAGAGGAAATTTTAGATTTTGAGCCAAGTATGGAATTATTCGGTTGGAGGTTACATACTGCAGACCTACAGAGTGTTTTCTTTTATGTCTATAGGACAGAGCATTAGATTTCACACAGCAAGTCACAGAGATGCCATATTGTAAAAATTTCTAATCTGGTTTTAATGCCTAGATTTCAATTAAAAACTCAAGGGACAACTTCACCAACAATTACATTTGCTTTTTGCACCCTCAATGCCTCAAAACACTGGAATTTGTATTTTTATACAGGCAAAATAAATTCTCTCTTTCCAACTTACTGAAGTTTAAACTTGCAAATGTATCTTACCTATCTTGAAGTAATCTCCTCAGGGGTTTTGCAGGTCTGAAAAAAAAAATGCCAGCCATTCAAGAAAGGTGTTCCCAACTCAGCCATCTTGTTTATCTGTCTACTCAGCAAACATTCATTCCAAAGTACAGGCAGATCAAGAATTCTACCGGGAACATCTATAAAATATATAACATCACTTTAAAAAATAGTTCATGTCATTACCTTTTATAACATATTATATTTATTTCCAAAAAGAAGATTCAATCACCAATCAGACCTTATTTACCACAGTTATTGAATACCAAATTAATCCACTTAAAATTCATTTCTGTCATTGTCCAAAAGCATATATGCACACATTACATATAATATTAAACATATTAAATAGGTGTCCACATTGCTTCATACTCTAGTTTTCTTTGACATTTATGCTTTTTTGATGTTATAAGTCTATTAATACATAATCAAATTTATTAGTTACATGAAAATGTAGCATTTCTTGTTAATAAAAGAATAAATGGAAAATAAATATAGAATTAATACAAAATGGGATTTGTCTCTCTCAAATTCTTCCCAAAGCCACTGATACCTTCTAAGTAATATAGTGTTCTTCCTTCCATTAATGTTCTTGGCAACATCTATCACCATCCTTATTGATCTTTCTCTCCTGTCAAATCTCACCATCTTCATCCTCTTGGCACTCTTTCCTAGCTTTCCCTTTAGGATGAAGTCTCATCAACATGGTCTCATAGTCAGGCTTATAGTTGTATGTGTCTTAAGATAGTTCTTCAGATTGTATCCAGGGCTGCAGTACACTTTTGCCCTCAATGAAAGATTCTTCCATGGCTGGAATAATGTGGCATCGAGGATAGCTCCTATGAGTATATATTCCAATAGTAAATTTGCCCATATACCTTGATGACCACACATCCAGGGTTACCAACACAGTTCTCTTTTATGCTTGTTACTCCCAGGTTATTAACAGCACCCACTTGTACTCTCAAAAGCCCCTATTTGATCACCGTGTCAATAGTCAGTTTAAGACAAGTTGAATGGAATACATTTATGATACTTGAGGGAAAACTATTTTAGGGAGAAACACTATTTGAATTATGTGCAATCAATATCCCTGTACTCATAGAATAAATGCAAAAAACAAACGAACAAAAACAATTTGTAGTGTAAAGGGTTTTCTACTCAAATTCCAGAATAAGACTCCAAAGAAGGCAAATAAATGATCATTTTCCTGTTCAAAAATTCCAGTGATCATGTGCTAGTAATTAGCATTTATAAGTTTAAACATGCCAAGTCAATCTCAGTAACAAAGAAGTAATAATAAAAATACCTAAGTTATATTTATAGTGATAGTATTATTCTGTGAGACCTCCAATAGCAACCTGGATTAAAAAAGGAAAACACATACTGAAGGGCAGTAATCTGTCAGGCATTATTGTAATTATGCAACAAGACTGTAAGTATGAATATGCTAACACAGAGTGATCAGAGGGCCTCATGGAAAATCATGGTAATAAGTTAATCTTCTGGGATAAATGAAAAGCCAGAGGAGAAGAGAAATGATACAAATACTGATAGAATACAATAATTTTGCTTTCTACATGGATAATGGAGAAGTTTAGCAATGCCTGAGTGATTGCTGTTGTTGAAAGCTCATATTGTCTTTGCAGGTGGGAAAGGAAATTTCTGCAAATAGGGATCAGCACTGGCAGAGAAGAGACAACTCTTTCAGCCACATTTGAGAAGTAATTTCTGACTATTCTTAACAAGTGACACATACCAGGGAAGGTCAAGGCTGAACCCAGTTACAAGTCTACCCCAGTTTAGCACATGCACAGTGGAGAACACTGTGCATGTGCTAAACTGGGGTTGAGAAAGGTTTGAATGTGAATGACACCCAGTAAGTCTTAGAATAAAAGTACAGTATACTCATTTAACCTTAATGTGTATTTTCTATGTTACATTTTCTATATTTTTTGTGACAAGAGTTGTTTTTCTATAGTGAGAGGAGATGTGATTTGTTAGTGTCCTATAAAACCTACAACCTGAAGTGTTTAATGAACAATGATATGAATGGAAGGATGAATGTACTCCACAAATTATAGATATTCTATCCTCAAAACAACTTAGGAAAATAAATATTATTCCCATACGGCAGATCAAGAGGCTGAACATAAGCAGATTAATTAATTTATCCAAAGTTACACAAACGATTAATAGCAGAGTAGCTCTAACTTCAGGGTCTATTTATTTTAAAGTAGAGTATTAAGATTATAGAGCAGTGCTTTTAAAAATTAAATATTTGTAGCTATCCCATGATTGTTACTTTTATTTTTCAAATGAAATCTCTAAAACAGGTTGTCTGTTTTAGATTTTATGACAACACTGCTTGTCCACAGACTACACTTGGAGTAGCCAGGGAGAGGGGTAGTGGTGAAGACACAGACAGTGCATTTAGTCATGTTCTCAGGATTATTGAGGTACCCTTTTGTTAAAAGTTAACTACAGAATTGCTTGCAGCAATTCCTTTTGAGTTACATTGTTTATTATTTAAGTAATTCTAAACTATCATGTATAAATTGACTCCCATCACCATTTCTACTTTTTAATCAAGTATAATATTTTGTTGGGATGGATAATTGCAGATGCAACACTTCACAAGTTAATGATGTATTTTCAAAATTAAATAAGATTATAATGCTAGGTTGATGTTTGTTCATATTCCATAGTTTGTTTCCACAGTTACTATCAAAACTCCCACTAGCAATATTTTTGTTGCTCTACAGGTAGCATTCAAAAATATTTGTGGCCTATAGAAATTTAAATTTTAGTGGAATATGTTTATGTTTTTATTAGAAAATAAAATTTTAAATGGAAAATAACTAGAAAGCAATAAAACAAAAACAAATACTTCCAAAATCAAAGTTTTATAATTCAGTCAGCTATCACCAGTATGGATTTAATGAGACTGTTTTTATAATATAAATGCTAAATTTAAAAAGAATTTCCTCCTGTATGTATTTCAAAGCTATAAATGTAATTTTAGTTACTATTTTTTCTCATTTGAGACTCTCAGAACACCTTTGTTCAGGAAGCAAGACATCTTAAAAATCAAATATATGCACCTGGGGAACTAAGCTGAGAGAAGGGGAGTGTTTCACTCAACTACTTTAAAAAATAAGTACTCCAGATATTGATTATGTAAAATAGTTGGAATTTAAAATACTTTGATGTTTGTTACAAAATACCTTATTTAGACTGTAACATTTTCTAGAGGAGTCCAAGTATAATATTCCTAAAATATTAAGATAATACAAGTTATAATTATAATCATTAGTATAAATAATATTCATCAACAGCAAAATTTTATTATGGCAAAAAATACCTTAGAATTATCCTTGCCAATAAATCAAGTTATAGTCATTCTATCTGTCTAAGTTAGTTCTTTTATTTACAAAGGATTTCTATGAAAGACAGTTCTAAAATTTGTATGTATTATTTATTAGCCAATATAAATTTAAAAAAATTTTAAGTTAGCTAAAAAGAAACTGATCTGACAAAGTAATTCTAAAGTTTTTAGAGGGGCAATATACCCAAAGTATTCAACACATTATTGAAGGATGAGAAAAAAGTTGGAAGGACTCATACTATCTGACTTTAAGACTTATTATAAGAATACAGTAATAAGAAAAGTGTGGTATTGGCGAAAAGAATAAGTAAATGGATTAATGGAACAGGGCAGAGAACATAGAATAAAACTGCACAAATCTAGTCAACTGATATTTGACAAAGGAGTAAAGGAAATTCAATTGAGCTTCTTAGCAAGTCTTTTCAGCAAATGGCAATGAAACTGGACATCCATATGCAAAAATTATCATCATCATCTAGACATTAACCTTATATCTTTCACCAAAATAAGTCAAGAAGAATCACATACCTAAATGTAAAACACAAAACTATAACTCTAAGAAGGTAACATAGAAGAAATCTAGATAAAATCTATTTGGAACTGATGTTTTAGATTATGTATCAAATGCACAATCCATGAAAGGATTGATAAATTAGACTTCATTAAAATTAAAGTCTTTTGCTTTGTAAGAAGACAGATATAGAATGAAAAAAATAATATTTATAAAAGACATATCTGATAAAGCACTGTTAATCAAAGTATACAAAAAACTCTTAAAACTCAACAATAAAAAAAGTGAACAACTCAAAAATGAGCAAAAGATCTGAACAGACACTTCACTGAACAGGATATACAGATGGCAAATAATGATATGAAAAGATGCTCAAAATCATTCATCTTTAGGGAACTGCGAATTAAAAAGAAAAGACACAATGCGATAGTACTACACACCTATTAGAATGTCTAAAATTCAAAATACTGACAACACGGAATGTTAGAGCCACAGGAACTCTCATTCGTTTTTGGTGGGAATGCAAAATGGTACAGCCATTTGGGAAGACAGTTTCACAGTTTCTTACAAAACTATACAAACTCATGTCATGTGATCCATCAATCACACTTAGTATTTACACAAATGGCTTGAAAAGTTGTTCACACAAAAATTTGCACAAGGATTTCTATATGCACTTTAGTCATAATTGCCAAAATTTGGATGTAACCAAGAAGTCCTTCAATATGTCAATGGATAAATGATGCTCCATCCAGATAATGGAATGTTAGTCAGTGCTAAAATGAAATGAGCTATCAAGCCATAGAGGAAACTTGAATTCACGTGACTAAGTGAGAGAAGCCAGTCTGAAAAGTTTACATACTGTATGATTGACTATATGGCATGCTAGAAAAGGCAAAACTATGGAGACACTGAAAAGATCAGTGGTTTTCAGAGACTTGGGTGGAAGCAGAGATGGATTATTGAAGCACAGATGATTTTGAAGGCAGGATAAGTATTCTGTATATACTATCATTGTGGATACTTGTCATTACAGATCTGTCAATAACCATAGAAGGTATAACACAAATAGTGAACCTTAATGTAAACTATGAACAGTGGTTGATATTGATGTGTCAATGTTGATTCATCAAATGTAACAAACGTACCACACTGATTAGGGATATTCATGGTGGAGGTGTCCATGTGGCTTATATAAGTATGCCGAAATTCTCTGTACTTTCTGCTCAATTTTGCTGTGAAACTAAGACTGCTTTAAAATACAGCCTATTTATTTAAAAAATAAAAACAAAAGCAAAAGAATGTGATCAATTTAATTTTACAGTATATATTCACTCAAGGTATGTATAATATTTTGTTTTTTTTGCTCTTACACAGGTGAATTCTTCTAACCCTCATCCTTAACACTAACACACACACACACACACACACACACACACACTCACTATTTTCTATGTATGTTTTCTATGACTTATATGTTTAGTGCTTATCTCACATAAAGATTATTTTTTATTATCTGGCAGAAGAAAAGGAACAATTCATTTTAGATCCGAGGCATTGCTAGTAGGTGTGATGATATTTAGTAGAATTGGTCTATCTAAATGACTTAATCTACTGGGATCAAACATGTTTTAGATTCTACCATGGATTTATACTCCAGAAGGGTTTTAGTGTTAAAATATCTTATTTAAGTGTTAAAAACTAAACTGCTGGGATAGTTGTTTAAGGTCAAATAATAAACACAGGCATTGAAAATCATTGGCAAAATATTTCTTAACTAAAATAAGGTGATGAGTGCTATGGTGGAGAAAGTACCTTGATCTACTGGAGTCCACATGGAGGACATGGATGAATTCCTGGTCACTGAGTTTCAAATTTCTTTTAAGGGTTCATTAATAAATCAAAGTATTGTCATTTTAATATACAGAAATAGAAGTCTGCAGCAATATGTACACATTAGCCTTTTATAAAGAAAATGTAACAACAAGCTTTTATTTCTTACATTACTCACTGCAACTTAAAAATTTGACTTTTATGTAGATTGTAGATGTATGAGTATATGCCTGTATTTCAAGCATACAAAAAAAAAAAAACAACATGGAAATATATGCAATACGTAGGTAATCGTCTCTGGTGCTTTGCACTTTAACCAATTCATTCACCATTTAAAAACAATTAAAAAATTCATTAAGCTGGATTCTGCCCTTGGATACACACAACAAAACCCCCATTGAAGTCAATGGAAACTGTGCATGCATATCCAGGGGCAGAATTTGGCCTGCTGTGTTTAATTCCCTCTGATCATTCCTATTAATTCAATATTAATATTTCCGTTCATTTATTCAATTAGTTCTGTGGTATTCAAAATTCATTGTATGTAATACACTGTGATCAGTCAATCATTACATTTCCAGTCCACTTTCTAACAATCAATATTTTAAGTTAGACAAGGCAATATGCACTTAAAAACCAAATAAACTCAAGTCCCTCTGCAGAGATATCTCCTACTTTGTTTCCTGGTTTCTTGGGCCTGACCTTTCCCTTTGGATCCAGTTAGTATGAGAGACATTAGCAAATTGTGGGGCAGAGTTGGCCCTTAGATCAAATGCTGCTTTGTGGGGTAGCCAAGTAGGGATATCTAATAACAGCCAGATGTGAAAGACTAAGCTCACGAAATACCCACCACTTAATTAGGTCACACAATACCATTTGGCTCCCAATCAAATTTGGGTTATCTCTGTTCTCAGCAGAGGGATCTCTTCTGTCTTCAAGGAACATAGATCAAAATGAACACAGGATGTTAACATTGCAGTATAAACATTGCATGCATGAGTAAGTGGAGCTAAACTCAAAAGTGTAACGATCCCTGGGCTCCAAATTCATTTAAGTATAAGGTCTTTAGGCAGAAGAAATTCAACTTTTTGTGTAATTTCTATATTCATTATAGGTGTCCACAAAATGCAAGATTATCAGCAAATCTGTGGAAGGGAAGTTCGTGAAAATTTAAGGTTCCTATTTAAGTATTCATTAAGCATTCTAAAGAGAATTGTATTAACCATTTTTGTTTTGTAACACATTTATTGAGGTATAATTGACATAAAATAAACCACATATTTAAAATGTACAATGTAAGTTTTGGCACATGTAGACACCTGTGGAATCATCATAGCAATCAACATACTCCCCATAACCATAACCCCAACATTCTTATGGCTCTAAATAGCTCCCTCCAGGCAACCACTGATCTGTTTTCCGTTATTGGAAATTAGTTTAAATTTTCTAGAATTTTAAATAATCAAATAATACGTATTCTTACATGTCTGGCATTTTTCCCTCAGCAGAAATATTTTGAGATTCAATTATGATGTTGGGGGATTCCCTGGTGGTGTAGTGGCTAGGTGTCGGCGCTCTCAACACTGAGGCCTAAGTTTGATTCCCAATCAGGGAACTACCCAAAAAATAAAATAAAATAAAATAAAAATAAAATAAAATAAAATAAAATAAAATAAAATAAAATAAAACAATTATGATGTTGTTTCTATCAGTAGTTCATTCCTCTTTATCTCTGAGTAGTATTCCACTATATGGATATAATTTGCTTATGTAGTCCTTTGCCAGTGGGCATTCAGATTGTTTCCAGTATGGTGTGAAACGAAGACTGCAAGTAAAGCTGGGATGAACAATTATGTAGGGATCTTTGTATGGACATTTTCCTGCAACCTTGAATAAATGAGTAGCAATGAAATGGCTAATGTGGCATGGGTATGTTTAGCTTTTAAAGTAACTGCCACACTGTTCGCCCAAGCAGTAAGCCATTTTACATTCCTATCAGTAGTAATGTATGAGAATTTCAGTTCTTCCAAATCCTTAGCAATATTTGGTAGACTCAGTCTTTTTAATTTTAGTCATTCTCATAAGTGTGTAGTAAACTCTATTATTGCTTTATTTTACATTTCTCAATGACTAATTATGTTAAGCATCTTTTTCATGTACATGTTAGCCATCTATTTATCTTCTTTGATAAAGTATCTTCAAATTATTTGCCCAACTATTGGGCTTTATGTTTTTTTAATGCTAAATTTAAAGAGCTATTTACATATTCTATAAAAAAATTCTTTATCAGATATGTATTTGGCACATAGTTTGAGTCTGAATTTTTTGTTTTTGTTTTAGTTAACATTGTCTATTAAAGAGTAGACTTTTTATTTTGATGACAGACAATTGCATAATTTTTTTCTTTTGGAATTATGTATGGTTTTGTGTCTAAAAAATATTTGCCTAATTAAATGTCACAAAGATATTCTAGAAGTTTTCTAATTTTCTAATTTATATTTAGATCTATGAGCCATTTGAATTCAATTTTCATATATTTTATAAAGTTAGTATTGAAGTTCAATTTTGGAGGCATATTAATATTCAGTTGTTCCAGAACTGTTTTTTGAATAACCTAAACATTCTCCACTGACTTGTTTTTGCACCTTTGTAAAAAATAAGTTGTCCATATGTTGTGGTTCTATTTCTGATATCTCTATTTTGTTTCACTGATCTATTTGTTATCTTTTTTTGTTGTTGTTAGTAAGAAAAGAATCCATCATATTAAAATATTGGAATTTATAGGTTAAGAAGTATATATAATACACTTGATAAGAGTTCTTCTAGATCTTATTCTAGAAGGATAAGCAAACAACAAACATAAAGACATTACAGAGAGATTTAGAAGGTTATCCAGAAGATTTAGAAGGTTAAAGGAAGTTGGAAGTTGGGGTAGAGGCAGATTATATAATAAATTAATTAGGGTGGTTAGGGTCAGGCTCGTTGAGGTGATATTGGGCAAAATCTTGACTATCTAAAGGAAGAGTATTTCAGGTAAAAGAAATAGCTGGTTCTCAGGACCTAAGGCAGGTTTCCGTGTTCACTGGAGTGAGGAGATCAGTGGGCTGGGACAGAGTGAACAAGGAGGGAGTTCCAGAAGATGAAGTTGGAGAGATTATAGCGGGTCATGATCACATAAGGGTTGTACTCCAGGCCTCTGACTCCAAATCCAAATATGTTTGTACCATATTACCTTTGGCAGGATGAAAGTGGATGGCATCCACACCATTTGGGAATTTTGCAGCCTGGTAACAAATCATCTGCATCAATTGCAGCTTTTAGGGCAGTGGTCTTCAGGGTCCTCATTTTCTTATGTCTCCTTGGAGGCAGCACAGAGGACCTCTCTATACAGAAAAGTTCAGTCTAATATCACAAACACTTGAAGCACCTTCTAGCGCCTTTGGCCTTCTCATCTTTGCAAGGGCGTGGATCTTCGACAGATCAGAGGAGAAGATTCTATTTGTTTTCTTTTTGCCAATAACATTCTGTATTGATTGCTGCCACATTATACTAATCTTGAAATTATTAAGATAGTATTGAGACTGAAGTGTTTTTTTTTACAGTGTTGTTTTGGTTCTTCTAGGCATTTTGCATTTCTATATAATTTTTGAAATCAACCTGTCAGTATCTCTAGAAACTCTGTTACAATTTTGCTTCAGGCTATATTAAATTTATAGTAGAAGTTGCAGAAGTTGGGGAGAATTGGCATCTTAAGAATATTGCATCTTCTAATCTGTAAACGTGGTATATTTCTCCATTTATTTAAGGTCTTTATTTCAACTTGTCATAGTTTCCAGTGTACATGTGTTAGACATCTTTTGTCAGATATATTTTTAAGCATTTTTAATATTTATGCTATTGTAAATAATAATGTTTCAAATTTTCATTTCATATTATTTGTTGCTGGTTTATGATTAATTTATTTTTAACATTAGAATTGTATCCTACATTTTTTATCAACTTACTAGGTTTAGGGATTTTGTTGTAGATTACATAGAAGTTTTTGCCTAGATGGTCATGTCATCTGAGAATAAAGACCAATTTATTTATTTGTTTCTAATTTAAATGACTGTTTTTCAAGGATTATTACAGTGCCTTGAACCTCCAGTATGTTGTAGAATGGAAGTGGTGAAAACAAATATTCTTGTTTTGTTCCTGACCTGAGAGAAATAGTACTCAGTCTATCATCCTGAATATAATATTAGCTATAGTTTTTCCCTAGGTGCCTTTTATCAGGCTTTGGGTATTCTCTTCCATTCCTAGCTTGCTGAGATTTTTATTAGGAAATGAATGTTGAATTTTGCCAGATGCGTGAGTGTGTGTGTGTGTGTGTGCGTGCGTGCACACACGTGTACTTACATGCACACACACTCACACACTTTGATGTCTATTAAGATAATTACGATTTTTCCTTTTAGAGTTTACTAATATGTAATGGTAAATATCATGGATTGCTTTTTTGAAAGTTGAATCAGCCATGCATTACTCAGATAAACTTTTTTGGTTATACTGTATTCTTATCCTACTTCTATGTTGTTGCATTTGACTGACAGAAATTTCACTGAGAATTTTTGCATTCATGCCATGAGGGTGATGCATGTATAGATTTCTTTACGTGTAAAGACTTTGTCTGGTTTTAGCATCAGATTAATGCTGGCCTCATAGAATGAATGGGGAAGTATTCTCTTATTTTATGATAGAATTTCTGAATAAATATTTCTTCCTTAAATATGTGGTAGTATTCACTAGTGAAGCCATTGTGTATGGAAAATGTTTTGGAAGGTTTTTAAACCAAACTAATTTATTTAAAAGGCACAGGGTTATTCATATAACTGTTTTCTATTTAACTGCGTTGTGGTGGTTTGTGTCTTTCAAGACATTTCTCCATTTCATCTAACTTGCATAATTCATTGTCAAGAAGTTTCTCATACTGTCCGCTTATTCTCCTTTTAATATTTGTGGTCTCTGCAGGGAGCTACTTCTCTCATTCTTGATGTTGGTAATGTGTTCTTTCTCTTCTTATCTTAAAAGTCTAATTCAATGTTCACCAAATTTATTGATTTTTCTCAAATAATAAGCTTTTAGTTTTATTAATTTTTTTCTATTTTTCTGCTTTTCATTTTATTAATGTCTGCTCTGATGTTGATTATGTCCTTTTTCTGATACCCTTTGATTAAATCTGTGCTTGTCTCACTGCTTTTTTTAAGGTGGGACATCAAGTCATCCTTTTGACCTTCTTCTATTTAATATGACCATTTAGTGCTAAAAATGTTCCTGCTTATACATCTTTGAACTGCTTTAGCAGAATTCCACACATTCAATGTTGTGTTTTTATTTTCATTCAGTTGAAAATTTCTTACTTGTTTCCCTTTCATTTCTATTTTTGGCTAATAGATAACTTAGAAATCAAATACTATTTCCAAATATTTGTAGTATTTCTGGGGAATTTACTGTAATTTACTTCTAAAATAATTTGATTGTAGCCAGAGAACATACTTATTTTTCTGGACCAAAATATAGGATATCTTAGTAAGTGTTCCTGGATATTTGAAAAGACTGTATATTTTACTGTTACCAAGTGTAATGTTCTGTAAGTGTTAATTAGATCAAATTGATGGATAAATATTTTTTTGGTTCTTCTGTTTTCTTACTGATTTTAATTTTTTTAATCAATTTTCAAAAGAAATATTAAAATCTTTGACAATAAAAATGGATTTATTTTTCCTTGTGACTCTGTTAGTTTTTGCTTAATATATTTTGAAAGCTTGCTATTAGAAACATTAAAGTTTAATATTGTCATGACCTTTTGTTGATTATCACTTTGAAATTGTCTTATTTTACTTAACTATATTCTTTGCTTAGAAATCACCTTCCCCTGAAATTAATATAGTGATTCCATATTTCCTTGGATTAGTGTTAGTTTAGTAAACATTTTATCCTTTTAATTTTAACCTAGTTGTGTCCTTAAATTTAATGTGCCTTTCTTGTAGAGACTTTATAGTTAGATCTAGCTTTTTAATTTAATTGGATTATCTCTGGCTTTTAATTGAGATTTTTAAATTCTTTTAAATGTCATTATTGATACTAAGACCATCATTTTCTAGTTTTTCTATCTGTTCCATATATTATTTATTTTCTTTTTTGGGTTTTTTTTTTTTGTCTTGTTTTTGATAGAGTATATTTCATGATTCCATTTTATGTCCTTTTTTAGTTTATTAACTAAAATTCTGTGTTTTATTATTTTAAGGATTGCCTAATGACATAGAGTATATATCTTTACTTTATCATAGTCTACCTTCCTGAAACTTAGCATAGTTTACTTCTATCATTTTTATCCCCCACACAAGCTATTGTTTTAATTTTTACATACACATATGCTATAAAACACACAACATATTGTTCTTTTTTTTATTTAAAAGTCCATTCTGTTTCAGCTATCTCATTCTAAAGAAAAAGCTTTATTGACCATATATTTATTTCCCAGTGTTTTTTCTTCATTTTTTGTGTAGATTCATATTTTCATCTATTAGGCTTGAATAAGTTCTTTTAACATTTCTTATAGAACAGGCCCATTGATAATGGATTCTTTAAGCTTTTGAATGCATGCAAAAGTTTTAGGTTAATTTTGTTTTTAAAGATATATTTTACTGAATGTAGAATTTGACAAATTTATTTATTTAGTACTTTAAAGTTGACACTTCACTGTCTTCATGCTATCATTGGTTTTGATAAGGTATCTGCTACATCTTATCTTCATTTCTCTGTAATATATCTTTTTTTATTCCTGGATGCTTTTAAGATTTTCTTTTTATTTTTGGTTTTGAGTAGTGTGATTCTAATATGGCCTGGTGTGTTTTTCTTTATGTTTCATATGGTTAGAATTAGTTGCATTCTTGGATCTATAGATTATATATTTTTTACCATATCTGGAAAATTTCAGTCATTATTCCTCCAAAATAATTTTCTATTCACTCTCCCTCAACAGCATCAAAGACTAATTACACAGGTATGAGGGCATTTAAAGTGTTTCCACACTGTTTAATTTTCTGTTAAATTTTTAAAATAGATATTTTTCTCTATGTATTTTGCATCTTGGATTTTTCTATTGCTATGTCTTCAAGCTCACCACTTTTTCTTTTGCAATGTCTTATATTTATTTAATCTCATCTAATTTAGTATCATCCATGACATTGTAATTTTCATCTTTAAGAGTTTGATTTTGATACTTTCTAAAAAGTATTTTTTATCTCTTTCCTTAACTTTTACAATACAGTTTAAAAACTATCTTAATATGCTTATCTGCTAATTCTAACATTTATGTAATTTCTGGACCAATTTGTTTAATTTTTCTTCTAATCAGAGGCCACATTTTCCTGCTTTGCATGCCTGGAAGGAGTTGACTGAATGGCAGATGTTTAATGGATTGTTCTGGTTCTCCTTTCCCTGGTCAATGCCCTGGAAATGACTTCAAGACAGTAATCTAGGACAGCTGTAGGGCTTACCTCATTTCCCCCCATCTTTCACTGTCCTTCAAATTGATGTTCAGGGTCTTAAAAATCATTGTTTCATATATTTGCCCATTTTTTGTTCATTTGAATCACAAGGATAAACCTAGTGACTGTTACTTCTCCTTAATCAAAGGTGGAAGAAAGATTTAGGTTCACCTCTGAGTCATTATTTATTGTGCTATGGCCTTCTCATTTGTATCTCAAAAAGTGCATATAAAAGAGCACTTAATAGTCCTTTCTTACCATGATCCCTCTGGATTTTAACAACATGAAGACCTGGGAGAACTAGCAATTATTAGGTTGACAGACTAACTGTAGATACAATTCATAATTTGTAATAAAAATGATTTAGGGTTCAAAGTAATTTGGCTATAGTAATTCTAGTTTAAATTTAATTACAGATTTTCATGTGATTCTGCTCTTTTTTCAATGGATAAGTTAACGTGATTCCAACCATCCTAGAGTGGCTTAGCAGAACCAAATCCAGTAATTAGCTCCATCATTTGAGCTTTCTTTTTAGGAATACAACAGTGTACTATCTGTAGAATGAATGAATTAATGATTTAGATGACTTATAAAGGCCATTGAAAATTTGTACTGGTCACTTGGCCATCTGCTATTTTAAAAAAGAGAATAAATATAGCTTTATTCTCCTAGCTCCAGGAATATCCACTTACTTTTTTTCTATTATTTTATCTTTAAACACAGCTAAATAAGAAAACTGTCCTGCTCATTAAAAATATCTTCTTCCTATTCCCACAATCCAAAATTACATAAAATTTTCCATTATTCTTAATCCAATGATTTAAACAACTGTTGTGATTTCATAAGTGGAAGCATTTAACTACAGGTGGGGATTAATTTGCAAAGGCAGGACAACTTTTGAAAACAAAGAGCTAGTGTCCAAGTAAATATCTCTTGAGAAATTAGAAAGTACAAGCTACATTGCATGAGAAGAATTGTTACTAAGTATCATGGTTTAAAGAATTCCAGGTGGTCTGCGTGGGTCATAATGCTAGCTAGCATTTCATCTTGGAGTAATCTTTGTTCTTTCCAATACCACTTTTTTTAACTAGTGCTTCTCCTTCAAAGTGCTAGAAAGTTTGTTCATATGAGAGCTATCTGGAAAAAAAGCCAGCCATAAGTACCTCTATTTTTCATATCATATTGGTGGATACTTTGCAGACAACCCTCATATAGGTTCATTAAGTCTGTAGCTATTATATATTAATATAAAATAAAAAGTTAAGGAAGGGGCTGTTGGAGAAGTATTTTTTAACACAAACTGTAGAGATAAATGAGGCAAGATAATCTTGGGGGTGATGATAGGTAAAGGAGGGTTCAATTATCCAGGTCAACGTCTAATTCACTTTTTCACATTCCTCACGTGGCTATAACTCTTGTCTCCACAGGTTAAAACTAATTTAATTCAAGGTTTTCAAGAGTGTTTTGTACTATTATTATAACATTTTATTTTAGTGATGTAATAGTTGAAAAGTGGTCCTCACCTATATATGCTATGTTAGATAAAATTCATTCTAAGGAGAGGAGGATAGAGGAGTCAAATACATGGTGATGGAAAGAGAACTGATCTGGGTGGTGAACACATAATGTAACACATGGACAATGCACCGTAGAATTGTATACCTGGAACCTACGTAATTTTTGCTAATCAATGTCACCCCAATACATTCAACAATAAAGAAAAAATTACAAATATAATGGTTTCATATTCCCCATTCAATGTATTTTGTTCTCCTTAGAAAGACTTTTCTAATTTGTGTGGAGGCGGGGAAAAGAAAGAGACTAAAGTCCTTTTTTTATTGGATAGAGAAGGATATCTATGTTGATTTGAACAGGAGAGAGTCGGGTAGGTGGTAAGAAATTAGGAGAAAGATAAAATAGGCATAGCCTCCACGGATTGCTATCTTTTCTTCATCTGTCAAGATTGATTTTATAATTCACTCTATAATAAAATGTGGCAAATCCTGCTAAAAACTCAAAACAGCCGGATCTCTTCAAGGCTAATAAACAAATTTTACTTACCTATTTATAGCCAATAATGTCACATTCTATATACAGCTCCCTATTTACTAAAGAATAAAGCACTCATCATAGCATGACTTCTTTTACAATCTAATCCCAATTTACCTCATTTGCGTTTTTCAATCACATTCTTCCTTGTACCGAATTCTTCAGTTGCACCAAACAATATCATTTTCCCCAAACATCATGCAGTTTTATGCCTCTTTCCTCTTATAATCTTTTTTATACCTAAATAATTTTCTTCTTCTTCAGCAAGTCTTCTCTTGTTCCTATTTCAAGAGTCACATGAAATATATTATTCTCATTGAATCCATTCTCAAATCCCTTAGCAAGAGTCACATTTTCATATTCATATACCTTTATATTAAGATTTAAGACAAATTATTGCTAACCATTTTCAGGAACAACATATTGTATCTCTATCTTGATATCTAACATAATCGGCACAAAGTAGGCCTTACGTAAGAATGAGTACATTAAAGACTTAATTGAATGGGCAAAATGATAGTTTCTTTCACACGTGGAGATATCACTAGAAGCTGACAGTGATATCTTCTCTTTTCACATGCATAAAAACAATGGACTGACATGAGTAGAAATTATCCTAGTTCATTTGAAAAGGATTTCGTTCCATTGGGTAGTCCCGCCAACAAAGAAGCCTTGATGTGCTTCTGTCTTTACAGGTTGGATAGAGGGAATGAAGCAAAAATCAACTACCGAAGTAGAAATTGCTGATGTTTGGTAAGCCACTGACTTGATACTATGAACAGAAAAAAGGTGGCAAAGCAATGGAAACTTCATATCAAGGAACAGGATAGTTGTGAGCCTATTCATTGGCTTGACCCTTAAGCAGAAACTTTGTAAAGTTTTTCTAGTAGTAATCTCCCAGATATTAGTGCAATAACTAAAAGTAAAAACAAAAGTACAAAACAAAAAAATAAATTCAGTTAACAGTAGTTAGATACTGAAACTGCAACCATCTGGAACTGTAATCCCTTCACTATTTTCCTGCAAGATTTCTATTATCACTTACAGCTCCTCAAGAAAAAAAAATTAGAATTACTCAAATTTATGTATTAGGTAATATGCATAGATAAGCAACAAATGAATTAAAAAACTCATTTCTGTTTTGAACTTAATGCTTTATTTAAATAAGTGACATCTACTTGTCTTGTCATGGTATTAGTATATCAAACGTGTGTTTGTTCAGTCTAATAAATAAATGATATAATTGTGTTTCATATTCTGTTTGTTTTGAAGGTTAAAACAATAAATAAATACAGTGTGCCTGAAACATACTAGATCCACAGTAGAAGTTTATGGAGTTGCTGAATTAACAAAGGCCTGCTTTCATTTTTTTCTTACTTCTGCACTTTAGCTTAAACTAAGGATGAAATTAAGTTAAATCAAATTATTTAATAAACCTCACTTAATATTTTAAGGACATATCTTAGAGTTTAATCTTTTTAACTTCTGGACTGGCCCTTTGAGACTATTTACCACCTCTCACATGTCCCATTTAAGTAGAGGAAAGAGGAAAAAAAATGCATGAGACAACTGTGAAATATATAGCAAGATTTTAATATTACTAAAACAAACTTTCATTTTCTGTGTTTAGTGGCCAGCTGTAGCTTACACAAATACATAGTTGCTAACTGCTAGCCCGCCTGGGTGTAAAATTTTATATAAAAATTTATTTATGGCAATTTCTTTGTCTTTATATTGAATATAATACTTGCTAGACTCTTTCAGCTTATAATTATTTTGCTTCACATCAAAGAACATTAGAAATTAAAGTCCATTCACTGTCGTGTATGAGTCACAGCCTATGTTGTGGGTCTTACAAAAGATGTCTGTTTTCCTTTCTTTTCTGGACTTCCTGCTCTCCTGCATGCATCTATCCCCACTTTACATTGTTTAGTTTTTTGGGTATTAGTAACATATACTAATATATATTTGTAGTACATAACTATTAAGGAAAGAAACCTTTTTCTGCTCACCAACATAATTCATAATCCAAGGAAACCTGTTTCTTTGGCCCTGGGCACACATTTTGCAGTTAGATTGTTTATGTTGACTTCCTAAAGCGCTTGCTGAAAAAGAAAGACATGTTTGGTACCAAGATGCCTTC
Organism: Lyroderma lyra; assembly: GCA_004026885.1. Lineage (NCBI taxonomy): Eukaryota > Metazoa > Chordata > Mammalia > Chiroptera > Megadermatidae > Lyroderma > Lyroderma lyra. The sequence continues at coordinate 137,918 of PVJL010000277.1, forward strand.
ACTTTCATGTCCTTAGTGTGGAATCCTATAGCACTGTGGAACTTATAATGATTGAGTTATTTTTAAACCACTGGACATTTTCCAGTCACTCTATTTCACACTGGATTAATTATGTAAGAAAACCGAATTGTTTCTCACTAGTGTTACAACTTTTAAAAACAACATGCTGTTTAAATTCAGGTTTGGCAACTCTGGCCCGAACCCCCTCAAGTTTATGGCACCACACCCACAGCATAATAAAACCTTTAGTGGTCCTTTGTCTTTCAGTTTGCCTTCTATTTTTTCTCAAGGGTGTTTTATGCTGGAAGATGCAAACAAAAGTTGTCCAGATGTTATTTGTATCAGAGCAGGATTTCAGTCCAGCTATCTGTGGTTGCAAATGTTTATTTTAATGGGTTATTGTGCAATCTTGCTGTGTAGACCTTCATGGCCTTATATGCATGTTCTCAGCAATGCCAGGACATTGCTTTTTAAAATATATAATTTTAGTCCAATTGAATGATTCCCAGTCACTAGGGGAGCAAAAAACGTAACACCTGTAGAAACATAGAGGATATTTTTGCCAATGCCCCTACGTTGACACTGTGCAAACTGCCTGATTATGAAACCATGACCAATGGGTTTAGGTAAGAAGGAGAAGGTGTGGTCAAACCCTAGCAACAGTCCCAGCCCTGAGACAAAGTTACACAGTTACATGGTCGCAGTAAACACACCAAGGGTGTCGAATAAAAGCCCAGCTGCCTGCCCCATGCAGTCTGATGGAATGAAAGAGGAGCTTAGTGTGAGCTGCAAGTTTATTTTAGCTATTATAACAAGCATGGGGCTGGGCTTATTATTCATTTTTAGAATTCTAATAAAATCTTAACTGGTGTTTCCTTGATACTAAAGTAAATTGTTTACCCTGTATCTAAGAACACATGTTATGCCTAGTGCACAATTAAGAGTAGGGGATTTCTAGTCCTTAAAATGAATTTTCAAACTAAATTACATCATATGGAGATGGAGCTCATTTTTTAGAAAGTTAAATTTCAGAGCTACCAGTTTTCTCTAAAGAATTTATTTAAAAGTGAAGGATGCTCCAGTACACATGTGAAAGACACATTCTCTGCTATTAAAAAATACTTTAAATTTAAACTCAGTGTTAGAAAGACCTCTCAAGAGTAAAATTGTTTTAAGATATTTAACATCAAGGAGCTATATAACTTCACACAATAGGTTTCATAGGCATTTTTTATTGATTCCTTAAGTGAAAGGTAAATATGTAGTTGAAATAAAAGCTGAAGACAGTCTTTTATAAGTCAGTTTTGGGATACATTAAATGTTAGTATAGCTTCATAGCTACAAGTAGCCCTGATAAGATTTGGTGGTCTAGGATTTAGAGGGTATGATGAGGCAAACAGTTTTTCAAAGATTTGGAAAGAAACAGATTTTAGGTTATTTCATGTAATAGTATGTATGTCAGTCAATATTTTAATAATGGCATTATCCTATATTTGTATAATAGTTTAGAAAATACCTTGGACATTAACTCATGGCTTTATAGTTTTGGATATCTTACCATGTCACACTTTGTCACTTCCCAGAGTCTGAAATACCCACATGTTCTGACTTATTTTTCATAGGTGTGGAACTGTGCTATTTCTATGAGATTCTGTACTATATCCTCAGTACCTGGAGCAGAATCTCACAGAACTATTGCTCATATGGACCAAGAGCTAGCAAAGAGCCAACTGATAAGATAGTCATCTAGTCTGTCAGTATCCCAAAATATAGGATTTATGTGAAATATGCATAAATCCCTCAATTCCTCTGCTAAAATCATGTACAAGAGCATTTAAATGTGGCACACTTTCTTTTTGGCTAAAAACAAGAGCACCAAAGGAGAAGAAATGCATGCCGTTCTTCTCTTTCTGTCCAGAAAGCTCTATCACTAGAGTAAAAGCTCTGATAACTAGAATGTTTGTGGCTTAGTTTGGGTTTTCCCAGAAGCAGACCCTGAGATAAGGATGTGAGGGGAAACAGTTTATTTGGAAGGTGCAGGAAGCATTAGCTGAGGGTGGCAGGGGAGAGATCCAGGAAAGTGAAGTCATCCATTAGGGAGTACTTTATTAAGCCAGCTATCACAGTGCGGGGCTGCTGCTTAATCCTACAGAAGTAGTCTAGAATACAGGGGGAAAGCACGTCTCAGAATGCCCCTGTCCTAGTGGTGAGGGAACTGGGGCATTTGCATACCACTTGCTGGGAGTTATTGGATAAGAGTTATTGAATAGGGGTGGGCATGGGGGAGGAGTGGAGGCAGTTGTGGTGGTGTTAACTCCTCACGTCTGGACTGTCATGAGGACGTAGAGCAACCAGGAACGTAGCCCTCAACATACAGACAGATGCAAATCAGGGCAGGAGGAAGTCAGCCAGCTCACACTGCAAAACATGAAGAATGGTGGGACACTGGCAGCATCAGCATACACTTGGGAAAACTAATATTCTATGATTTGGAGTTTCTTGTTAACTAAAGATTTAATAAAAATATGTACTTTAATTTATGTGGCTCTAAATTACTCTAAAATATTATTTTAAAAATATTCCCAAGTGAATTTCCTGGGGAATATGATACCTATCTGTCTGTCTGTCTATCTATCTATCTATCTATGGAAAGTATCCAGTCATGTAATATAAAAAAGTGGAGGCATTTATGGCTGCATATTTTCTGGACAGCCCTCATATAGATAGATAGATAGATAGGTAGATAGATAGATAGATAGATATGTCTCTGAAAGTTTAGGATCACACGATCCTGTGATCCTAATAATAATTTTTCAAGGAAGAATATCACTCAAGGTATTCAGGTGTAGGAAACATGGATAATTTTGCACTGACTTCAAAAAATATTTCAGCAGTTTATTCTGATTGAAAATCTAAAGAAGACACATGCTGTGATTTGCCATGTTCTATTAAAAGTAGACCATAATAAGAAAAAAAATCTCAATTAATTGAATGATATACAAAATTAATTTCTGATAGTCAAAGTTTTACTGTGGCTGCCAAAAGGATAGCAGAGCCATTAATTCAAGAAGTCATCCACCTATTTAGCCAACAAATTTTATAAACTATTTACCATGTACCAGGGAATTATAAAATGAATAATATGGAAGTAGCCCAGGCAGTGGCTGAGGTCTTTAGACTAGTTAAGACTTGATACTAAAATTCAACTTCGTTGGTTTCTAGCTAGGAGACTGCCAGCACGACTTTAGTTCCCTGAGTCTTTCCTCAACTGTAAAATAAGGGTAAAGTATTTAAAGGATTTACTAAGACTATGCTTGAAAAGCACTTAAGAGTATTCCTGGCACATATTAAGCACTTATTTCATGTCATTTTTATAATGGTGATCATGAGAACACTAGGACTGTTGCCATCAAAGTCCTATCAATCTGCTAGATACACTGCAATGTACGGCAAAATACGACATTAAGTTCTCTGACCACAGAGGCAGAGAACAATTAGAGAAATATCTTTCACAGAGGTGGAAAAAAGTGATTCACAGGAGACAAAAACATTTTCTGATAGGTAATGTTAGGGGTCAAATTGAGGGGGTGAATATAAATCAAACCATAGAGTTCTAATGGACCTGGTGTGCTGGAATCTTTAAGAGTAATATCAAGTGCCTGCAACACAGATCTCATGTAGCTGTCTCTAAATATCAGAGGATTTCATGCCTCAGTCCTTGGATTCTTCTCTTTCTCTCTACATGCATCCTTTTAGGTAATCTTATATATTCTTCATAGTTTTAACACCATCAGTTCACGGAGGAACTCTAAATTTAGGTTTCCAGATAGGCTCTTTTTCACAAATTTAATGTGCATTTACACGTATCCACTTGGATGTCTAATGGGTATCTCACAGTTAACAGGTACGATTCAGTTCTTTATATTTCCTCCTGAAATTTACCTATTTCCCTCATGATCCTTCTCAGCTCAGTTATGGCAACTTCATCCTACTAACTATTCACGCTCCAATCCATGGTGTCCTCTTTCCTTCCTCTCTGTCTCTCAAACTACACATCCATTTCTTCAACAAATCTGTTGTCTCAGCTTTGAAAATATACGTAGCATATCTTCTTACTGTATCTACTAACACCATGCTGGTATCCTGCTTAGATTTTTGCTATAGCCTCCAAACATGCCTCGCTGACTCCTCCTGAAATTTCTGGAAGTTTCTCTGAAATAGCAGCAAGTTTAATCCTATTTGAAAAAGTTATAATATATCACTTCTCTTCAGGACTCGGCAAGCCCGTTAGCCTTTGTTTCATCCAGGTTAAAAGCCCAACTCCCTACTTGTTCTACAAGGCCCTCCATTATCTTGTCTCTGTCACCTTTAATCTCATTTCTTTCTTCTCCTCTTGATTGTGGCATTTCTGTTCTACTGGGTTCCACATATGTGATATCACATTTCCAACTGGGGCCTTTGTTTTGCCTTTTCCTCTGCCAACAACATTACATAGCCAGGCATTTTCCTGTTCTTACCTTCTTCAGGTCTTTGCTTAAAATTCATCTTTCTCTGTGAGGTCTATACTAAACACCCTACTTACAGCTGTAATCTGCACTCCTCCACCTCTGCTCACATCCTTTGCAAAATGATTCTGCTCTACTTTTTTTGCATACTATTTACTGCCTTATAACTCAGTATATTATTTAGTAATTTTATTTAATTACTTCCCACCTCCAATAGAATATAGCTCCATGAGGGCAGCTGTCATTGTGTGTTCGATGTGGCTGTTTACTAAAAGCGGGCTTAGCACATGTAATGTTCACAAAGAACAAGAGAAATAATGTTCTTTCTTTTGAAGTGTACTCTTACTACATTAAAAGAAACAGTTCCTTCAATTCATAGTGCACAGTAGTCATTACTATTTAAAGGATCTGGGATATAATTTCCATACTTTTTAAAGATTCCATTTTAAAGTGGAATATGATATAAAATAAATTATTTAGTTTACACTTATGAAGATTTATTTTCTTTCTGCAAAAATGATTACTGCTAAATCCATATTAGAATAAAAATAAATAAATAAATAAATAATGAATAACACTGAGTAACTCCAATATGGCTTGCATTATATATTTCATTTCATTCAAATTCACAATAACACTATGAGTTGGAGTGTGTTTTAACAATTTGAAAACTGAAATCAGAGAAGTTTAGTAATTTGTCAAGGTTCACACAGTAACTGGAATTTTTTTAAACCATAACTTTTATATTGATTTGATAAATCAATATCTGTAATGTAGATAACAAAAATTTAAAAGCACAAAAATCTCTGAACCTAAAAAGTAACAGATAAATGCTTTTTAACAAGTGCATATCTTTATCCAAGGAACTTTATTATATTTTTAATACTTACTTTGCTTTTAGGCTTCTCCATGTGGAACGACTCCATAGGTATAGATAAGACTGCATTGCAGGTAAGCACAATGCTGAGAGTTGTGTCCTTTTAGAAAAAGTCAATTAATGTTATAATTTCCAGTTATTCCAAAGATAAACTATACCAACTATAGTGTAGAGTATTATCATTTTATTGTTTTTTGTTGTTGTTGTTGTTGTTTTTTTTTCTCTTTTTGGTATGTGGGTAGCTCCCTGACTGGGAATCGAACCCAGGCCACAGCGCTGACAGCCCCGACAGCCCCAGCGCCGAAGCCTTAAGCCACTACACCATCAGGGAACTCCCGAGTATTATCATTTTAAAAATAAAAAACTATTTAAAATAGCATCTCAATATGTTAACTGACTGAAAATGATTTATATATATATATATATATATACACACACACACACACACACACACACATATGTATGTATGTATGTATGTATATACACACAAACACACATTTTTGGTTTAGATACTTTTTTAAAAGTTTGTTGAAAACTTTGATCTGGGTTTTCACAACATTTTTTTCTTGTATTCTGTTTTTAAGCAAAATATTGGATTTTTTGGTGGTAACTTAACCCTTTCTGTTGCAGCTAACATTCATGTTTTTAGAAATTTATTTCACTCCTTTCTTTACATATGTCAACTACATTGTGATACAGAGGCATCTGTTTAAACTTATTGCATCTGACTTTATTTTATTAATATATCTTCTAAGCCCCGATTACTAACTTGTGTCATTTTCTTCACTCTCTCCTGAGAAGTTTTTTGGTTTTTATTTTTCTTGTTTTTTTCTTTGTTTTGTTTTGCTTTGCTTTTCCAATGTAATAAGTAAATCTTGAGGAAGGGAAAATTTCAAGTTTATTTAAGGAAAAACGTATTTTGTGTTTCTTTACTTCTTTTCTTCCCAATCTCCTAGAACCCCAAAACAAGACAATCCAGCATGTACTTAGAAACATAAAATCTCACAAAACAAAGGATCTTTGTCCATGGAGGAAGGTATCTTGTCCATTCCTCTTATTGTATATGTGAGAAAAGTGAGACCCAGAGTTTAAATGTTTCCCTTCAGGACAAGCCACTAGGAAATGACTGAGCTAGGACCAGTTTGTAGGACTACTGATACTTGATTCTCAAGTATTCTATTTTATAACTTAGGCTTTCTTACTTTTGAAAGTAGGGAATTGATAATGCAAAGATGACCTCTCACTACTATGTCTACAAAAGTGTAAAGGCATCAAAAATATTACTGAAGGCTTATTTTAATTTATGGTGTTTGCCCAAATGAGTATATTAGCACATATCCATGAGGGGCAGCAAAAATACTTGCCTCTGAAATGCCAAATTCATTTGAAAAGGTTAAGATCTGAAAAGACAAATTTCATTTGTTCCTTTTCAAATGAGATACAATGTAAAAATCTGTGTGGATTTTTAATCTGTGTATGAGAAAAACAAAAAATGAGATTAGCTTCATCTGCTTTTCTTTTTTAAACTACACTTCACAAAAAAGGTTAAAAAAATTAGATACCAAGATTTCTAGTGAGATAAGTTTGCTCATCCTTAGTTTATCTTCTGTAAGTAAGCATGTATAAAACAGTCCACCTACTGTGCTAGTTGCCACGGTTTAATGCAGTTCCACTGAATGATCCTGTTAACCTAACCTTCAGTTGGCTGGGGTCTCAACTCTGAATTGCAGTTTACGAATAGTTTAACAGCTGGTACAAGGGCTTCTTTTGAATTTTTAATCACATGAATTAAAGATTTCTTGAGATACTTTTTTTAGACTTTTCCTAGGAGTGATCTAATGTATAGAAAGTCAAGTATAGATAAGCCCAAGAAAATTGAAATACACAGAAATTAGACCTGGAGACACTAGGCTGTACCCTCTGTCACCAGACTGAGATAGCAACAGTAAAGTGTTTGTTAAAAGTTGCATCTTAAGCAATCATAACATTATCAAATATTACACTGTCTTCAAATGTATTAACATATCTTTTGTAGTTACCACCAGATTGGCATTACTCAAACGCAAGTGAGCATGGATTCAAAAGACTCATTGTATCAAAACCTTAAATTGGTACAGAGACAATCTGAAGGTAGTTAGTCAACATACTAAAATATTATTTCATCACGACTATAGAATTTCTTAAAATCAGCAGTTTTTCCAATGATAAGATTTCTGTGATATTTAGTGACTACTTAACTTTAGTGGGGTTTGACCAACACTTTTTATTTTTATTCTTTATTTCTTTCTTTGATCAATGCTTTTTAGAGAACAAGACAGAAAAATAAAATAGAAAATGTCAGAATGTCTCATTTAGCACAGTTAAATTGTGTGAAATTTTGTTAGCTGTGTGTGTTTGTGAGTATATGTGCTGGGTGCAATGTATTTTTTCCTCTTTGTTTAAGAACAGTTTGGAAAACATTGTTCTTATTATTCCAATGTGCTTTCTTAAGAATATATCTAGCACATGCAATCGGGAATTTATAGAATACTAATATTGAAACATAGCAAAATTTGCTATTTTAGTAACTTCCAGAAAAGTGCCCAGGATGTGGCAACTATCTGTAAGGTATGAGGAGAGAAAAAAATCTCTAGCATTAGCATTTGTTGTTTTATTTTTTTTTTTAATTACAAACATGCGTGTGAATTTTATTAAACTCTTTTCTGGATTATTTATTACAACTTGACCATTTTTACTTGCTAAAAGTTGCAGGGAATGAATTCAGTACAATTAAATATACTCTTGCACATCATGTCAGCATATTGGTTTTTTGGGGTATAGGGCAATGCTTTGCTATTTAGCATTTCAAGTTTGCACACTTCATATGGGCAACTGTTCATCTGTTAGAATCATTTACCAAAATACAGGGAAAAGAGAAGTTAAACTAAAAGCAAACCACCACAATCAGGGCATTAATCACAATTAAACATGAGTCTTCCTCAGTCACAATTCTGTGAATTCTCTAATGGGTTAATTTCCTAGTATACACAATGCAATGTTGTCTGGACAAGTGTAGTCAAGCTTTCTTTTCATAAACATAAAAATGTGTGTTTTTCTTTTGTATCATTCTACATCTTTTAAGCAACAAATAATTATATCTGAGAGAAGCCTGGGTCATGTTTTGATTATTTCAAAGGTTGACAAAAGTGATATATTTAATTCATTGTGAACAGTACAATTATTCTTTCCATCCTAACTGAGAATCTGCACATGACCCACTTAATTCCCTTTCCTACATTGTCTTCAACAAGAATATCAAAAAGAGAATTTTACCTGTCTTTGTGGCTAACTATAGTCTTGTTTTTTATAATTTGGTATGAACAGGACAAAGCTATCTAAGTACAAAAAATAAATGAAGATGGTTCAGTTCCTTGAAAGGACACAGGACTGACCATAGAACAAGGAAATGTGTTGAGACAATGGATTCAGTAACAGCTATGGCTCATTGTGGTGAGGCAATAAGGCAAGAGGTAACAGGGGAGAACAGATTTTGGATAGCTTTTGAATACTTCACTTAACCATGTGATGAAATGATTGCTAAAAGCATTTGGCTGCATTTAATTATTTTTATTTCAATTTTTTTAAATATGGTTACTTCATAGACATTTCTTTTCCAACATCAGTGCTTTAGTGGTATAATACAGAATGCCTCATTAGCAATGGAAAATGGACTTAAGTTCATAGCAGGAATGTTCTGAATACTGTTTTTAGATGTGGAAGTAGTTAGTAAGTGAGATTATAGAACCTCTCTCTTTCCCCTGGAGAACCAAAACAAGTAAAAAATTTTTATTTAATCTACAAATTTCAAATAAGCTCTGTCTTCATTTACAGGTTTTGCTTTTATTCCACTAAGTTTTCCCCTCACTCCTTGTTCTTCCTAATGCTGCCTTTGCTTGAAGAAGCCACAGAAGAAAACAGAAATACTAGTGCTATCCAGAAAAACATCTAGCTATGCATGCCTCTATTTATCATATTACATGGCTGATACCTTCCAGACACCCCTCGTATGCCTCAGCTTGAATGAGGATGTCAGTGCTATCCTAGCAACTGTATTGATATGTTACTTTATCCACACTATTCCTCTAGTTTTTCATTTAAGGGTTGGATTAGTGCAGTGGTTTTCAAAGTGTGGTCTCTGGACCAACAACATCAGGACCACCTGGGCATTTTTTTGAACTGCACACTTGAGTCCTATATCAAGTCAACCGAATAAAAAACTTGCAGGGTTCAAGGGAAAGTTGAACTTCTGTATGGGATCCTCTATCATGATTGAAGTGACCGAGCAATTCAATTAAAAAACATGGTGAAGTCACAACCAAAAAAACAACTACACAAAATCAAAGAGAATTCCTTACTGGGCGATGTCCATTACCCAATAGGACACAAAAATGTGCGTATCGAGTGTCTGCTCATACTTACTTATGACAAAAGAACTGATCCACTCTAGATGGCTCAAATGAAAGTTAAATTTGTTGACTGCCTGGTATGGGCCATACACTGAGTAAGGCACAGAGGATAAATTATGAAGAGAAGAGTAGTAAGTCCATTACACCAAATCCTCTGCAGGGATGGGAAATGTATTTGGAAAACTGATTCAGGCACTTTAAAAAAATCTTTTTGGCTGCTGATGCTACCAAAAAAAAAACTTTTTATATTTCCAATAGTTTACACCCTGCAGGTGGAAAACTCTTTCCTACCACAGAGAATGGTTACATCCCCCCTGATGAAATTTCCTCAGCCTGACAGTATGTTTACTAAGAATGCTATCTTTAGGGCATTCTAAAGAAAGGCAAACTGTAGTTCCAGAAAGCACAGCAGCTGAGATGCTTGCATGTGCCTCTAACTCAGATCTGAAGGGTAAAGCTGAAGCATGGGCCACAGCTGGAAGAATGGAGAGCAGAACACTGGCAATGGGCAAAATGGTTATTCATTTCCTCTCTTGTGGTCTTTCATCTTTCATTTTTGTGAATCTCAATACATAGTTGAGACTTTTCCCAGATTTGCAATCAACCCTGATTATCTTCCTCCTCTCTGCACTTTTCCCTTTTTAGTTTCTTGGAAGCTGCTAGAGGAAGAAGATTAAAAACTATCTGGCATGGAACATTCTTGCCTTTTTTTTTTAAGGTTGCTTAGTATTTGTCTAAAGCTGAGACAAAAGAGAGATGAGGCTGAGGGATCAAGAGAGACATAAAGTTTTATTTCTCTTCAACTATGTTTTTAATCTCTGACCTCACATGAAAACCTTGCAGTGTACCCAGTCATAATATTTATATAATTTTAAACTGATAGTGATTCTTTTGGTGACAAAATTATTTTACTGTTGACCCTTGAACAGCACAGGTTTGAACTGCTTGGGTGCACTTATACATGGATTCTTTTCAATGAACACCTGTATTACTTTTTCATCCGTGCTTGGTAGTTTGCTGATGCAAAGGGCCCACTGTTTGCATTGATCTATGTCATTTTACATAGAGGACTTGGGCATCTGCAAAATTTGGTATCTACTGGGGGGTCCTGGAACCAATTCCTCACAGATATCAAGGAACAACTTAAGTTTTGGGGAGTCAGAAGTTACACATAGATTTTCAACTGTGGGATGAGGTACCTCTAACCCTTGTGTTGTTCAAGGGTCATGTGTACAGTGTTTACCTCTCTTATGCTCCCATGGTTTGGTACCTTTGTATTTAGTTGGAATATAGTATGTGCAGATAAGTTAGTTCAAATGAATAACTTAGCAATAATTCAATTGCTGTAAATTGCTCACAGCTTCTTGCTTAGTTGAACTACCTGACGGAGCATCAACTCTTGCATCCTCTACAATTATTCTAAACCTACCTCAGGACAGAACAAGACCCACAGAGTAATTGAGGACATCGTGACTATGTAACCCTAAGTGTCATAGCTAAAACTACAGCTGAAAACTTCTATCTGGCTTGAGACTAATGTCTTTAAATTGAACAAAACTTACTGCTGGTTTGCAGCAAGTCTTACTCAGTTAAGAAATTTATCAATAAATTAAATGTAAAATCTCTATGACTAGCTTTGTAACAGTAAAAGTGTTAAGTCATGAGGGAGAGTGAATACCTCAAATGATAGATTCGCAATCTCGCCCCAACTACTCTCCCTGACCACAACAGATACTAAAGGAAACGAAAAATGCTAAAAGCCTAGAACAATGGGCTTACTCTAATATGATTCCATTTGATAGTAGTAATTGCCTGGGTCTACACTTGGATTCAGAAATAAAATGCACAAAGATAGGATTGGGGGGTAATACGATTTAGCAACAGCATATGTGAAGGAGACTTAAGCATTTAGTTGATAATAAGTTCAGTAGGAGTCAACAGTTATGTGGCTGCCAAAAATGCCAAGGGGCCCAGAGGCTGTAGTAATAGAAGCACTGAGCTAGAAAAAGACCAGTAATGGTGTGACTCCACTTGAAGCTTCACACACAACACTTGGAAGGTGGAGTTAGCCCTGTGGGCCCCACGTAGATCCGTTTTTTTTTTTTTTTTTTTGCAAGGAACAGAGACAGGGCAAATGAAGGCAGTAGGAATTATGGCGTGTAATCAACAGTTGTGGAAAATGAGGTTTACCTTTAAAAAATGTTTAAGGAGTCCATGTTGTCATGAATAATAGACTTGCCTAAAAAAGGATTAGAGTTTCTCTGCATCATCAAGAAGGAGAGGAAACCCCTTTATAGCAGCTGACCTGGAGAGATGAGCTACAAAAATAATACAGGCATAGCAATCAGACATATCTGGCATGGACTTCTGGCTTGTAAGTCCTAATGAGCTTGAGCAAGTTTATTTTCTCTCCTTCACCTCTGTTTTATGTTTATTATATGAGGAAAATTCCTACCTTATAGATCTGATGCGAGAATGAGAAATAATGCATTCAAAACACCTAGTACAGTGTGTGTCATCGTATGTGTTCAGGATCTAAAACATCAATGATAAGAGTCAAAAATATTTAGAGTGTAGTAGTCTCTATTGAGAAAAAATAAATGAAATTATGCTTATTATTATAGAAATGGTGGTCATACTGTTGGACAAAAGGAAATGTAGACAGTTGAAAGTAAATAGTTGACTAATCAAATGACTAGTGTTTCTATCCTAAGAGTTATGATAGATATAACATAGCTATATAATAAAAGTATAATACATTAAAAATGAAACTAAAACAAAGAGTCATTACTCTATAAAGAAAACTATGTATTTTGGGGAAGGTCTAAGGTGTTTCATAAATTTTTCAAATGAAGATACTTTTCTTTAAAATTTTGCAATTTCTTAATAAGACCACTTCAGAAGATAAATAAAGCATCATTCAGTAGGGAATTAAGATGCTAAAGTGGATTAAAATGATGATGAACATTACAGAAGTTGTTTTTTTCTAAATTCTTTATAGGTAATTTATTCCATAGTTCAAAATCAACATTTGTCACTCAGTTGAAATCCTGCTTTTGCCAATACTCTGAGGATAGAATTCTTCAGGACATTATGAAAAACATTGTGTACGTTTTTCTCTTTCATGTAGCCTTTAATCAGTTGACTTGCATGTTCAGCATCTACTTCCTTTGTTTATAACAAAGACAAACCTGGAAGTGTATCTGAGATTAAATATGGGTAAGAACAGTCTTTTACATTATGCTCAACATCTATTTGTGGTATTAAACAATTCTTAGGCACCTTGTAATTCTGATGTTACTTCAAAACAAACCTTTCCACCAAAACCCACATCTGCTCAGGAGCAACCCAAGTCTGCAAATGGCCTTTCTCAGTACGGAAGACATGGAAAACCTTACACCAATCCTTGATAAAGGGCTGTTCATTATGTATGTTTCTCAAAAATACTAAAGTATATACTCATGAAGATATATTCTATATTTCTTCTTTCTATATGTACATTCTAACCTATGCTTATGGTAGGGTACAGTAAATATTAACAAATGAACACTTTCTACATCACTGGTTCTCACAGCTACACATTAGAATAATTTGGGAAGCCTTTGACACTGGTAATTTCTGTGCCTACCCAAAAACTGGAAAAAAACAGAAATTCTGGGGGTAGAGACAGGCACTGGTATTTTTTCAAAAGCTTTCAGGCAGGTTTTATGGAAAGAGATCTGCAAATAGCTGTACTATATCATTACTTGCCATTCTGAAATCTTTCATCTCCCTGTCAGTCCATATAGACCACTTTTTTTTGCATACATTTGATAAAGGGTACAAAGGTTTTGTACTCCCCAAATCATACACTTTACATTTATACCTTAGAATTTTTGGACACAATTTTTTTTCTAGCAGTTACATGAACTAAAAAGTATAAGTATTCTATTTAAAGATTATGATATTTAGACTTGTTTTGGTTTGATATTCAGTAATTGCATTCTTGGTGGTTTTAATTAATAAGACAGCAGACCTTAATATTATTTGTATTCTAATTTTAAAATAATTGGATATCTAGAAGTGGCTTAGTTCTATATAATATTCTTCATAAAGGAACATTTTTGTGAAATCACATATTTAAGAGCATAGGACAGAATTCCCCCTCATAGAACTTTCAAGTGACCAGTAGAGTTAAAAAACAAACAAACAAACTATGAATACGTTTAGGTTGGGCATACTCTCTAATCCACACAAACCCCTCATTTCTTATTATTTCTCCTCAGTCTCATTCAGGTTTTGGTGGAATTTGATAATGCAACCTTTCTAAACATATGTTTTTCAGTTTCTGGGCCCTGGACTACAAATATCAATGCCACCTAGGAACTTATTTAAAAAGTAAATTCTCAGGTAATCTGTGGGTTAACAAGTCCCTGCAGGTGATTCTAATACACTCTAAATTTTAAGGACAGCTACCAATTTTATATTTCCTGGTAACGTCTCTCAGTTCAGGCATGCCTTGTAATGACAGCATAAATAAAAAGAGTAAAACAGATTTTCTATGCTGTATCCCAAATATACCTACAGAGCCAGAATCTGTGGGATCAGGTGCCAGAGGTCTGGGTTCTTAATTCTTCCCTCCCTGATTCTGAGAACAATTATTTTGAAGTCAGGCTAACAGGGTCTAAAGACGGTGTTCAGGGGCCCTTGGTTTAGGTGACCTCACCTCTGCAACGCTGGTCAGTCACCTTTATGTCAATGAAGGAAACATTAAACATGAGAGGTCAAACTAGAGCAATGAATACTGTACTGCTTCCTTCACTGTGAGTGTTGATTCCCATCTCCTTTGCTTGATTTCATGTAAACCTTACAGTCTCTTCCTGCCTCTTGCTAACTTTGAATATTGGTGACAAACCTTGCACTGGTGAATAATGTTCCTGGGACTACCCTAGTAGAAACCAATTACCATGGCACTCATTTAAGATCCCTCAGGATTATGGTACTTTGATGACTCTCATACCTCTTTATTTCTGATCTCCATTTTGATTCTATATTTGTGTAATAAATCGGTTTAGCAGTATAGTTATTACCTATATTTTCACACTAAATAGGTGGTAATGAACTTAATTCTTTAGTTTCGCAATAAATTTCTCCTATGGTCATAATGTCAGTTACCTTTCCGCTCATAGCTTTAAAGATTACCCAAATATGTCAACCTTCTGTGCCACATGGAATAACTGAAAGTAAGCTCTTTCACCTCCTTTCCATGTAGCTGCAAGTTACTCATCTTATGTGAATCAAATTAAACCATGCTTCTTGTGGAGAGTATATAAACAATCGAAGGTGGCTATGAAGGTATTCCTACTACCAGGGTTAATTATCATTTAACTGATTATTTGTTAATAGTCATCTGTGAAACAACTCACATGGTGTTTGTATTAGAAATAAAATGTAAAAAAAAATGACTGTATAGGCATACCTGGGATATCCTGAGGTTTTGGTTTTAGGCCACCACAATAAAGTGAGTGTTGCAATAAAGTGAGTTGTAATCTTTTTTGCTGGTAGAGAATTTTGCCTTCAATTTATAAAAAATTCAACAAAGTAAAGCACAATTTAAAAAGTGAAGTGCAATAAAGTGAACTACAATAAAATAAGGTTTGCCTATAGAAGAAACACTGCAGAAATTATCATAAAGTCATTCATAAAGACATCTTCAACGTATATTTTTCTTCAAAGAATGAAGATTCAAATAAACGTATTACAGACCTTGATAACAATGCCCTTTCACTTTTTTACCATTGAGTAGGTTGTCATCTGTGGGCTTCTCATCTGTGATGACTGTGTTAAAACAGTCATCATTAAAATGACAATAAATAACAAATACTGGTGTGGACACAGGAAAAAGGGATCCTTATGCATTGTTGGTCAGAATGAAAATTGGTGCAGCCACTATGGAAAAAAGTATGGAAGTTCCTCAAAATATTGAAAATAGAATTACCATATGATCCAGCAATTCTACTTCTGGGAATATATCCTAAGGTAATGAGAACACTAACACAAAAAATATCTAAACTCCTATGTTTGTAGCAGCATTATTTACAGAAGCTTATTTAGACATGAAAGCAATGTAGCAATCAGTGGATATATAAGTTGTGATATATATATATATGTGTGTGTGTGTGTGTGTGTGTATACACACACACACATACACATGTATGTAAGTATACACATGCTTGCACACACACATATAAAGAGGGTGCCAAAAAATATGTACACATTTTAAGAAAGGAAAAAACTATTAAAATTGTAATGCATAATACATACTGATAGATAAAGTTGAATACAAGTCACGTTTGACTTCTGTAATTACAAGAGGTGCTCAAAATGGTTACCTATGTAATACATAGGTAACATCACTTAAAACTTGTATATATTTTTGACATCCTGGTGTATATATATATATATATATATATATATATATATATTCAAATATTGTGCAGCCATAAAATATAATGAAATCCTACTACTTGCAACAACGTAGATGGACCTTGAAGGCATTATGCTAAATGAAATATGTCAGACAGAGAAGGACAAATACTATATAATCTCATATATAGAATCTAAACACAAACAAATAAACTAATAGAAAAAGAAATCAGACTTGTACTTACCAAAGGTAGGGGAAGAGGAGTTGGAGGAAGGTGGTCAAATAGTATAAACTTCCAGTTATAAGATAAGTAAGTACTAAGGATGTAAAGTAAAACATGACTATAGTTAGCATTGCTGTACGATATATAGAAAAATAGTTAAGAGAGTAAATTCTAATAGTCTCCATCGCAAGAACAGTTTTTTCTTTATTCATTTTTCTTTTTTTCTTTATACTGTATCTATATGAGAAGACAGATATTAGCTGAATTTATGTGCTAATTATATCACAACATATGTTAATTAGACCATCATGCTAAACACCTTAAACATATTTAGTGATATATGTCATTTATTTCTCAATAATCCTGGAGAAAAATAATAATGCCCAATTAATCAAATGCAAAAGATTCCAAATCCAAACTTGTACACTAAATTTGTCCAACCTATGCACCGTGGGCTGCCACATGCAGCCCAGGATGGCTTTGAATGTGGCCCAACACAAATTTGTAAACTTTTTGAAAACATTATGAAAATTATATATGGACCTTCTTTTTTGTAGCTCATTAGCTATAGTTAGTATTAGTGTATTTTATGTGTGGCTCAAGAAAATTCTTCTTTCAATATGGCCCAGGGAAGCCAAAAGATTGGTTACCCGTTCTACACCACAGTTTTTATACTCAAATAAAATTGGTATTCCCAATAAAATAGCATGTTTGCCTTAATACTGAACAGGTAATAGAACTGCTATACATATTTACTGTAAAAAGGAGATCCTTCTCTTCTTTGATCTTTCATCTCTTAAAGAAATTCTTGTGATGCAATGAGTATAACACAAAACAAAGCACTTACCAGTGAAAGCAAAAGAGCAGAGACCTAAATCAAACAAGATAATTCAAATATTTGCATCACTTAAATAACATAAAGTATCATTATATTAGATCATGGATTTACTTATATAAAGTGATGATATAATAAAAGCACATATAATTATTTGGTATGATACATATGTGTATATACTTATATAATAAGCTATAAAAGGGAAATTCAAAAAATATTGTTAGAATAAAATAACACATTTTAATTCTATCATTTTTATTTTTAAATAAAATTGCAGATCTTTAAACCTATTTTTATGTTAAAATACATAATAGTTCTAAAAAAATAAAGTATTTAAAAAATGTTAAGACACCTTTAGAAGGCCACATCTCTAGGATATGCAAGTTTTACTACCAAAAATTAGGTCATGAAAAAAAAAGGAGGGGGCATTTATATTCCTTTCTAGATATGCTCTAGATATTTGATCATTATATTTTGTTTTTTTTATAACAAAATAAAACTGATTGCTAGTGATTTCTAAGATATTTTAATCTGATGCATCTTGTGTTCATTCAATAGAGTACACATATACATTGCTATGGTTTTTCATTTCCTGAATCCCATTCTTAAAACAGAATTTTAAAATACCTTTTTAAGGGTATTGTTAATAAAGAGTAGAAAGAAAATATTATATATTGATTAGAATGTCTCTAAAGTCAATTTTGAGGAAGGAGGTAGAAGAGAGAAGAAGGAAGAAGACAAATGGAAGAAGAAAATGAAACCCACCATTCTGCATCTTAGTACTTCTAATACACTCACCAAGTTTTTTTGTTGCTGTTTCATGTGCTTTCCACTCTATTGCTGGTGGTATGCATTCACTCAACCCTTTAAAATTGCAACCAAAACTATCTCAATTAAAAAAATTAAGAGGCACTAAATGGCTATAAGAATTTAGTTAAATATGGTATAGATATTGCAATGTGTCTAATATTTTAATATTTCATGAAGAAATCTAATCCAGGTTGTTGCTTTTCACATCAACACATTGGACATTAACAGTTCCATCTGCAAGAAGCAGGCGTGTTAACAGCTAAGTTCTAAGGTAATTATAGCTAAAGTTAATAGAAGTTAGGTCTAGGAGAAATTAGAACTCATAGAATAGTACTTTCATGGGACTTAAAATACTGTTTGAAATATAAGAAGAATCTATTCTGTGGTCCACATTGAAAATAGCTAAGGATAAAAATGTCATAATTCTGAATTTTTTTTCTTAGAAATAAGGCCTAAAAAGAAATTAAAAGGAAAAATCCCTTTAATCAAGTGTGTATGGTGTCTGTTAACCAAATGGTGAGCTTAATTGGAGAGGTAGACAAATTGAAGACAATTCTTTTTTACAAACGTTTACTATTAGAAAAAAAATTAATAGATACATAAAGTAAAACATATATACATGTGTTTGTCTATGTATACAAGTAGGTAGTATAAACATGTAAAAGCAGTGTTGGATCGTATCATATAGACAATATGTGTTATAATTCAACAGATTGAATTATGTATGTTGAAATAATTTTATTGATGAAGTAGACCATAAGTAGACCTTTGAATTGGAGGAAAATTTGAATAGAAGGGAGAGGCATAGAGACATTTTTATCACAAAAACGAACAAGAAACATAAAAAAACAACAACAATATAGCTCACAATAGAGCCATGTGCCTCTTTGGGAAAGGATGAAGCATAGATCCGGCCAAGATTACCTTTGGGACTGGGTTGGGTGGGAAGAAGAGGAAGATTTATGCTGATGGAATTAGGAGGGATGAAGAGGGTTGCTGAAAATCATGGTGCTGCATACCCTCTATGCTTTGAGCCTTTACTATAGAGACAAATCCTCCTCTATTTTCCTACCTACTTAGTACAGGAAGATAAAATTATTTTTTTTAACCAAGAAGAACCACATGCATGTTTAAAAGTGCTTCCTGTTTAGGTATCACCTTACCTTTATGAGATTTCACATTGTTATGATAAACTTTGGGTAATGAAATTTTAAAGTAGAACTATTTAACTCAGAACTGTATTGTATCATGTGTATATAACACAGATCTCCGTAGCAACTGAAGTAGTACAGGTTGCTATTCCTTCATGCACTTACTTCATTTCACTAGCTCTTAACTTGCTCCAAATGTTTATATGGAGGCAGGGAGAGGTACAAAAGAGTAATGTGGCTGTAATTATGAGGCTTTCTGGGATACAATAAATCAAAATAGCAAAGCAGAAATGATTTGGAAACAAATCCCTTAGAGCAAAAACCATCCACACTAGAAGAGGAAGGCAGACATGATGATCCGAGTACAGAAATATAGGCCACAGGCCTAGCCTCTGAAGGAAAGAAAGGAAGAGGATGTTTGTTCAGTGCTTACCAATACTAGTTCATAGGTTGGGAGTAAGGCTGCCCAGGTGTGGAGCCTGGTGCCATCATTTGTTACCTATGCAACCTTGAGAAATTTGCTTTGCTTCTGTAGTCCCCAATTTTACCATCATAACCTGCTTAATAAAGTTATGAGGGTTAAAAGAGTTGCAATTTGTAAAAACCTTAGAACAGTACTCAATATGAAGTGTCACGGAAATAGTGTAAGTCTGTAATGTATTATCCAAAACAGAACATTTTAAAAAGTGAAACAGGATGCTAAAAACGTTAAAGTTTATAGATCATTTTAAAAGGATTATTTATTGATCAAAAAACAAAGTATCTTTCTAAAAAAAAGTTATTTCAAATATTATTTTTGAAAATAAACTTTTCTTAAAGATGAAATAGCATATATTCATACAAATTAAAAGCAATTTATATTGTTTCTTAAATATTATGTAGGAACATACGTAGAAGACTTATTTTTGGTACATTTTCATGAACTTAATTACCTTTCGTGTTTCTTTTCTATTATTGTGTTACTGATTGGTGCTCCTGAACATATTTTATTTTTTAGTATGTGCTTTTAAAAAAATTTTAACAGCTTTATTGAGGTATAGTTTACATTCCATAAAATATACCCATTTTATTTATACAATCAAATATTTTTAAATAAATTTACTGACTTGTGAAATTATCATCACAAAGCCTTTCTATTTTTAATTACTTTATAAATTACAACATTCTTCAAAGTTTCTTCTTCTGATTTAAAATTGTTGATCCCTTCAATTTACTCTTATCTATAGACCATAATAGTTTAAAATAAGATCTGTTAACAGCTACTGAAGTAACATAAGCTCATGGTAAATTCTACTAAAGAGAAAATATGCTCAATTCTAATACTCTTTATTTTTTTTATTTATTTTTTTATTTTTTTATTTTTTTATATTTTTATTTTTTTATGTGGGTAGTTCCCTGGCTGGCAATCGAACCCAGGCCACAGCATTGACAGCGCCAAAGCCTTAGCCACTACACCACCAGGGAACTCCACCTCTAATACTCTTTAAAATAAAAATATATAGATAATTTCTAATTATTTTCATATGTACTATCTTTTGGTTTTATTCATACTATCTTTCACCAATATCTAATAACTATTTTTATAAGGGTACATTTGACAAATAAGTTAGCTATTCATAACTATTTTGAATGCTTTAGTATTGAAATCCTATAAAACTGTAGGCTTTCTAACATTTTTCCATTCCAGCATACTTACTATCTACATTTTTCAATTAAAACTAGGAACTCCAAATTTTTCCCACAAGTCAAAGTACTTTGTAACAGCTCCATTTTAGAATTTAAAAATTAAATAATGCATGTTGTTTTTCACTGTTTAAGTTTCTTAATTTTTCAATTTTTATTACAAAGATAAATTTTAATGTCCTTCTGTTTGCCCGAATTGCCATACTGTTTTTGTAGTGATTTCACCAATTTACATTCCCACCTACAGTTCAGATGGGTTCCTTTTTTTTACATCCTCAACACTTACCACTTGTCTTTTTGGTGACAGCAGTTTAACAGGGTAAGGTGATAGCTCCTTGTAATTTTGACTTGCATTTCCCTGATAATTAGTAATGAGCACCTTTTCATGTACCTATTAGCCATTTTATGTCTTCTTTGGAGAAATGTCTAGTTAGTTCCTTTGCCCATTTCTTAAATCAAATTATCTTTATTTGTTTTGCTATTTATTACATGAGGTTTTTTGTTTGTTTGTTTTAGTATCATCTGGATATTAACTAGTTGAAATAGTTCCTGGACCCAATTTCCAATGTGGGAAGACCCTCCCCACAACAACAAATAATTCTCAGACAAAAGCAGGGTGTTTCAGTATTCAACTCAATTCTGATATTATTTACCCAGTGACAGCATTAGATTCCACAGGTTAAAGACTCACTCCCACAAGACGTCCCCGTCTCACACTTCAGATGCCAATTGCAATGCAAATTCAGGTTGTTACCTGTATTCTGACTAGCTAACAATCAGAGGTTCCCACAACCTCGTTCTCTGGTTTGATTAATTTGCTAGAGTGGCTCACAAAACTCAAAGAAACATTGTATTCACATTATTACCAGTTTATTATAGAAAGGTACAGGTGAACATCCAGACGGAAGAAATGAGTTGAGCAGGGTATGAAGGAAATGGAGCTTCCATGCCCTGAGTGTCACTCTCCCTAATTTACCAACCCAGAAGCTCTTCAAACCCTGTTCTCTCATGATTTTTGGAGACTTCATTACATAGTCATTACTAAATTAAATCATTGTTTATTGCTGACTGATTCAATTTCCAGACCCTCTTTCCTACCCAAACACCAGAAATGATACTAAAAATTCTAATCCTCTACTCCAATGATTAGTTCCTTTGGCAACTATTCTCCCTCCTTAGATGGGGTCCAAAAGTCACCTCATTAACATAACAGGAGATAGCTGTGTTACTCTCAACACTAGGATATTCTAAGGGTTTGGGGACTGTGGGTGAAGAACTGTGTATGCATGTGAAATATATTTTGGTCATCTGAATGACACCCCCCCCACACACACACACACTTTTTGTTAAATTTATTGGGGTGACATTGATTAGTACAAATTACATTGTTTCCAGGTTTACAATTCTACAGTACGTCGTCTATGTGTTGGATTATATTTTCACCACCCAGAGTCAGTTCTATTTTTATTACCATCTATTTCACTCTCCCTCCCTCTTTTCCCACCCCACAACCCCCTTACCCTCAGGTAACAACTAAATTATTGACTATGTTCATGAGTTTTTGTTTCTTAGTTGCTTTCAGTTTTATATTCCACATATGAGTGAAGTCATATCGTTCCTGGTTTTTTTCTGACTTATTTCACTTAGCATGATGTTCTCAAATTCCATCCATTTTTTTGCTAACAACAGTATTTCAGCATTTCTTTTTTTTCTTCTTCTTTCCATCACCATATATTTAGCTTCCCCTCCCTCCTCTCCCATCCTCTCCCCCTTCTCCCATCCCCTCCCCAGTTGTCCCCAAATAAACATTAAACTATTGATGGTGTCCATGGGTTATTTATTTGTTTGTTCACTTTTTTTCTTTGTTGCTTTCAGTTTTATATTCCACATATGAGTGAAGTCATACAGTTTTTTTTTTTTTCTGTCTGGCTTATCTCACTAAGCATGATGATCTCCAGGTCCATCCATTTTGTTGTAAATGGCAGTATTTCATCTTTTCTTATAGCTGAGTAATATTCCATTGTGTATATGTACCACAGCTTCTTTATCCAGTCATCTGTCGCAGGGCACTTTGGTTGTTTCCATATCTTGGCCACTGTGAACAGTGCTACATTGGGGTATACAAGTCTTTGCAGACTAAGGTTTTCAAGTTTTTTGGGTAGATATCCAGAAGGGGGATTGCTGAGTCCATTCCCAATTTTTCGAGGAACTCCCACACTGTCTTCCATAGTGGTTGTACCAGTTTGCACTCCCACCAGTAGTGTGCAAGAGTTCCTTTTTCTCCATAGCCTCTTCTGTACTTGCTATTCCTTGTCTTGTTAATAAACGCCATTCCAACAGTTGTGAGGTGGTATCTAATTGTGGTTTTGATTTGCATTTCCCTAATAGCTAATGAAGTTGAGCATTTTTTCATGTATCTATTTGCCATTTGTATGTCTTGAGTGAAATGTCTATTTAGGTCCTCTGCTCATTTTTTTTATTGGATTGTTTGTGTTTTTGTTGTTGAGTTGTGTATGTTCTTTATATATTTTAGATATTAGCCCCTTATCAGAGTCATTGTTTGCAAATATTTTCTTTCCTTCAGTTGGTTGTCTTTTTGCTTTGTTGATGGTTTCTTTTGCTGTACAGAAGCTTTTTAGTTTGATGAAGACCCATTCGTTTATTTTTGCTTTTACTTCCCCTGCCTATAAAGTCAGGTTCATAAAGTCCTCCCTGATCCCAAGGTGTATGAGTTTAGTACTGATATTTTCTTCCATACAGTTTATTGTTTTGAGCCTTACTTATGTGGAGGTCTTTAATCCATTTATAGTTAATTTTGTATATGGTAACAGTTTGTAGATTCAATCTTTTGCATATAGTTTTCCAATTTTCCCAGCACTATTTACTGAAGAGGCTTACTTTTCCCCATTGTATACCAAATACATATTTCTTATAAGTCACAATATCATACCCTATTATCAGATATATGATTTGCAAATATTTTCTCTCATTCTGTATGTTGCTTTCTATTTTATGTTTTTTTTGTTTTGTGTTATTCTTACTAATTTTCTGTACAGAGTTTTTAAGTTTTACATAGTTCTGTTTATTATTCTTTTGTTGTCTTTGCTCATAGTTTCAAATTTTTAAAAAAAATCATTGCCAACACCCATGTTAAGCAGCTTATCCCCTATGTTTTCTTCTAGTAATTTCATGGCTCCAGGTCTTATTTTCACATCTTTAATGCACTGAGTTGGCTTTTATGTATGATATAATATAGGGTCCAGTTTCATTCTTTTTTATTTGAATGTCCAGTTTTCCCAGCAATATTTATTAAACAGATGTCTTTTTCACATCTATGTTCTGAACTTTATTGTCAAAAATTAATTGACCATATATTCGTGGATTTATTTCTGAGTTCTCTTTTATATTCCATGAATATTTATGTCTTTTTAATGTCAATACCATACTTTTCTGATTATTATAGCTTTGTAATATAGTTTGAAGTGCCTCCAGCTTTGTTCCTTTTGTCTTAAGATTGCTTTGGCTACTCAGGGTCTTCTGTGGTTACAGACAAATTTAAGGTTGTTTTATTTTATTTCTGTTCTGATTTTTAACATAGTCCTATAAAATTGTAGAATAATTTTTAATACCATTTTATACTATTTAGACTTACTTATAGTCTTCATGGAATAAAATATTTCTACGATTTCTTTTCTGATGGACAATGGAAGAGAAAGCATGTAGTACCATGTTGGTTTATTGTTTTTTAATATTCATCATTAATTTCATCACAGAATGCTGTATTTCACTTAGTTCTACTGTAAATATTTTTTAACAATTTGTAAATTCTGACAAGCACTTTTAATAGAAGATTTTCACAGTTTTTAAGTATCAATTATGTATTCACCACATCCAATTAAAAGTATATTTCTGTTCCATAGTGTTCCTAATTTTTAATAATAAATTCAGTAATAATATTTTTAACATGACACTTTTCTTAATATTTGTTTATGATATAACAAAAATAATTTTATTTATTTTTTTGGAATTTTTAAGCTAAATTTAAAATTCCAGATATTTCTTTTCAGCAAAATAAACTAGTCTAAACTTTACTTTGATTTTATAAATAAGGTAAAAAAATTAAACAACCATTAAAATTAACTTGTTTATTTGAAGCATCTAATAAAAAGGTATAAACTAATATAATTTAATCATTTGCATAATTCTGCTCTTAAACACAATAATTAGCACTTTTCACTTTCTTTTGTGTGTGCATAAGAAAATTTAGACTTAAGCATAAGCTAAATTAATTTGACCTAAATAAAAATCCTTACTTTCAGAGTAATATAAAAACCTATGTTCTTTAGTTACATTTGTTAAATTATCATTTCATACTGTCATCTATAAACAACTACTAACTTTTGAGGTAAATGCTGATGCCCTTCAAAAATGTTGTGTCAGTTTTTTGTGTTTAGTGATATCATTATAGTTTCTTTCGTGGATAATAAATGTCAATAAGCATTTTGTGCAAATTAAACATCATGCTTTTTCTTGGCAAGCAAAAATTCAGTAATTAAGTTTTCATTAAAATATATTTTAAAATAGTATTTTATTTATTGCAGAAGAAAACAGGGACCATAAGACATTATAGGGAATATATAATGGTATATTTTCAAAATGCAATAAATAATGAAACATCTGTGAGAAGGGTATATTACTTTATAATGTCAGTGGCTAAATGACTGAAAGGTGGAGTTCTACCAAAACATCTGAACTTTTTGGAATGCAACTTCTCTAACAGTAATGCATTGTGTGAAAATGAAAAATCTAGGTTCCCAACCTTTTTCCATTTGTGTACCTCTTTTAAACCCATTTCTATAAATTTACCCCTTGTTTTTGAAACAGCTGTTTTTAAATACTGCCACTTCTGTTTAGTGCCTATCTCAATGTAAAATAGTGTCATAAGCAAGGAAAGAAAAATTACTACACTAAAAGTACAAACCATAGATTTAATTTTACAATATTCATAACAGTGAAATATTGATAATGATAATCAAGTATTTGAACATTAAATTTAAAAAACTACTTATAAGAAGTCTTAATTAAAGACAACTCATTTACTTTTACTCAGTTAATGACTAAAGTGATCAAACAGTCTGGCTATGGATGTATTTATATGTTTGGGGAAGTTCCAGAAACATTGAAAATGAATTGTTCTAAAACTGTGCATAATGATTGGTAGAAGAATGGTTTGGGAGAAGAGTTCATAAGCCATGCCCTCACTGATCATTTGCTAATGTGGTCTAATTTTGAAGCATCTCCATTAATGGTGATTCAAACTTAACATTTATTGTTCCATAACTAACACATTCTTACTTTACTTGTTTTTTCACTATTACTGATTTTTTTTCTTTTTTTAATTATTTTTTTGGTAGATAGATAGCTGAGAGAAGGAAGGAAGGAGAAAGGAAGGAAGGAAGAAGGAAGGAAGGAAAGAGGAAGGAGGAAGGAAGGAAGAAGGGAGGGAGGAAGGAAGGAAGGAAGGAAGGAAGGAAGGGATTATTTTTTACATACTCCTGAATGGCCTAGCATGTACCCCCAGGAGTACACATAGCACCACTTGGTAATTGATGATCTAGGACAATGATAACAGGAAATGAAGGCAGTGAGTGTGAGTTTTGACTCTCTAGCAAACCTGGGAATATGATCCTTCCTACATAATAGTTGATTTTATAACTGTCTGTGTATAGATCAACTGAACCATGCATGAGTCAAAGAAAAGTATAATCACAAATTGCATTAGTCATATATACCTTTTTATATAACATATTTTAATATTGGATTGCCTACGTGTGGGGAAACTCCAAATTTCAAATTAATTTAAGTCTAGTATGACATTTGTCTGCACATGCTAACTTGTCTCCCTCCCCAGCAACTCATTGTGCCTCATTCCATTAGCTGAGACTACAATTAAGTCTAAGTATTTTGTGGTTTTCAAGCATGCCTATTGAGAGAAGACTTAAACCTTTACCTTTTTGCTCTTTTATGCTGCATATAGGATGAGGACAAGCAGATAGTGCTGACAGCATTAATTAAGGAGTTAATAAACCAAGAAAATCTTCTGTGGCTAATCTGGATTTAAAATCACAGGATTAGAGTAAGTAATATTTACTGAACATTTCTATAAACAAGGCATTAGCTAGTTTTTCTGATACCCACGGTGACCCTGGGTCAGTTTTGTCATCTCTTGCATTGAATTTCCTCATCTCCTAAGAAGATAGACATGGTTCCTCACTTCTTAAGTAAACATGAATGACTGCTAAAAAGTCTAGATGAAAAGTGAGTCTATTTACAATATCAGTCACTTTAGGAAAAACAAGTTTGTTAGGGAAAACATGGTTTGTTCCTAATAAATTGTTAGCATGTTTGACTATTAATACTTTTAACACTTTTCAAAAATTATCTTTATTCTCAGCTGCACTGATGAGGAAACTGAAATATGGAAAATCCAGAGTAAATTCCATGGGGCCTCACAATAAAGTCTAATGGAGCCAGGAGAGACCTTATGAAATCCAGACTCTCAGACTAACGTCCAATCAGCTCGACCACCATGTAAGCCTCCCAAATGTAGGTACAAATAGCTTTCTTGAAAACGCTCATGAAGCAAATCAGCACAGTGCTTTATTTCATGTGATTTCTAATTTGAAATGCAAACAATTGCCAATTTGTTTGACTTGTATTTGTAATTATTTCCTGTGAATTACTCATCACTAAATGCTTTATAAATATTTTCTCTCTTTCCCAATGTCTATGGAATGATCATAGCATAGAAAATGTTGGCTTTCATGGATTTATTAATATCTCCTTTTGAAATAACATTTGTGAGACAGAATAAAAGCACTTTAAAGAAATCTTAAATTTGAAAACTGTCTCAGACAATGACTGTCATCTGATGTGCTTAATAAGATGAACTACATAGTGACTTTTATTTAGAGGTATCCATTATATAACAAGTAGAAAGCAAATATGCATATTTGAATTTGGTTGCGCACAGCACCATCAGCTCCTTCTGATAAATTTTTAGATTTCACTAAGTTTGTGTAAGCTGAAGTCATCGCCTTGTATGTATTACTGAATCTGGTTTCACTTTTGCCAATAATGAAAAAAACAAGCTCATAGCTATAATATGGCAACATGCTTCATATGCTTACCATAATCTCAAAATTTAACTCTACATGAAGAAATGAGCCTTTTACTTTCTCAGCCTTTTTTGAACTTGAGGCATATAATTTAAAACTTTTTCTAGGTGGTAAAATAAATACCCCTTTGCACAGAAACTTAACAATTTCAGAATAGAATACAGAACTCAGTAACTTGATTCAGAATATTGTTTTTACTCTGTGCTTATAATCATTTCAATATAAAATAATTTTTGAAGAAGATAAAAAATAGCAGTTCTCTCTTTTTGGGTCTGAGTTGCTATCAAAGAACAACTGTATGTGTGTTTATCATTGCTGTGAAAAATGTGGTATGAATTCAAACCATCCAAAATACTAAAAATGCAAAATCTCCTTTTAAAAATAAAAATTTGAAATTGTTAAAATTTAACAGCAGTACCCCTAAGCAATAGAGACAGGAGAACTATTAGAAGAAATTTAGAGAAGAGTAAAATGCTTATTGAAGGGCCATAAGGATCAACTTAGAAGGAAAAATTAAATAGTTATAAAAGGGTAGCTAGATTTGTTATAAGAAAGGATCATGGCAAAACAAAGGTGTAATGATAATATAAGCAGCCTGGGTAGAGTGACTTCACATTTTTGTGTAATTGGAAGAGGGAAGTGACCTACCTTTATTTGCTAATGATAAGTATCATGAGGTGCAGGATGTAGTCATGGGAAGGCAAGTCCTCAGCTTTAAATATTATTTAAAGTATCTCCAAGAGAGGTGGTTTGAAGAAAGAAAGTATGGTAATAATCAAATGGATATAGAATTTTGAAAAATATTTGTTCAACTCAACCCAAACTTTCTCCTCAAACCTTAAAATAGTAAAAAAAGAGGACTATTGCATACAAAACTCCCAACTCTATACCCCAACAGGGAACACATTTTGTATGACTGACACAAAAATGCAAACAAAGAGACAAAATAATATGAGGAACAAGGTAGGGAGAGAGGAAAAAACTCATTTTAAGAGGAAAAAAAAAAGGATGGGTAAAACACAAAAAGCCACCCCATACCTGAGAAATTAAAAAGAGAAGTCATGAATATCAATGCAGTTTCCCATTCCCCTTACCTGACTCTTCCTGACACTTCATTGGTGATGTTTTATAGGTTGCAATAACTGGCATGGAAGAGGTATGCCTGTCAGCTATTCACAGTGCAGAATCTTGAGAAGGTCAGCATAGTAGCAATATGACAAGCCATGTAAGTCATAATGTGACTTATAACTCATTTGTAAGTAGAATGAGAACTAGAGCAAATTAATGTAAACTCTACCATAAGACCTCTGAAAACATGTTAGTTATATTAAAAGCTAGGTTTTCCTCTCTATCTGGAAAGACACATAGATATTTTGTAACAAAGGTGATGCCTTCCTTAGGAGCAGCAGAAAGGGGAAATAAACTCAATTTACTGTGAAGAGGTTTAAAGAAAAGATATTAACAGCAAAAAGAAGGAAATTTGAGGAGAAGATATGTCATAAAATATATACATAGGTAGTAGGTGTGTTTAGGTTCTGGCTGGTGCCATTTAGATGTCATTTCCTGATCAATAAAAATCTTAAGACGCTCAAAGTCATGTATTTTTAAGAAATAATTAAAATAAGATTATCAGGTAAGAGAATATATTTATGACTTTCCAAAGTTTTATTGTGATGGATCTGTTAATTGTGGATCTTTGTATTGCAGTAACATAGGCCTAATTTTATACCATTAACCAAATACTGTTTTTTATATAAGAGCCAGTAATGTACACATATATTATAGCACTATATGCTAAAGTAAGTTGCTAAACATGTTATAAATGATTGATATGGAGTAGTGAAAGAGTTAATTATCCATAATACCTTTTTTTCTTCCCCCTAGACATCCCATCATGCCTCTATTATACATTTAGGCACAGTTCTTAATGGCAAAATCTATTAGAATGCACAATATTCTCCCAAGGGAGATGGTGGAAATCCTGTCACTTGAGACATTTAAAACTACACGGGATAAAGCACTAGAGAGCCATGAGTGCATGTGCTCCAACCCTCAGGATAGAATACATGACCTAATGAGTGCTTTTCCATCCCTTAATGTTTCTGATTCACTGGGTATTTTAATAGCTACCTCATATTTAAGTAGATGAACAACAGTCTATTTTTTTCAATGGGAATTTAGTTTAGTCTACAAAGTGTCAAGAAGACAGAGGTGACAAGACAAACCACAAGGGAATGAAGGAAGCCTCGTGGAAATTTAATTGATTTGGAGGATGGTTGAGCAAACACAACAGTGTGTTAGGGTTTAGCAAATGCCTCAACTTTTTTCAAGTGTTTTCAGTTCAAGGAAACCCAAAACACATTTGGCTAAACACTTTTTCCTTAATTTTCAAACCCATGTGTATTTCAAGGGAAATTTAATCCATGTGTTTCTGATTCATTTACACTTAGCTCATCAAAATGTGGTTTCGTAAGACCTATTTGATGTCTAAGAAGCCTTGTGAGCTTTTTTATAAGCCTTTTTTCTTTGAACCAGGAAGTTGCTTTTTGCCAAGAGTCAATGGTGGACTCTTTCAACCTGAAAAGTGTCAGTTTTGTTTGGGATTTTGGAATCCTCAAAATTGGTGGGAACTAATGAGCAGGGAGGGGAGGGGAATGCTGATCTAAATAAAACGAACATTCCCAATTCTTACATGTTATTTATTCAAATGATTTTAAACATCTCTTATAATAGAAAATCTGCCTTAAATTCTTGAAACTTTGTGGAAAACATAAGTGAATTTTCTTCGAGGATGCACTATTGTCATGGGTTCTGATAACTGTCCACTAATGTGTCCCTTGATGATGAGTAATCCGTGCAGTAATGTCAAATTTATCTCAGGGGCAGTTATAAAGAGATGACTCAAAAAGGTGTTTAGATTGGCCATCTTTCTATATTAAAAGAAAAGGTCTCTGACTAGTTTTTGTTACTCTGTACACAACAATCCTAGTTCTTTAAATCGGAAATGAGACAAATAAGACTCAGTGAATGTGCTGATTTAGGTGCACACAATCCCCTATCTCATTGCTGGTTTTCTTAAAGAGCATCTGGGGTAAGGAATCATACATCCGGTCCATCCGTCAAGAGTCCATGAGCAAGCCAACAACGTTTGCACCTGCAGAATGAATTACATCTTGGTAACTGTGGGAAGCTACGTAATAAGACAGCTGAATGGCTGACACATTTTTCTCTTCCTCCTCCTACCAACCTTCCTTTTGTACTACCTTACTTTTCCTGCTTCTTTCTCTCCCATTTTCTGACCTTTACACAATCACCACTATATAATAAAGCAAATATGACACACTCATCCAAGGATGGGTTGACATGGTTTACACATTGCTTTCATTTGGTTGTTCCTTGGATTAAATCTTTGTTGAGAACAAGATAATGAAAACCATACGGTCATTGAACACAAAATCTGCCGTCACTTTGGCTGTTCCCTTGTAGCCCATTTCATTTCATAAAGGCTGGTCCTTGAGTTCACTTCAGTAGAAGATCCCAACCAGATGGAATCCTGCCCTCTATGGGTTTGGATAATTCAGCAAATACTTCCAATTTAGTCCATGCCTGTCACCCATAAACCAGAGAACTGCTTCAAATGTAGTGTCTCTTGCTAGTCTAATATAGGTTTAGCAACTTAGCCTTTTAAGTATGCATAGAGTTCTGTTCAGTGACTTTATTCTGAGAATGGAAGACAGAAGAACCAGGATAGGTGACAACTGAGAAATAATACTGAAAGTTTTTTTTAACTCTTGCTAACATCAAACTTTGAATCACTGTCTAAAGAAAATGAATATTTTTAATGTTATGATGGATAAAGGTAACTATGTACTTAGTTTATGAGCTGAATTTGGACAGTATGCAGCAAAATTATAACTTTTTAACAATGGCAGCAAGTTCAGATTACAGATGTGAGAATATAGAATTTTTCATTAATTCAAGCTCCCGTATCTAGTAAGTGAAAAATCTCAAAGCAATAAGAATACATATGAAGTCCCTGGCATTTGAGCAAAAGAAGTTTATTTTTACTTTCTAATTTGTCATTTGATTTACACAGATACCAAGGAGACATTTCAAGTATATAAATTCATCTCTGAAAACACAAAGGTAAAATCCGTTTGTGGTTTAAGATACAAAAACATTTTCTCTTAAAATTGGCAAGAGATACTCTTTTGCACAAACAGAATGTATGAAAACACCCAATCTATTATGTCTAATTTTATTTTCTTTCTCAAAGACAGGTAATTGAGAATAAAAACTGCAATCAGAGCTCAAAATGTAACTCTCATATGTCTTTCTAATGCTGTAGAAATATCATCAAGTTCTTTTTCACTACAAATACATGTTTTGCTTTTAATTATCGGAAAACTTTGTCATTGTTGATCAAACAAATACAACTTCATATAATATAGAATTATCTTATTATCTCTCCCCTGTGAGTGTAGACCTTTGAAAGTAAAGTGATTAACAACAAAATACATAAACTGCTGTAATTTATGTTGCTGAGAAATAGAAAGAAATCTAGAATAATTTTTTCCTAAATCCTGATTTTATTGATGAAGAAACAAACAGGCCAGAAAAGGAAACTCTTCAAAGTTCCTAAACTGGTTTGTATCACAGTAGATATCAAAGTTTAGTTGTTTTAAATACTAGTCCTCTGCTATTTTAACAATTAGTAAAATTTCTACGGAAGAAATATATTATTGGAATAGGACACATCAGAGAAGACTACAGAGGTTCGTTGAATTTTAAAAATTCTCACTAGGTGAAATTCCAATCTGTAGAACAGGTTAAAGCAGAATTCACTCATTGAAGTGGGAGTTGGGAGCCCTAGAGCCCTGTATGTTTATCCCTCTCAACTCCACCTCCTAGGATGACTCTAAGGCACCCCCAGAAGAACGCCAAAGATTCCTAATGACCATGTCTTGAAACCAGTCAGATCTTCCCCAATTGTAGAGAATAGACCTAAGGTGATCCCCAATGACCCCACTGTATTAGTTTGCTAGAGCTGCCATAATAACATATCACAGATGAGGGGCTTGAACAACAAAAAATTATTTTCTCATAATTCTGGAGATTAGAAGTCTGAGATTAAAGTATCATCTGAGGCCTCCCTCCTTGGCTTGTAGGTGTCTGTCTTCTCCCTGGGTATTCACATAGTCTCCCTTCTGTATATGTGTATCTCCTAATCTTCTCTTCTTCTAAGAACACCAGTCTTGTTGGATTAGAGCCCACACTAACAACCTCATTTTAACTTAATTGCCTCTTTGAAGACTCTATCTTCAAATGCAGTTATATTCTGAGGAATTAAAGGTTAGGAATCTAATATATGAATTTTGAGGGAGCACAATTCTGTCCCAACACTCACCTTTCTTCACACTTCTGTTATAATCCCCTCTTCTGACAGTAGGTGAGGACTTTGAGTTGATTTTAAGGAATGGAATATAGCAAGGTAATGGGAGTCACTCCATGATTATGTAATGTTGTTTAATAACCTGTCTTGCTAGAAGACTTGCTCTAGAGACTCTCTCTTGTTGGCTTTGAAATTATAAGTGGCCATTTTAAGAGGCTTACACGGCAAGGAGCTGAGGAAGGCCTCCAGCCAATAACCAACAGCAAGCTGGTTCCCTCAGTCTTATAGTCATGAAAGGATGAATTCTGCTATTAACCTGAGTGAACTTGGAAGGAGGTTCTTCCCCTGTTGAGCCTTCAGTTGAAAATCATAGCTCTGGTCAACACTTTGATTATAGTCTTGCATAGAACCCAGTCAAGTCATGCCTGGATTCCTGAACCATAGAAACTGTGATATAATAAATATGTGCTGTTGCAAGCCACTAAGGTTATAGAATTTGTTACATGGTACAGAAAAATCTGTGAGTGGTGCTCGAGCCAGGCTATGGGTGGACATGGGAGGAATTTTGAACATTGTGATAGAAAATATCTAGGTAGACTTGAACAGATCATTGACAGATGTCTGGACATTAAGGACACTGTCAATAAGGACTCAAAATGAAATGAGGTACATGTTATTAAAAATTGGAGGAAGAGGGATTCTTTTTATATAGAGGCAGAAAGCTTAGCAATATTTTCTCCTACAGTTATATGAAAGCAGAATTTGTAAGTGATTAATTTAGCCCTATAGCTGATATCTAAGGAAAATTGGGAAGGTACTGCCTTGTTTATTCTTACTGATTGTAGTAAAATTTGAGATAGATGATATGTGGGACAAACTACTTAAAAAAAAAAAAAAGAATAGGATGGTGATTTTGAAAATTCTCAACCATCCAGATGGTAAACAAACAAATAAATAAATAAATGAAAATAAACATTGAGATGTTCACTGTCAAGAAAGCTTGCACTAGAGAAAAAGTCTAGGGTGTGATTATAACCTTTTACTAAAGCCTCAGAGAGATTAGAAAGCTACAACAGTATTTAGTCTCAAAAAGAGGTCTTTTGAAGAGATTAACAGTGTGCCTTACAAATTCTCCCACTCGAACCATAAAGATTCTTCTAGTGTGTGGTGTCACCTAGCAATTTTAGCAGGACCCCAAGGTAAAGAAGCGATTATCTCAAAAAGATCTGTGGGCCTAGTATTTGTCTTATGACGTGAACACCATTAAAATCCAAAGGAGACCCAGAAAGTACTTGAAGTAATTGTTTCAATGACGAAGTCACTACTCGCTTGAACTAAGGTCAGGAAGTACAATATGAATAGAAGCTGTTAGATACCCAGCATTCTACTGGGAGGAAGTGCTGACAAAACTGCTAAACTGAAAATCTATGCCACCTTTCATGAAAAAGGAAGAGTGGCTCAAAAACTAGAACCAAGAGCCAGAGGGTGGAACCTAGATCCACAGAAAATTATTCTCAGTACTTGAAATCTAATCAAGAAACTCCCAACTTGTGCCTGGCTGGATTTCAGAACTGCCATGAACAGTGACTTTTTGTTAACTAACATTTTCCTCCTTTTTGAACTGGAATGCCTACAAATGTTCTTTTTCATCAGTCCCGCCATTTTATATTAAGTTTGTTAGAGGCAGATAACTTCTGTGTTTAGCATTACAGGGTTACAGATAGAGGAGAGACTCAAGAGCTTGCTGTTCTTAATAGAAACCTTATTCTTACCTAGACCTGATTGAAATGATGAGGTTTTTAATTTTGAGCTGGTACTATAATGGGATGAGGGAACTTTGGAGAGGGTAATTTGTTTTGAATGTTGGAGGAACATTAATCATTGATGGCCAGATGGCATACTGTGGTAGACAGAAGTTAGGATGACCATGAAAAGCCACTTTTCCAGGCCCCTGTATAGTCCCCTCCCCTAGATTGAGGCGGGACCTGTACTTTGCTCCTAAACAACAAATTATACACGAGGTGGGGGAGTGTCACTCCCCAAATTGTTATGTTACAAAGTCTGTTCAGAAAGTATCCAGCCATGTAATATGAAAAATAGAGGCATTGATTGGAGATCTGAGTCAAAATCTCAAACACAGTAGTTTTTTGAGTCTCCCGATCAGCTTCTAGTTCTTGTACTATCACTGATCTTCGTGGATTGCAGCCCATACACGTTCTACAGTCTCAGATGTTCTGCTTGCTGCAAGTCTTTCAGAACATGGATCACTTTTATCCGATTCTCGACCACCTTTGAAGCATTTGTGCCCCACTTTTATTTGTGCAGCACTTATCACATCATCCCTGAAAGCCTTATTAATCTTCTGAACACTTTCTGCAGAGGAATGTTCAAGCTTCAAGCAAAATTTGATGCAGATTTGTTGCTCTACTCATTCAGTCATTTTAAATGCGACAACTACCCAGTACACATTTTCACTCAATGGTGTCTAGTGTCCCCACTGACTAGTACCGTGAAGTTTTCATTGTTCATGTATGAGAATTCAAATCCACTCTCCTTGGCTGCCAGCTTACTTTGATGTTGCACAAACCATTCTTTTTATTGACAATGGCTGGATTTTTTTCTGGACAGACCTCATATATACAAGAATCATCTTGCCAAAAGTCTGTCAATAGCCTGAATGAACTTGTGGGTGGACCTGTCCTCAGGCAAATCTCCAGATAAGAAACACTTGTTTGTTTGTTAATAATTTTTTATGTCCTCTCACCTCTATGCGGACACGTTCTCTTCAAGACCAGGAGGTTACAAACTTTTGCAATTAGAGATTAAGGGTATGGTTTCTATTATCTATTACCCCTTGGCCCTTAATGGGTTGTAATGGAATGCAGTTGAGTTAGTAAATAAAATCAGGCTAAATTTGTTAACTGACCCAAATCTCAACTCTCCAGTAATCTCAACAAGTTGTCTCTTTAAAAGACGATGAACTACTTCTAATTATTTCTTCTCTTAAGGTGTTTTTATTTGTTTGTTTGTTTTGTTTTATTTGTTGGTTTGTTTTATCAGCAGGAAAACCTTTTTCAGAATCCTGTAAGATAATTTCTTCCTATGTCTTATTGGCTAGTCCTGGGTCACACGCCCACTACAAAATCCTTGGCAAGCAGACTGATAGGACAGCCACAACCTGCTAAGACCAATCACAATTCCCCTGAGTCACTGGGAAAGAAATGATGAATACACTTGAACAAAATTGGCATCTACCAACACAGAAAATAAAGTAAATTATCTGTTGTTTAGACAAACAATAGTATTTCCTTCAACAATGTAGTACAATTTTATAAAAAACTGTATTATAAATTGATTGAAAATCTATAAATATTAATTAAGCACCCTCCACAGACAGCACTCAAGTGAAAAAAATAATAGAACTTATTTTTCTTCTACTTTAAATAAATAATGTCTCAAATTGATGGTGTAAAAGATACAATTTACAAAGGTAAAATTTGGAAATGGTTTAATGAGCTTTTGGGAAGGCAGTTTTTTGTAGCTGACCATGTGCTTTTTAGTGGAAGAACTGCAAATGATATAAATGGACCTGAATTCACTCTGGACTAAATAAAAAGAGATACTCCATTTTACCCCTGTGGTCAATGCCCCTTTGCTTTTATTTTGAACATTTCTCCCTTTCCCCAATATCTCTAACCTGTTCTTCTCTATTTGCCACAGTCTATACTGAAGTCTCTCCCACTTTAACAATGGATGAATAAACAAATAAACAATAACAATGCCACATATGAAGCTGTACGGGCTGTGTACTGCAGGACTCCAGGGAAGCCAGACACAGATTACAGTATCAATGGTTCCAATGTGTTGTCTCTGAAATTGTCCTTCTACCTCAAATCCCCGCTCTAGACCGTCTTTTCTCTCCTCACTCCCACCAAAACAGTCTTTAAAATAATCCTCTGTATTAATTGTTTATTCATTTTCTTCTCTTATGTATTTCTAAAGCCACTGCAATCTGGCTTCCACTCAACCTCCCCTGCAGATCAACAATATCTTCTTACTAAACCAAAAGACCTTTTTCAATCTTTATTTTGTTTGACATTTTGACAGCATTGGATTCTCTTTCTTGGGTCTCTTTCCATTTTACACTCTCCCCAGTTCCTTCAATGTCTCTGACTCTTCTTTCTCAGCCTTTATGGGGATCTTGCAATTTTGTATTGCTTTATATTCTTCCCTAAGCTCTGCTCTCTTCTCATCTATGTGATGCACATAGAACAATATAGACTTGGAAAATCAAAATCCTGCTGGCCATTTTTTTATTGGTACCTAAGAAATATTGATATATTTGGTTATTTTAATGAACCTAAACCATGATTTGTTTAATCTAATCTTAGACTCTGAGGTTGGTTTTCCACCAAAAAAATATTTGCTTAAGTGCTTATTTAGTACAAACAACCTGGCATTTTGGAAGACGAAAATTATACATCCAATATAATATGCTTATGTTTTCTGTTTGGATTTGAAGTTAAAGGTCAAACATTTCTTGTGTCTTGTGACATGTCCTTGATCACAGTTATAAGAAGAAAATAGATCAGAGACCATTGATATTTTGGGCATTTGGATATAAGATGCTAAATTAATATAAGACACCAAATTATTTTATGGTAAACTTAGATTACTTACTTTATGATTTATGAACCAGAAAGATAATTCACATTTGCTGAAATAGCAAAAGAAATATGAAACAGAATAAATTACATTTTTATATTTTTTTGACCATAAAGAAGAAGAAAAATGATTCAGACTTCTAAACTTCCAGCCATGCTTCCCAAGGGTCAGTTAGACATTTTTATTAAAAGGAAAAAACACAATATAATACATCCATTATTCTTTCATTTTGCAAAATGTCAAACTCCATGTGATCCTTTTAATTTCTATGGGTGTTCTAAATAGATTCTATCTAGAGATGGAGCTAATACACAGCGTGGCAAGTATAGATCAGAATGTGCATAAAAAGCCATCATGACTTGTACTCTCCTCTCCCACACACACATACACTCCACAGTATCAAAAACTCTTAAATCTGACAGATAGAATAAAGCAAAAGTTTTCTTTTAGATTTCCCTTATCTAATGTATCTATTTTTGCCCAATTTTGTCTCACAAAAATGATTTTTATGCCTAAAGAATATAGACTTGACAGTGCATCTGTGCTACTCTTTCACCTTCTAGAGCTAAGGAAAGGTCGTGAACAGATTACTACTTAGTCCTCAAGTAGCCAAATTGGCATTATGTTCTGAATTTTTTCATAGGAGTAAGGCAACATGATGGTGAAATTGGACAATTTAATCTGAAATGTGCAGCTTCTTTTCATCTCCTTTCTGCTTTCTCAGGGCTAGAAGTCACTTATGTATGCTAATCTTAATATCTGAGATTTTGAACAATTTGTAGACGCAGTGAATAGACTATTCAAACATATGTGTTTAAAAGTGAATAAACTATTCAACCTTCACAGAAGAGAAAGCTGGTGACTTAAGCATGGACAGGTAGTTTTTTCTTCCTCACTTATTGAAAACCATGAGGACTTCCGGTTTCATCATTCTTTAAGTCTACCTGTAGTGGTCTAAAGGTGAAATGCCTGCATATTAAGCCATAATCAATCATTGTATGCACACTAATTACTTTCTGTCCTCCCCTTTCCTTGTCATCATAGTCCAAAGCAGGTTTTTGAGACTGAGTACATTCATCTGAGCTGTTAGCTGCTATGCTCCACTGCATCCTCGTATGATCTGCCTAGTCCAGACCCCTGGAGAAAATTTGTGCGTGCATACTGTATGTGAACTTTAGATAAATAAATAAACACGTGAAACAGCTTCCAGATAATTGAAAGCAAATGAAGGAGGGAGCAAAAAGAAAACAATTTCTCTGGGGATAAGTGGCTAAGGTGGCAGGTATGATTAAAATCCATATGATTTATGGGTAGGTGGATTACTAACATGACAACCCTGTTAGTGTTTGTTTTGGTGCATTTGACAATAAAGTTTTGTTGTTGTTGTGCTCGCTGTGGATTTTACTCAGGAGTTAGCCACTCTGGAATTCCTAGTGCCTGACTGAGCAGTAATTTAGCAAGCTCTCTTGTGCTCTTTTCCTGTCAGCATTAACATGTCAATTCATTTTAATAGTCTGGGCATGCTCAGTGGGCATGCATTTTCTCAGTTGGTATCCCAGGAGCCCACCCCGTGGTGCAGAAATGTGTTATAGCTTGTCTCAGACCTCAGAGACTTCAGCAGGTTTATTTTCATTATGGCCAAGTATATTTGTTAAAACAATGCCAAAATAATATATAAAATCAAGACCCTAACAAATGAAATAGGTTATGTATATTTGATTGGTAATTTAAGCTCTTTCAAAGATTAGGTTTTACAATCTTTCTTTACACAAAATTATTACATAGTACAGCTTTTTAAAAATGTGTGCTGTCACTGCCTCTAGTTTTTGAAAGTTAAACGATATTCTGTCACAATGGGAATTTTCTGTAATCATGATTAATAGTTGACGTGAATTTTATATTAAACAAGAATTTGTCTACCATCTTTCTCATTAAAGTGTTTTCAAATGAAGTTTTATCTAATATTCTGTCCATAAGTAAGTAGATGAATAAAGGAAGACATAAGTAAATAAGTACATAAATTAAAAACAAAACAGACGAACACTCAAATCCAACTGTTAATTAGAAGTCTTGGTGTGTCATAAATCTGTCCCTCAATTGACAACTATATCTCAATTTAAATCCAAATTTCAGATGTGTTAGGCAATATGTTGTCAAACAGAAAGGAAGTGAAAGAAAAGAAGGAGGAGAAGGAAACTAATTTTACAACCAAAACAAAATTAGGGCCACGATTGCAAAAAGATTGACAATTCATGACATTTATACAAATTTCTTCTTAAAAAGAGCAAGCCTTTAAGGGCACACTTTGAAGCAGCTACAAAATTCAGCATGTTTTACTTTTGACACATTTGGGATCTCAGAATTTGTAGAACTGCTGAACAATTCTGTAATACTCAGAATAAAGGAAAAAGCTCAGAGAAAGATATCAGAGTAGAGAATTACACCAGCTTTTCTTTGAATGCTCTATCTCAATTTTTACATTTTCTTTCATCCTCTTTTTCTTAACCTTGAGTGGCAAGCCTTGTCTATTTGATTATGTAAGGGCACTGAGTTCACTGTGTATAGGCTCATGAGATTATTCTATAGTACAGTCGATGGAACTAGGCAGTTGTGCATCATTACATGATAGAACAGAATTCTGGACAGAATTTAGAGTTTAACAGAAAGATGTCTGTTACCATTATACCTCAAGTATACCTTTGTCTCTCATTAAACATTCTTGAAAATAATTTGAAATGATATATTTGTAAATTATTTTGCATATAGAATGTTTTACAAATTCTTGACACAAACTTTGGAATGCTCCACAGTGTCATGGTTTCCATTTTGACCGCCTTTCAACTTTAATCACAATCACTTCTCAGCCTTTTGGCTAAAATCAAGGGTAGTATCTATTCTTATCAGTTTCAGTTTTAACCACAGATTATTTTCTAGTTACCCACCAATAAGAGTTGTCAATGCTTCAGATCTTCAGTAACTGGAAATACAGACCTGAAATATTTAAGCAGTGATAACTTAATCCTAAATAATCGTGATACTATTTTAACTGATATCATCATTCATAATGAGAAAGTTATAATTACAGTGCTTTTTAAGGTCTAAAAACAGTCATGGAACTCAGGAAATAGCTGCTCACAAATGCTTATTCAGGTCAGGGGAAATGTTTTCCATACTCTGGATCTAAAAGGCACAGTGAAAACATAGAGGATAATAGGAAGAGTTATAGAGGACGTTAGATGGATGTGAAGGCAGAGGTCAGAAAAGATGGAGCAGCTCATCTTCCTGGCACAATGTCCTATGACTTTTCCATCACTCTAGTTCAGACCCCTCTAAGAGTTTTCTAGCTACTCCGTCCTTTCACTCTGCATACAAGTACATCTCTGAGTGTACATCTGTCTGGATGCAAGCACGTTCACCTTAAGGAGATTAGAGAAAAGAAAAATGAAGGAGCAAAAGATATTCCTTGTCTTCTGAGTCCTGAATTACACCCACTTGTTTTGATTCCTCTAAAGTTTGCATACTGGGAAAAACTTGAGCAGCATTTAATCTTTTTGCCAACATGAAAAATGATACTTCTGTCCTAAAATAGTGAGAATATATCCTAACTCACAAAAATTGTGTTCGTATAACATACAATAGAAAAGCCATTCATATATAAAATGCTTTCAGATTCTCATTGAGAGGTAGTTTATTTTCACAATTTAGTTTCCTTACACATTCATTAATACTATTATGAAAAAATAACATACATAATTTTAATGAAACAAACTAGAGAATATATTCTGCCTATCATCTGGTAGCAATACATTCCCTGGCTTGTATTTTTATTCTCATATGGCACTTCCAATTTTTTAAAATAAAATTTTTGGAGACAGTTTATGATTTACATAATCTATGATTAATAATGTTCATTAGTAAAACTCT
This sequence comes from Lyroderma lyra, assembly GCA_004026885.1. Classification (NCBI taxonomy): domain Eukaryota; kingdom Metazoa; phylum Chordata; class Mammalia; order Chiroptera; family Megadermatidae; genus Lyroderma; species Lyroderma lyra. Next base: position 180,012 of record PVJL010000277.1, read on the forward strand.
AAATCTCTGTCTTTCTCTTACATACACATTCCCCCCACCCTCCAAACACACACACACACACACACGTGTGTGTGTGTGTGTGTGTGTGTGTGTATATATATATATATTTATCTCCACACATACTCTTCAGGGTTTATTTTAATCGAAAAAGGATTATTTTTAAGACATAACATTTTAGACATAATGTTCCAAATTATTATTCTATAATTCTTGTTCTTTTGCTACAGATAAAAGGAGAGTACATTTGAAGAACTATTGCTTGGAAGTTTCTTCTATTTAAATGTTAAAACAATCTAAAAATAATTAGCTGTGAATTACACAGGAAGGTTCTATGGGATTCTGAATAATTCTTCTAGCATTTGGAGTGTTTATATATACGGTGTATGACTGAAATAATGGAAGTGGTAGAGAATATCATATTTTAATCACTTTTCAGAATTATTTTGAATAGGCCTTTAACTTTAGAACTAGTAGAAATGTAGCACATAGATGTCCAATAGCCAAAGTATACTACCTAATCATTAGCTTTTTATGAAAGTAAGTGTGGAAATAGGAAAATTATTATTTCCTTTAAATATCTTTGTCAATTTTCTTTTAATCTTAGGATTTATAGCTTCCTTTTTTTCAGTGAATCTGCTTTTCAATATTCTTTGAAAATTTTACATCCTACATGATTCATTTTCATATTATTTACACTGAATGCATAAATGATATATTAATGACAGTAGCATCTTTGTAGTTCTCTTTAAAAATAGATGAAATATGAGTTTTCTTCCAAGGTACAAAACGTCATTAAGGGCTCAGGTGGTTAAAATCAACATGAAAAATACATGCTGCATTTTCTCCCCTTAAATGCAATAATGTAATCAGATTTCAAGTCATCTTACCTACCTCACTTACAGCTTTATGGAGATTAATTAGTTTTTAGACCCTAGTCACATGATCTTTACTGACTGTCATTTAGCTGGCTGAACCTGTAAGCTGTCTCCTGCCCCAAAGGACAGATTAAATTTTAGTATTGTTTGTCTTTCTTTGATTTAAAGATGGATTTTTAGAGTTATCATTTAATGTATTTTGCTTTTAATTGGAAACTTATGTAACTTTGTTTTCAGGGGTAGGTAACTGCTTAATTATAGATAGGTAAAGCAAGATGTTCTCCCAATTTTGTTACAAAGACTGTTATTACAATGACACCTAAAAACTAACTTTTTTATTATTTATAATACAGATGTTATAGGCATTCAGATGAGTTTTCTGCAATAAACCTCTACCTCACTGGGGAGGTTATGCAGGTGCCCCAAGTTAAGAATACTGGTAATTGGTGGTCCCAAGACAGGTTCCTAAGGTGAAAATGAATGTTGAATTTTAAAAACTACTTAGAGAGTTACTAAGTAACTAACAAAAGAGCTTGTTTGTTTGCCTCAGTGGCAAAAATTACTGTTTAAAAACATAACCCACAAACACGGAAAACAAAATTCAACCACAAAAATTTAATAATTATGAATTTGTTCCTAATTAATAACGTATTTTCTATGACTGCTGTTACCATTTTTCACTCCTTTGCTGACTGAACTGAAGATTAACATGAGACGCCACAGTCTTGGTTTCTACATTCGTCTACTTAGGCATGGATTCAAAACAAAAGAACACACTGATAAACCTCAATCTGCTTTACAATATGTGATTAAAGAAAGAAAAGGAAGCTGGTCTGGTACAGTTGTTAAGACATTAATATTTCTAGCTGGGGTCCTAATTAAGGTGTAATGAGAGATTTGAAATGCAGTGAATTTCCTTTGTTCATGTCACTAAACCAGTGACCCACAACTACATGTAGAGTTTCAGGGAGATACAGCACCAAGTGAATTAGTTATTCTGTAACTCCTGAGCAGTTGGTTCAGAACAGGAGCCACTGGGGTGTAGACGCGTGGTGAATGTTGACTGTCTGGCTGCTATTTGACTGCAGCTTTCCTTTCGTGAATACTTAACAATAAACAGTCACTCTGCTTAGGAGAAAACTTGATTCCATAAACACATGGAATTTCCTGGCTCTTGAATGAAGACACCACAGGATTTTCACTGCTCAGGTGTTACTGGACACAAGGCTGATTCAGGAACTGAAATTATCTCTTTCCCTCGCCTGTGGAGTTGGATGACTGCCTTTGGCAGTAACCCCAGACTCCTGCAAATGATGAAGACATCCCTCCATGCCTACGTAGAAAATAGCGCCAACATGGATGCCATTGGAAAGATTCAAAGAGCGTATGCTGAGAAAATTTTGTCATCCATGCTTTGCTTGAAGAGCAAGGATTGACACCACCAGTATAGGTTACAGCCCACTCCCTTGAATGAGAATCACCGGGTTGTTCAAAATCTCTTCCAGGACACTGATATCATATTTTCTGGCTCTTTTTTCTTTTTTTCTAACAAACGGTTCATCCACTTGTGCTTCCTGTCTTACATTGGCAGTAAGAAAGTAATCACTCCACTCTATGCCTACCTTCAAAGATTCTTTAAATAATTAGAACAGAGATAAATCATGTGGGAGAGTCTCAATATTTATCCTAGACCATTTATATAAATAATGCATTTCATAAGCTTTGTATTCATTCTCTTTGCAATGACCTTTGGAGAGTAAATTCCATTTTAAATTCCCAGTTTGTAGGTAACAAAAACCCAAAGGCAAGAGATGGATAATGGGATAATCAAAATCTTCTGTAGATTCATTGGTCCCATCAGCTTCTCTATTATTTTTAGGAAATGTGTCATTATGATCGTGTTCTTTAGCAGGAAAGATTAGTTCCATACCTATGATATTATTTGGGTCAAGTACATAAATTTTGGGCATACTATTATTTTATGTTTAGTTAAAAATGATTTTTAAAAATCCTCCCATTGCCATGTGAACATTCTAGATCTAATTGGTTATCTCCATGGTGTTATACCTTTATAGTTGTAACTACATAGTTACATTCTTTATCGGCACCTGTGAGCTGCCCCTCTCTACCCCCAAACCAGACTTACTCCAGCAGGGGTAGAAAGTAACCACCCACCTCTGCACAGAAATTATCATAAATAAACACATGCCTGAATATATCCATTTCTATCACCAGTAGGCAGCATTCCAAGCCAGGCATGTTGATTCTGGGTTTCTGTTCCATTGATAAAAGGGATATGCCACTTTTGTTCCAGCCCAGAGCTGTCCAATGTGCTCTTGTACGGCAAGTTTCCATGTTGAGTGAATAAGGATCATTGTTTCCTACATAATGAGCCTCCCCCTTCTTTGGCTCTGAGTGAAAAGCTGCCACCACACTGGCTAAGAAATAGTCCTGTTTAACCGCCAAGTGTCTGCTGAACAATGTGGTAATGGGAATGATTTTCTTATCCATCATTACGTGACTGACACGTGAATAATTTTGCCCACCAGGTCATCATGTCATATCATCCATGGTAACTAGTCTTAATCAAATGTATGAACTATATTACTCTCACAAAATGGTTATTGTTACCAAAAAAAAAAATGTGTTTACTTCTACTCCCTTCCACTTCCGTATATTGAACATGTAGAGATGAATAGCTAAGAAAAGCCAAAAAAAACAGAAAACAAACAAACAAAAACATTTAAAATGTATATGTTTTCAAGTTTTACATCTGTTTTATACCTGATTCTAGTTGACATAGACAGACTAAGGATCTAGACATTAATACTAGATCTGATTCACTAATATTTATTGCTCTAAACCCAATCTATGTTAGCATGTCAGCCCTGTATCAAAGCAGAAGACAGCAGTATTTATGATTATTAGTACAATATTGAATCATCCTGAACCAATTACTGATCCAATTACCATGTCATTATTATCTTCTGAATAGGGCTTGATTTGTCTGTGATAAATATGATGCAATTAAACCACCTTTTTACATAATAAAACACTGCAGGTGTTTATTCTTAAGAGTTCACAGATACCAACAACCAATAGATTTAATTAAAAAAATCCTTGATATGAGTGTGAATTTCATTAAATTTTTCTAACTTAAATGTACATTTGAAGACTATCTTATTGAAAGATACAATTGTGTAATCTCTTGTCCGTCTATTATTTAGAAACTGTGCTAAATGTCCAACTAAACAAAAATTAACATGGTTGTTTAATATTGTGATTTAAATTGCCATTTATTCAAGGCATAAAAACATTAACTGCATTGCTAAACAAAGTTTTTAGAAATAGATACATTAGAAAAAGATTGATAATAACTGTAATTGCATATGTGCAATTTTCAAACAATTTTTTTACTACATACTTATTTGAATGACCCATGCTTCAAACATCTGAACATTAATAACTCTAAATATATTCATATAGAAGATAAAAATCATTAAATAGAAACAGTGTTTAAAGTTAGTATCATTGTTAACATTGAAGATGACAAGAAATTGCCTTATTCTTGATTTCTTCTCTTCATTCTTTCTAACCCCAAATTTAATATTAAAATTTGTAATTAGAGAAGTGGAAATAAATGAACAATTTCAGGGTTACAATATTCTTTTGGATACAAAAATATCTTGAAGAGTAGAAAAATCTGATCATTATATTTTAAAGCACTAAAATTCAAGTTATATTGGAGTTCATTGTTTTTTGTTTTGTTTTGTGGAGATGGACAACACAAACCAGTCAGTTTTCAAAGACTTTAACATAAATCAAACAAGAAATTTCATGACCTTATTAAAAAAAAGATGTATTAAGAATAATGGATTCATAAACAAAACTACCTGGACAGGTTCAATTTATTACCAAATGGGCTTATTATGCTATTTCCACCTTGTGTTTTCTTACTATCTTTTGGGAAAAGAAAGTTGGTGTAAATCTTAGTGCACCTATCAGGCTAGTAACTGTTTAACTAATTTTACTCAGTGGTGAAACTGTGGTTGGCCACCAACACCTTTTATAATGTTGTCATAGATGTGGTTATGTAACGTGCATCAGCATTTACTGATTCGATTATTGCAATTAGCCAAATATTTCAAAAGTGGTTGATAACACTTAGCTTTTATCACACACCTTGCTGTTGGCCTGTCAAGGTAATTATGGAAAGTTAGTTTTTGCTTAAAGGCTGTAATTGTACAAATTACAGTTTTCATCTTCTGTCTCTGTCTTTGTCTCTATCTCTCTCCCTTCCTCCCTCTCTCTCTTGTCATGAATAGTTCTAAATAGAAAGGAGTTTCCACTCTTATTGCCAGCATTTCCATAATTGTAGATGTGCTCTTGTAGAATCAATTGATAATTCTGAACACCTCCTGTCAATATACAATTTTCTCTATGTTTTTAAAAGGCAAGAATAAACTCAAATCCATTCCAAGTAGATTAACAAAAATGCACTGTTTTTATTTTTTTTCTCTTCATTGCATATAGGGGAAGGGAAGAGTGTCTGTTGTGCCTTGCATAAAGAATATTAAAGATTAAAATGAACATTTTCATTGGTGCAGACTAAAATTTATTCCTATAACCACAGAAATTCAATATAAATTAAGAGTTTATAAAAAATTGAAAATGGGTACTAGAGTCCAGACTGTATTTAATTTAACTTAAGTGTTAAAATAAAAGCAATAACACTGAGAATAAATTAATGAACTGCAATTAATTATATTTACAATAAGTGGTTTGAGTTTGAAACACCTACTCTCTTCACTGATAAAATAAAACGTACATCCTGTAGAAGCTAAAGTAAGTTAAATGAAGATGCTTTTAACAAGGTTATTACTTAAGCAATGACAGGTTTACAGATTTTAGCACCACTGGGTTTTCACAGGAGCTATAGCAAGTGCTAAAATAACACACACCTTCAGGTTCATTAAATTCACCACTGTGATGAAATAACAGATATTTTGCTATATTACTATAGTCCCTCAAAGAACCATCTATAAATAAGATACACTAATAACAACTGTTTGTGGTGGTAAAACAATGAACGCAATCTTTTGAGGTTTATCTGCAAGGGAAAAATGGTTTTAAGCAGTACAGTTAGCATGGTTATATTTAATAATTTTTATTTCCGTGGAGTCATAAATTTATTTGCTAACATAAAATAGGTGTGTTCTGTAAAAAGGTTTTGCCATAGGGCTGCACTCAGAAGGAAACTTGTAAAAAGGCAGTATATATTAAGAGGAAATAAACTGACTCTCACCCCCAAATGTTTACTTTATTGTCTGATGTTTACTAGGATATTTATGGAAGCTGTTTTATTTAAAGAACTTATAAAATTCCAGTAACCTCCAACACCAGCAGCATCTCTGATAAACCCTTTGCTGTAGTCTATTGTGAGATGGGCCAAAAGCATAAATAGTGAGTTCCTAATAAATCAATGGTGCCTGGCCTTTGGAGACCTAGAAGACATATGGACAGTAATAGAGTATCTCAGGTTGTCTCATGAGTGATTCCATCTGGATGAAGTCTTGGTGTTATTCACAGCCTACTTCTCCCCTAAAACACCTTCAATCTTATCCACAGCCTCCATCTCAAATGTCAGACCACCTGGGATATGCAGCTGTCAGGCTGAAAGGGGAGCTGCCTGGGACTGGCCCCAGCCTGCTCATCAAGGAGATACTGTCACTAGCCAGCAGGCAATGCTAGGTGCACAGGGGTGACAGCACTACAGAACGCAGGGAGAGAAGCCTAGCTCGGGATTTGGGATTTTCAGAAAAAAACAAACAAAAAAATAGAACTTAGCTGAAACTATAGATATATTTACAATAGAGCTGCCGCTGAGGTGATAGTTTCTCCTTCAACGTATTTTCTTCTTTCTTGTCGTATTTATGTAGAAATAAATATATTTTGATTATGAATAAAACAAAATGTAGGATATTCACAAGTATATTTCTTCATACCTCATATCATTCTCAAGTTCTTTGCCATATGTTCTCTTATATTGTTATTTATATGGTCTATTATTAAACATTTAGCTGCATCAGTACGTGCCCTCTGAGAGCAAACTTGATCATCGCTGCTCTCATTGGTTCTTCCTGTTAGTTGTCTTCTCTGTCTCCTCACCCCCTCAGTGTCTGCTGATGTTTGTAGCTCTAACAGTTTGGAAGATAGCAGTACCCAATTACAGGTAGTCATTTTAGTTTGGGCAGTGACAAATGGCAGGGAATCTAATCAATTTAATGTTTATTGTACCCTTCTTTCCTTTTGTGATCTCTCCCTTTTAGAAATTAGAAGACGCAACATTTCTAATTGCAACTTTAATAAATAGCACCTTCTCCTTAGGGACTGAATTTCTGTGATTCTGGTTTGGTTTTTTTGTTGTTTGTTTGTTTGTTTGTTTGTTTTTTGGCAAAAGTACTAAATGTCTCTTAACCCCACTAAAATAGTCCCAGCTAATCACAAATGGTGGTTTCTAAAAGATGGCAGGTGTTATATCTAATTTATTTGCTTGTATTCCTTAGTTTTTCCAATGGTTCTTGGCATTCCAAAATATTTATCAAATGTATGAATAGATTTATATTTTTCTATTTTCTTATAAAAGAGAAATTGTCTTCATGGATAATCAAGGTCCAATGTGAAGTTTTATTTGCCTTAAAATCTTCCTTTAGTAAATTCATTTTCCATGCACACTTGTTACAATCTTTTCACTCCTTGTTTCATTTCTTTCTCAATATTATTTTATGCTTAGTTATTTTTTTTGGCTTCCTTTTTCTAACCCATTATCTACTATATCAGGCTTTAAGATAGGCTCTGACTGTTAAGTAAGTTATTTGTTGGTTGCCTGGTTTTATGAAAATAAGTCTTACTTGTTTTAGGGAAGTAGCCTAAAATAATGGTTAAAAGTATGGATTCTGGAGTTAGGTAGAATGAATTATGATTGCCACCCTACAACAAATGGCCATCATGATAATAGGTAGCCCTGTAGTGTGTGTCTAGGCTTTCCACAGTAAGAATGTCATGTAATCTGTCTTGTTGAGTGGTATCAGAATTAATTGTGACAAGTGTATGAAGCACATGGCACATAGTTCAGTGCTACCACTGAATGCCTGATATTTGCTCTACAATTTTGATTAGCTCTGTAAGTTGAATATTATCATCCCCGTTTTACTCTTAGGAAACTAAGCTATGAACAAGTTAAGCAATTTGCCTGATGTCATATTAATGGTGAACTGAGGTTTTAATCAAGATTAATCTAATTCTAATGCCTTTATTTTTTTCTGTGAGTTACTCAAGGGGCTACTGGCTCCCCTTTCAAAACAGGTCCAGTATCTGACCACTTCTCTCCACCTCCACTGCTATTTCCTTGGTCTTAGCCCATATCATCTCTTACCTAGAATTCTTTGTTCACCTCTTAGCAGGTCTTCCTACTTTTATCCTTGCCCCTTAGCCTCTGTTCTCAACACAGCCACCCAAGTGATCCTTGGAAAATATAAGGCCTATCATGCTATTGTTCTGCTGAAAATCCCACACTGAAACCTATTTTACCAAGACTAAGGACCTCTGTCTTTGCGCTGGCCAATCATGTCACAAAAGGGGTCAGTACACTTTGGCCTGCATGCCATGTCTGCCCACTGCCATATTTTAATAGACCATGAGTTAAGAATATTATTACATTAAAAAAAAAAGAATATTATTACATTTTAAAAAGGTTAATAAAATGTTTCTTTCTTAATGTATAGTATGTGAAAATCACATGAGATTTAACTTTCAACATTCATAAATAAAGTAAATTAGCACATAGCCACTCCCATTCATTTATGGTTAGCCTATGGCTGCTTTGGTACCACATGGACAGTATTGAGTAGCTGCAACAGAGTGGGTAGTTTGCAAAGGCTAAAACACTAACCATTGGGTGTTTTACAAAAAAGTTTGCTGAGTTTGACGTAAAAATCTGGCCCCCGTTACCTCACTGACCTCATTATTGCCCTCCACCATTCACTGCTTTAACTGCACTGGCATTTCTTCTTCTGCCTTGGGGTCTTTACATAGCTGTTTCTACTTCCTAGAATACTTCTCTTAGGTCTTAACAGTGCTAGTTTCCTTTACTTCTTTCAGATGTCATCTGCTGATTGAGATAACCTACACTGAGCACCTTATTTAGTGCTGTAACATAACCCTATAATTTGTAATCTCATTTTGCCTTAATTTGCTCTACTTTTTCTTCACTTTTTATAACAGTTACCACTTTCAAACAGGCCACATAATTTGCTTACTTATCATGTTTTTCTCTTTTTTAATTTTCTGTCTCTTCTTGCTAGAATATGATGAGCTCCATAAGGGCAAATGGGTTTGCATGTTTTGTTCAGTTATAAGTGCCTACAAGATTGCCTCAAAAACAATCACACTCATTAAGTATTTGTTAACTGTTGATGTGATGTTTTATTGCTTGTTACTAAGCAAAGTATTTTAATATTTGACCTCTGGTACTTCACTAGAACTGCTATTTTAGTTTAATATTTTTTCTCAGGTTTGTTATACATAAAGGTAAATGTACTCACTTACATAGTTAGCTAAGTAAATTGGTTATGATAGTATTAAACACCATTCTCACTTTGCCCAGAAAGAACCCATCCTTCTACTGCCTTATTTGAAAACAATGGACCAATTTTGAATTATTAAATATGTGAATATGCCTGATCATTAATACTTTTATAAGTTTGAGTTGTATATACAGTTACTTTAATGTCTTTTATGTAGAAAATAAGGCAGTTTAAAATACTTAAATAATATAAGCATTTCTATAAGAAATAACATTAAAAATTATTAATAGATATTTTTGAACAGCATTGTAGATACTTACAATAACAAATTTTTTAAAATGATAAATAATGACTAGACAGTGTATGATTGGCTTTAAATGAAACTTTATAAAGCAGTTGGAGAAAAAGAAAGAGTTTTCAAAATAACATTTTCTTCATTGCCTATATAAAGTATTAAAGTTTCATTTTGACCTCACTAGTTTTAAAAAATTACCTTAACATGAAATAAGATCTTAAGGGAAAAAGCTTTTTTTTATAAATTTTGCTTGACTATTTTCATTGAACCCTGACAAATATAGGCCAAAATGAGCAGAAAATTCATATGTACCTATAGTAAAAATGATTGATAACCACATACAGAAATATGTTTTATGTCAGAACTTGAACAGTATCTTTGAACAGGAGTCCTAGGACAGAAAACACAAATTATATTAATTTAATTATATGCTAAAATGTTAAAAGCAGAAAAATATAGCTTTGGCATTCTACCAAGTGAAAAAATCACTTTAACCTCCTGTCTGCCCATATATAATAGAATGAGATTTGATATTCAAAGTGATAATTCTAAGAAACTTTAAAATCTTAAAAGACCAGTTGAATCATCTCATCACACTTTATTTTTACTACCTTATTAAATTGGATTTTATCCTCTTCATTTGAAAGTTAGCCATCTACTTTGGAATAAATAAAAATGTTTTAGACAGAATCCCTATTGATATGAGTAAAATAGAGGGTATTTTCATATTATACTGATCCTATGAATCATTTACCACTTCACTTGATGAGGTTTTGTAATAACTATTCTTGCTGCCATTCAACTGGTCCACTATGAATGAACAAATTACCTGCAAACTGTTAACTGGTACCTCATATCTAGGTATGATAGAAGTAAGGGAGATGGGAAGAGTGTGCTTCATTTAGTGAACTGGATGGGAATTGGAATGTTAAAGAAATAGGTACAGATAGCTAAAAACTGCAGTTAGTGTGTGTTTAACTTCAGATATTTGTCATAATTTGACATGATGTGCTGTCCGAGATCACTGGCTTTTTTGTTGATGCTGAATATCTATGATCTGGAGCTTATTTCAGTTTATGGACAGATTTTTGCAGGCCTCCAGCTCTGAAGAAAGCAGATTTCCCTCAAAGTTGGAGAACTGATTCCCTCAGAACTTAAAGACTCTAAAAACAAGTTTTTAGAGAACGTGTGTTGAAAATACTTCTTATAAAAATAAATTTTTAAAACTCTGCAGAAAAATGTTGATAATTTTCAATGGTTTAAGATGTCTTTATATGAATGACGTAGAAAAGACCATGACCCTATCTCTGTAGGAGAGAGTCAACAACTGCAGCACTGTATACATTTAAAATCTCCCTCAGTTCCCACAGCACAACTTCATATACACCCATTATATGCTAAGAAAAAGCCAACACCTAAACCTGGCACTGGTTTGTGGAAACTGAATCATGTGACAGACGGTGAGAAATGCAGCGTCGAGGTGAAAGACTTGAGCAAGACAAACTGAGGGAGCTGATCCACGTACAGGGAGATGGGGCTCAACTTTGGGAAGCTCGGGGAGTCTACATAGAGTTACAGAGGAAGAAATGGGAAACTAACCCAGCATTGCAGTTGTCACAAGTTAGAGACTTTCCATGGCAACAGAAGCCCATGAATTTTGAGGAAGAGTATAACCAGCTCACAGATGTATCAATCCAGTAGCTACCACCAACTTCTCCCATCCTAAAATGTACTCAACCATAAAACATGAATTTTTAATATCTTTTTTAAATGACAGCTATACCTGAAAAATTTGCTTGTTAAATGTTTATAGATTCACAAGGAAATTTTACTTGGGTATAGAGTACTATTAACATTAATGGGAGTTCCCTGGTGGTGTAGTGGCTCAAGCCTTCGGCGCTGTCAACGCTGTGGCCTGGGTTCGATTCCCAGCCAGGGAACTACCCACATACAAAACAAACAAAACAAACAAAAAAACAACAACAAACCATTACTGTTATGCCGTTAACAAAAGTCCTTTTTGGGGAATGGACCTTTCAGTGGATGGATCTCAGGAAATGCTGTTTTTAGGCTTTGTTGTGCATGATTGTTGATGAGATTGAAATTGATTTCTTTGAATATTTCTGTGCCTATTTTTCTCATTCTCCTCAATGCTCTGTGTAGTTGTCACAGAGTATTGTCTAGTTTTCTAAGACTTGCTTTTAAACATTAGTTTCCAAGTAAGTGAGGTTGATGTTAATTTTCCACACCTTCTCAATATACACTTGGCTATTTCTCCTGTCATTCTCCACCTCAGTAGAGGAAGGGTGTCCTTGAGACACCTTAAAGCAGGCTAATAGGAAAGGAACTACTGCAAGCAAGCAGTCATTCTGAAAGTTATTTATTTTAAGGTCAGGTAAAAAGAATGATTAGTGGAGAAGAAATTAACTTCTAATTCTTGAAGACTAGGTATTTTGTGGGAGCTACTAACCACAACCTTTACTATCTTCAAATAATTTCTAGCACACTATTTTCTTTGGATATGAAACAATTTATTAGTATTTCATTTAATGTTTCATTTGTTTGTGTATCTGTTTTTAGAAAATACAATGCAATGCCCAATTTAAAATATTTCATCCCTGAACTCCTACTCTGTTTGTTTGTTTCGCTTTCAGTGTTGTTTCATTTCCTTTTATTTAGCAGAATTCTGTAATAACTCAGTCAGCCCCTTCTGTGGGGTGTCAGTCCTGATATACTTGAATTGATTCATTCTGGTATAAGTTGATCCTAATGTATATGTAGAAAAATGTAGACAATAGAATAAAATAGTTGTATAGTGAAAAATTTCAAGACAAAATTCAGGAAATACAAATTGACATTTCAAAAGTTCCAAAACATATTAGTAATGAGCTACTGTTAAAATCACAGTGTAGTATTTGTTTCTGATGACCTTTTAGTTTTCTGTTGTCCTAAATTTCAATTTTAATGAAGCTCCATATCTTCATGAGCTTTCTTAACACTTTTTATCTATTCTCCTTTTTACCTAATTATTACCAAATTATTTATCAAATTACTCTAATTTGCTTCCAAGTAGATTTTGGTATATTTTAAGTTTAAAAATATCCTTGACTTCTATTTCATTATTGTAGATATTTTGTTCAATTATATTGCAATTAAGGCCTTTATTTAGTATTTTCAGTTGCTATTGCTACTTTATAATAAATGACATAGAAATGTTATTTATATTTGTATTAAAAAGTACAAGTTAGTAAACAGAAAATTCACCCTTGAAATCAAATACTAAAGCATGTGTTTGAATTCTAAAGAACAAAATTGAATTTTTAATGATAAGAATGCAGATACATATGCACAGACATACATACACATATACAAGGATAGAGTGGTTCTATATCTAGGATAACATTTGCATGTGAAAAGTATTTTGTAAATATGTTTTAAACTATTTTCGTTAGAATTAGCTTGCCTTTATTCTATCAGGACTACATACTACATATGATGGAGTATCATATCAAATGTATACTCTCCTCAGGTCCTGAAATTTCAGAACTCTACCTGACAAGCCAAAATGGGTTATACTGAGATAGAACTTGAAACCAAGATTTAACAATAGATTTCATGTACTCTGCCTTTGGTAAGTCTGAATTTTTCATCACATTCCAACAATAAAAATATGATATTCATTAAGTATAGTATAGTATAGTATTTAAATACATGTGAAATATTTAATATTATGTTTATCCCATTATCAATGATCAATACATGGTGTGATGGTAATAGTGATTGTGATTTATTATGATGATGATTATTACATGAAGTCAGATCTTAATTCATACAGAACAGTTAAAATAATTTATAGTAATATAATATCAATAACTAATGTATAAATAGGATAAATATAATATATACATGAAAGACTGAGATATATTTGCTTAATATATAATACAATAGACATCTTATTCTCATTTTACTTACAATAGAGGTCAACCTCAAGGAAAGCTATGACCACTAATACAGCAAGTCATCCGTAAGACTTAGGTGTAAAAAGAAGACCTGTGGATTAACTTTCTGATAGGACTCTAAAAATCCATTGACTTAGTTAAAGTAATTCTAACACTATAGGTGGTAAAATAGCTATAATCTGATTATTTTCTCATTCATTTTAGAATATTTTTGTTTGCAAGAGCATTGCATGGCTAATTAATATAGTGGCCCTGTCTACACAGAGTCAAACCATCTTGTAGAAAGGAGAAAGAAAAGTGTTCATCTCCAGATCTTTGGTCTACATGAATGATCCCATATATGTGTATATTTAGAAATATCTGCATACTGTAATGGAATTAATGCAAGATTTGGATAACTAAAAACAATATTTTCTTTACATGGAAGTATTTGGGCATTTTGCATAGGTTATCCAAAATATCGATGATCTAATGTAACATGTCAAAGGTGTACTTTGTTACTGACATGTTCCATTAATCTACTTGCCGGCATAACAATAACTTTAGTTTGTGAGATGTATAGGTATCCAAATCTCCAACCATATCAGCAGAATGGACCTATAATTTCACTTTACCATCCCAACTCACTGTAAACTCATGGCTAAAGCAGGCACAAAAACTTGCAGAGAATGATGGTATTGATGGGACTCCATAGAAATTCATTCTGTACTTGGTCTCAAAAATAAAGTTTTCTTTCTTTGCAGCTTTTAATATAACACCTGCCACTAATAAGAGAGTTGTTGATTTAAAGAAAGAACTATACAGACAGAGATGTAAGGTGTCTGCAACACTCCCTGTTAAAAGCTGTGTTAGTTATTGTACTTGAATAAATTCATATTTGATAAATCTAATATGAAGTGAAAACCCTATTTCCAGCTAAGCCTTAAAGATGTTTTACTAAAACATGCTTAAACAAATGCATTTTAATACTTCACAAGGAAGATACACACAGAGCTATCCTTCTAGAAATTCAATACATTGTGTATCAGCAATGGAAGGAAGATGTTTCTTTCTGATCTGTACTCATAGATTTGCATTGACTTAATAATTCATGGTTTGCACAGTAAAAATGGTTAAATATGGTATTTGAATACTACCTAACAAGGAAAGTCACTTTTAGCAATGCTACAAACTCCTCATGCTCATGCAGAAACTGGACTTCTGAAAGAAGGTCCCTTCACCAGAGAAGTCTAAGACAGCAGAACTGCACCTTCAGTTGGCATCTCTCCACCTCACAGGATCCCAAAAGCTTTCAAATGCACCTCAAGCCCAGACACTGGCAAAGTGAGAGAGGAATTGAAGAAGCAAAAATAAATATTAAAGTACATAGGAATTAAATATTACCTATTTAAATAGCAATTATGCTGTTGAAAACAAGTTCATCACACCTGTACAAGAAAAGGCATGCAAGCCCAAAACATCTGCTTGCATCCACCTGCCAGGCACCTGTTTTGCAGTTTCAATGCCATTTGATTGCTGGAGATGTAGAGGCTCTTGTGAGGTAATGAGTGATTTTACATTATGCATGATTGAAAACAGGTGTTCTAATGCTGTACAATTCTATGCATGAATAATTCAGTTTGTTTAGAGCAAGATCTTTAAAAGAAGTACTGCATGGGTTTTATTATTTCTATAAACATGAAGGTTATTTTTTTTAAATGCACGACAATTGTTCCTTTTCAGTCAGCTTGTTTATGGCAATTTTTGTGTAATTTTATGGGTGAGGAATAATATCTTGAAAGGTAAAATTGATCATACTTAAAATAAGAAGTAAAATTGAAAGGTCTGTTAGCAAGAGGAAAAACGGTATTAAAATTCAATGTTCTAAGTGAAAATGCCTGATTATTTCCTTCCTGCTTTGCCTGCTTTCCGATGGCAACAACACATTCGTCTGAGAGCTATAATTAGGGAGGGGTGAACTATTTGGGAAAATAGAGAAATTGTTTTGTATCTCAGCCCAAACACCAAGCAGAGCCCAGACTTCCTTAAAGATAGAACTGATGTGAGTCAGCAGCCCTCCTCTTCTACTTAGATATCATGAGTTCACACCCTCTTATAATCCACCGTAGGATACCAGTGAGAGAGACAACCTCTTTTACTTCAATTCCCACTTGAAGTTTTGTCTACCCTGGTGTTCTGGAGCCAGAAGTGTTATTATCAGAATGTTGTGTTTCAAATAGCAAGTAAAATCCCTGAACTCCCAATATTAAGATTTATAATCTCACCTAGAAGACATGAGCCTTGTTCTCTTGGAGACTCGTTCTCTTGGAAACCAAAGACACTGTGGTGTCTCTAACCACATATCATTAAATATTTAAAATATCTGAGGTGTGAGAGATAGAAAACATATTTGCTTCAATTAATACTGTATAAATAATGGAAAGAGTAAGGAGAAAGAATTATAGTCATACTCACATTGCTGTTACTAATTTACATTTGTTGAGTGTTTCATACCATATAAACCATAGCATAAGAGAGTTATTGACACATAACAACCCCTTCCTAAAACATACCACCTCAGCAAGTCATCAACTTTGAGCCTTGAGGTTTGGCTCCCTTCCCTCATTTTAAGAGCTGTGGGGAGCTTCATAGAGGAATCTATTATTGAAAAGTTTTTCAGCTAGAAGTAGGTTGTAAGATAGGCCCTTCAAATGTGGAGCAACACTGGGAAAGTCACAAAGAAAAACAGAAGATTTGGTATGAAGGAGAACACTTTCCTTGCTGCTGACACAGTAAACTGACCTCCCCTCCCAAGGGGTAAGGCTGGAGAGCAGAGCAGGCCTTTACTAATATCACCAGATACAAGGGTTGGCCTCATAAACTTAGAGAATCAATGCCAGGAGTGGCTTCGGGGATCTGGGCTAAAGGATGTAAGTAACCAGAAGATACAAATGTTGGTCTGGCAATCCTGACTCAGCATAAAGTACTTGTTTTTCTAAAAGTTAAGATAGCAAGGCTTTCTGAATCTGCTAAATATTTATATAAAATTTATTTTTTACTGCATAGTTCAATGCTGGTGGACATGTAAAATATTAAGTTGAATCATATGAAATTGTAATTTTTGTTGGCCAAGGCTAGTTGAATATTAGACATTTCAGATAGATGTATTTCTGCTAAGGGTCCCTCAGTTAGAGGCATCTCTTATTCTTGAATACAATAAACCATACCTTTCACTGCATGAAATACATTAACTAGTAAGAAAAGCAATGCTTTCTGATAGAAAGCAGTTGACAACAAAGAGTAATACGTGTTCAGCAACCACGTTATGAAGCCTTGCAACCATGGCAGAAGTTTGGTAATGTCCCATCGTCTACCAAGAGGTGGCGTCTACTCTTTCCACAAATCAACTGTTTTTAATAAATTGTTTGACCAGTAGATTGAGGCAGAGCTTTCCAGCGTTTGCCTGTGTGTCATGTAGTGACAGCTGTTAGGACTCTTCCTTTAAGGACTCAGCCACTGTGTTTAAGAATCTACAACATAGTATTACAAGATTATGTGTAAGTTAGGCACGCTGATCAACAGTCTCACCTGGGCTCTCAGGCAATTGATGACATCAATTCACAATCACATGAGAGAGGCAACAACTTGGCTGCCCAGCTGTAATGAGCTTTTATTAACAAATGACTCCAGCCCTAACCATCACCTACCTGCAAATCTTAATTGATTAAATATGGCTGCAAGTACTTTGACGCTCCTTCCACCAAGAGGTGGAGTCTATCTTCCCTCTGTGAATTTGGGCTGGCCCTGGGGTGCTTTAACCAATAGAACAGGGCAGAATGGCTGCGATGCCAGTTCCAGGCCTACTTGTAGGAGGACTGCCTGGTTTTTCTCCTTTGTAGGACTACTTGCTTTTAAAAGTCAGGTGCCATATAAAAGGTGAGACTCTTCACCCTCTTGTGGTGTGAGAAGCCCACGCCAAATTGGGAGGCTCTGAATGCGGAGACTCAGGGTGGGAGGAGGCAGCACAGTGGAGCCCTGAAGCAGCAGATACCCACGTGAGTGGAGAAGCCATCTTAGAAGTGGATTCTGCTGGTTCAGACAACGCGGTGCGGATCCGAGATCAATCCAGCCAAATCCTGCCCGTATTCCTGACTGGCCAAACTGTGAGTAAAGTAAAACGGTGTTTACAGCCGCTCCGTTTTGTAGATAACCAAAACTTGCTTCAAGAAATAAGAGATTCAACCTCTAAACAGGTGTGTAAATTTGAGAAAGTTAACCTCCTGGCCTTAGTTTTCACATCTCAAAAATGGCGTAGTGATTTCTGTCTCCGTGGGTTGTTTTGAGAATGAAAACTTGAAAATTTCAGAACAGTACTGAGTACATCTATCCTCAAATATTGTGACCAGTATAATTATTATCCAAGGCTTTACAAAGAAATGGAATATGTGGGACAATTCTTAATTCAGAATATCCAAGCCACTTTATATAGAGATGCAGTGCTTCTTGAGGTGGTATTACCTTGTCACATTCCGCGTCTTAGAAAGACAGGTAAGGGTTCGGTTAGCAGGTCGGTATTCACCTTGTAAGTCAGAAAGCCTGGCGGGAGAATAATCAGAGACTGTGCACATGTAAGTTTCTACTTTACTCAAAGCACAGTGAAGTTAAGACAATTTTTTGTGTTTGTCTGAGGTGTCCAAAATGAAAAAAGATGGAGAAGCTGGCAAAGATAATCTCCCATCTTTTAGATTTATTTAGGCCTAGACCCGTTTGAGACCCCCGGTGTGTATCCATGGGCTAATACGACCAGTGCTCAGTTTCCTGTGGACTAACAAATGGTTAGCATGCCCTCTAGTGCAACAATGTCCCACCTTTTGGCTTCCCTGGGCCACAGTGGAAGAGTTCTTTGGGGCCACACATAAAATACTCTAACACTAATGATAGCTGATGAGCTAAAAAAAAAAAAAAGGTTGCAAAAATATCTCATAATGTTTTAAGAATTTGTGTGGGCCCTATTCAAAGCTGTCTTGGGCCTCAG
Organism: Lyroderma lyra; assembly: GCA_004026885.1. Taxonomy (NCBI): domain Eukaryota; kingdom Metazoa; phylum Chordata; class Mammalia; order Chiroptera; family Megadermatidae; genus Lyroderma; species Lyroderma lyra. Next base: position 198,740 of record PVJL010000277.1, read on the forward strand.
GTTCGCCTTGCCTGCTTTAGGGTATCTTTAGTGTGTAGCAGTAATAATCCCACAGGTGATAATGGTCACTTCTGCTAAATGTATTGTCAATATTTTGAAAGCATATCATCAGTTCATTTGAAGCAGGTCAGTATTATTTGATCGTAAGCATCTGTACTAAATTTTCAGTACTTCAGTTGTTAGTACTTTAAGGACAGACTTCATTTGTCTCCACTTTAAGAATAGAAACCACGTCTGTTTAACTTGATGTACACGCAGGTAGATTATTAGCATTTTTAACTGAAGAGGCAGCATTGTATAATTGTCAAGAGCATGAGCTTAACTCCTGGTCCACAGTTTACGAGCTGCGTGTTCTTGGGTAAGTTAGTTAACCTCTTGGTGTTTTTATTTCTTTATAAAGAAGGGATACCAGAAGCACATTGAACTTTTTATGCAGATGAACCAAATTAAAATTTGCAAAGGACTTAGAACAGAACCTGGCACACTGCAAGTGCCATATAGTCACCAAATAAATAATTATTCTAAATATACTTTGGAGAGAAGGAAATTGAGTTGAGACAAGTTAAATAGCTTAGATATCCTTCATAGTTAGGTCACAATAGGTAAAGATTTAGAACAAATACCACAGAAAAAGAAGATGAATAATTACTCAAATGCTGCTATTAATAAAAGCATTTGGATATAATAAAAATGCAGTTTGAGGTAACTTTAAAGATTATGTAAAGGTATTTAAAGTAATTGAAAAGTGCTATCATAGTTCGGTATATACTATTATATGAAAAGACAATATAAAGGAAACTTAGAGTTGTACAAAGTTATGATTATTTGAAATAATGTTTCAAATTAAATTGGATACTCAATATTGGCAAACATTGGTAATGTTTTTGCAGTTCAGAGCCAAATCAAACTACCCTCTTAATACAAGTTTGGAGAAACTTAAATGAAGTAAACACAATTGAAAAACTCAGAACTATGTTATAAAATTTAATTAGAGTAACAGGGTTTTACATAACTTTGTGAGGAACTTTTGCAGAGAGTTTAGAAGAAATTATAAAGTGAAATGCTCACCTGAAATGCTAGGGGTTAATTGAGGAACGAAGAGCTGAATATTTCAATCTCCCACTACGATAGTATAGGCAGGACCACCAGTTCAAGACTGGGCTGGGATAATTGTCTGGGGCAAATTCACACATGGGATGAGGAGTCCACACATGGAAAGAAGACAGTGTTCTTTGTCACATGCAGAAAGTATAACAAAGAAACAAGCACATTTCTTTAAGGATTAGTTGAAAAAAACTAAATGAATATATATGTGTATATTTGTAAAATTGTTCTGTAATCCATTTATGGCAAATACTTGCTTATCAGGTAGGAGTTGGTCTTGCTCATCATGCCATTCTTACAAACTGCTTCCTCACTATTCTGGTTTTGCTTGTTCTCCCCTAATTAATTGCTCTCTGAAAAATCCACCTCAGAGTGCCCTCCTTCCACTTGCTTATACATTGATATTGATAGGTCTCACTGTGTGTGTGTGTGTGTGTGTGTGTGTGTGTAGAGAGAGAGAGAAACACTTTGCTATATAGTATGCATGAATGCCACATCACAAACTGAGGTGTATAAATATTTTAATTTTCTAGAACGTAACTCGCTTTTCTCTTTTGAGCTTCTTTTCACTTCGTATTGAAAATTATATCCTCATTGAACAGTCTCCTATTCCGAAACTCAGTTCTTGAAAAAGAAGTACCTCATGTTGAGAGAAAGTGGTCAGAGATGGTGGGGCACGAGGAGTCCGGCTCAGGTTGTCCGCATCCATCCACACTGACATCGATGGAGACTCCCTGTAGCCTCTGGCCCTGAGCACGGGCACGTTATTGCTGTTTCGTCCTCATTGCAAACTCAAGGCCTTTCCAGGCCAGCTTTCTCACAGGAGATGTCATGCTCTTCTCGGGCTCACAGACATCCTTCTCCTGCTTCCACTGTGGGTTTCCTGGAAAGGTGCTGCAGTCAAGGTCTTTCTGTCTCCAGATGGTCCAGGAAACCATTTCTGTGCTACTGCTCCTTTACAGTGCTGGGGAGGGGCCACTTCTGGATTTTGCTGCCTCCCTAGACTTTATCTAGATTGCAAAGCGCATTCAGCTTGTCTCTCAGACACTTCAACTCGAGGTTTATGTCAGCTCTACCTTCTTTCAACCTGTAGAATTTTTTCATATTATCTGAGGAGACTTTCTTTTATTAGGAAGTGTCCAAGTCTTTTCTGGTGAAAATTTTATGTCATGAAAACTTTAGTGTTCAGAAACATGTTATTCTGAGGTTCTCTGGCATTTCAAAACTCTTTACACACTGAAGATACATTCTGCTTCTAGTTTATCTGCCTTCTCTTGGGACAACTGATGCCTCATGGCCCACTACATAAGGGAGAGATCGGGGTAACAGGAGATACCACTGAAAGCACATAGGTTAATATTAAAAGATTATCCAGTTATTTATTAATCAGCAAATCATAGCATTTCTGGACCTGACTATAGCTGACTTTAATAATTTCTATATAGTTCCCCAAGCTTTTGGATCTCTTTCATGCCTTTGCACTTTTGTTCTTGTGACCTCTGTCTTAAATTGCCGCCTTCCTCTTTGCCTGGGTGTTTCCACACTTCGTAAATCGTAGTGGAAAAAAGTGTGGTCTCTGGGTTCAGATTTCTTGGTTCTGTCTTATCACTGAAGTGATGAACAAATCAACATCTCTCTGCATTTTTTTCATCTGCAAATCGAAAACAAGAGTGCCATTCTCAAGGGTTTGTCATGAGGATTAAACATTAATATGTATAAAGTACTTAAAATGGTGTCTGGTGAATAGTAGGCACTCAATAAACAACGATTACTTTCACTTACCTTTCAAGAGTTATTCAACATTGCTTCCAGGTAGCTTTCTTGAGTAACTTTGGATGGAGTTCAGTACCTGACTTTTGAGATCCCCCACTCCCCATACTTACCTCCATACTACTCTTCGCTACCCTTTGTAGCCCGTAAGGTCAGAGGCCATACTTCATCCCTGGAGGGTGGAGGAACAAACGTGGAGCACTGACTGGAAAGAGCTCACTGTGCATTTTTTCAGAGGAGAGCAAACTTTTTCATTTTGTGGCGTCACCTTTTGCTGTGTATTTACTGCAGTTTTTGCATGTTAAGAGTCTCTGTTTCCTTCTCCAACCCTATGCCAGCTACATTAGCACACCAGGAGGAGTGGTGGGGGGGTGAAGGAAGGAAAAAAAAAAGATTTGCACCAAATTATTAGTAGAATTTGTATTGCTATTCCTACTTTTTCAAAAAAATATAAAGGTTAATGGAGACAGAATGACATATTCAAGTTCACAGGTCACATGATAAGTAGTTAAATCAACTCAGTTCAGCTCTTAAGGCTTCTATCATATTACTGTTTTTCTAATGTAATTCTACCTCTCATGGGAGTGTGCTTTCTCTGAGGAATATGTTGTAAGTGATATCTGGGCATTGAAGACAGAGAAGATTTTGGTTCTAGAAATTGACCTGGCTTCTCTCACTATTCTATAGGACCTGCCTGGCTTATTTGGGTTGTAATCCCCAGTTTCTAAAAGTCATACTTGTAAACTTATTTACTTGAATCTTGTCCCAATGTCTCAAGTTTCTTGCCACAGATACAGTTTTTATCTTAAAACAAATCCTTCATTTTCTTTGTCTGCACAAAACTCCAGTGCCTGGATATCATCTAGTCTTTGGGTAACATCTTCCAGATTTATTTTAAGCTGATTACATGTTGCTGAACAATCAGATTTTCTGCCCTGAGCAGCACAAAACCAAGTGATGACAGTTCTGGCTCTTGGCCACCAGCAATGTAATGATGCAGCATGGGTCTTTGATAGCCATGAATTGATCTTGGGTGTTCTCAAATGGCTACATACCCCTAAAGAGTGGGAAAGGGCGTCTCTCTTACATTGTGACACAATGATGTGAAAACTCATCGATGATGGCTGTTTATGTTATCTTCTCTGTCCCCTCTTCTTCTATACTCAGTCTTCCTTTTCATATTTTCTTTGCATGCCCTTTTACATTTTTATACACACATATTTCTAATTGAGGCCTTTTATGTATTTTAAAGACTCTTCTTTAAAAATGGAGTGCCAGTGTAGGTCATGTTCTGTTTGGAAATGTAGGCAGAACTTGGCATATATGAGGGCTGTCTGGAAAGTATCCAGTCACATAATTTCAAAAAATAGAGGCATTTATGCTGGATTTTTTCTGGACAGCCCTGTATATAGCTAAGAAATATCAAACTTAAAATGTGGAAAAATCTTGAAATGAGCTTCCATTTTTCTGATCTAATTGTCCTATTTAAATTTCCCTCTCTTTGTTAGTCTCTTATCTCCTGAGCTATAATTACTGATGGTCTGTGACTTATACGGCAATGCACAATTGCGATTCCTATAATTTTATTGTTTTTATCTAACACAATAGGGGCTATCTATGAAGGCAACAGTGAGTATCTGGAAAACACAATCAGCTTTTTCAGCTCCTTTGTACCTGAATGCAGACTCCTGGAAGGTCACAGTGGCTTTCACTCTTAGAGTGCTCACTTGAAGAGAACATGGAATGAGAAAATGACAATCAAGTTCATTGGAACTTTATTGAATACTTAACCAGGTGTAGAATTCTGTGGTAGGAAATACAAAAGATACGAAGTACAAGACAAAGCTCCCAACTTTCAGAATTTCCATCAGGTTGGGGAATCCCAGCATAATGAAAGCTCACTGGAGGTACTGAACATGACATACAAAGTGTCAACTTAGTTCCACGGGAAACCAGTTCTGTAAAAGGAAGTAGGAGGAGAATTATTGTGATGTGAAGGAATCAGAGGATTTTTAAAAAGTCTAGAACCTAAACCAGGCTGTGAAGGGAGAGTAGGAATCAACTACTTCAGAAGCAGAAAGAAGGACTTTCCAGGTAGGAGGGAGACCAGGATTTCAGGCCAGGGGAGGGAGGTTGAATGGCAGGTGTGGGAAAATGGGGGACTTAAGTTCGGCTCACGGGCTCATATAACTGTAAAGCTGGCTGATGATGCCCCAAACCTGGTATTATTAAAAAAATACCTGTGAACCAGATGGGAACGGGTTAAAAAGATGGGTTTATGTCACATTATGATATATTACTATTTTCGATGTACTTTTTTTAAGTGGTTAAAGGTGACTTAATATGATTAAAGCTAAAAGTGGAATCCTAATTTAGGCTATCTAAATAAGTGCTAAATCTTCATCAGTCGTCTGCAGAAAATATAATTTATAATCACAAAGGGAACTGAGTGAGACCAGGTGACTTGCTGAGATGAGAGGCACCTGTTTTGTTGGAAAATAAGCCAAGGTAAATAAGGAACATCTAGGACACCTGCTTGTAAATAGACTCTATGCAGGCGAGTCCACTGGAAGCAGCTTTTCCAGTTTTGCCAATAAGTGTGCCAATGTTTGGACTGCAGGAGTCAGAGGGAGCACCCTGTGTGTCACTGACGTGTTTATTTGAGACTCTGCCCCACTGGGTTCTCAACTCCCCAAGAACTGTCTTCTTCAATATTGTAACCCTAGCACCTAGCAGAACGCCTACTACATAGTCACTACTCACTAGGTAGCTGTTGCCTGAATTAATCTATTAAAATACCTGAAGTGGTTCTTTAATTCAGAATTGCATCAAGTCAATAAAAAGATGAACTGGGACACGTTAATTGTACACAATGGACACAACTACATTACCCTACATATGAATTAAATATAACTGTAAACAGCTACAATTAGATGACTTACAGTCACCAATTCCTTGTCAGGTGTAATTAAGCCAATGTTACCTAGTTTGGACCCATCTGAATTCCTCTCGTTAGTATACTTTCAAGATATTGCTATTACAATTTCTGGTTCAGGAAGGGGTCATTTCCCAATGTTTGCAGATTTTCCAGGTTTTAATAATTGTTCAAAGTTTATTTTTAGAACCATCCTGAAATTTCAAGGCATTTTTTGCTTGCCAGTGCTTTGCAACATGATTTTTATTAATCCCCTTATTTTCCTGGAAATGACACATTTGTTTCTTCAGAACTATAGCTACCACCTGAAATCTGTGTGATGATCATATCATTCCTAGTACTCTGCTTTTGTAGCATTTCAAAGAAGGGTTGGTTATATCTTGATCCTTTTCATGACAGGACTTTTCTGATTGAGGTTTAAAGATGAAATTTAATATAATTTAGCAGTTGTCTAAATGTGATGTAAAAACTATGAAAAAATGATTAAGAGCAAAACAAACCAAAAAAAAAACACCCACAGAAACATTTTTATAGTTAAAATGTGTCCTTTTCATAAAGATGTTTTGTTATAATAAATTCAGTAAATAAAACAAATATAAATAAAAAAAACATATCTGACAACCGTCATCTTGAAATGACCAAAATTAAAGGTAAGCACTGTTTTAGAAAGGCATAAAGGGTAGATGGATTTAGAAAAAGAGAAAAAATATCATAAACATAACATTATATATGTAAATATAAAACAGTGTTGACCTGTTAGAATCACTATTATCAACAAGACAAGGAATAACAAGTGCTGGAGAGGATGTGGAGAAAAAGGAACTCTGGTACACTGCTGGTGGGAGTGCAAACTGGTACAGCCACTGTGGAAGGCAGTGTGGAGGTTCCTCAGAAAATTGGGAATGGAGTTACCATTTGACCCAGCAATCCCCCTTCTGGGGATCTACCCAAAGACCTTGAAAACCTTTGTTCGCAAAGACTTATGTACCCCAATGTTCATCGCAGCGCTGTTCACAGTGGCCACAACATGGAAACAACCAAAGTGCCCTGTGACAGATGACTGGATAAAGAAGCTGTGGTACATATACACAATGGAATATTACTCAGCTGTAAGAAAAGATGAAATATTGCCATTTGCAACAAAATGGATGGACCTGGAGTTCCAATACATTTTAAATCACTCCTAGACAATACCAGTTACTAAAGTAACTTTTCAATTCAAGGAAAAGATTATTACAAAAATTAAGAGATTATGGTCAATAGTTTTTTTTAGCTACACCATGAAAAGAAGAAAAATAAAGGTGCATATTTTCCATCTCTTTTGGCTCTTAATTTTTTATAAGTAATTGTATGATGTCAAGACTTATAATTCCATTTCCTAATGAAATTTTCATAGGTATTGAGAATTAGGTTTCCATTTAAATTTATTAAATGCTTAATTTTGGTTTCTTTACCATGATCTTTCTATTCCTAAGTTATCTGCCTTTAATATTTTCAGATGTTTTACACATTGTTCCACTTTCTTCTGGCATAAAATTATTAATAGTGAGCAGATAAACTCCATGAGGGAAGACAATTTTTTGTTTGGTTGTGGCCTGAAACAAAGTCCTACACAAAAGAAATACTCCAAAAACATTTGTGAAATAAATAAATGAACATTGTGTAAACAATCCTGGTAGCCTGGCTTTTTCTACTTTTCAAGTGCCGACAACAACAACAAATAAAACAACAGCAGCAACAACCACAATAAAACTTTACATAATTCTTAAATAGCTTAACCATAATATATTCTGGCATTGTCTTTCCCTATACATTTATTATTCCAACATAAATGGGTCTCACTGTATTTCAAGAAAATATTCCCTTTTTTTATTTAAAATATCAAAGTTAGATATGTTCTCCCCTAAAAAATAATGGAGATCATAAAGGTAACTACCGTGTGTCATTAAATGAATTAATACAAGTAAAGTATTACATGGACATAGGTGTTATTTGATGTGATTAATCCTGTAATACTATCTCAGATTTTATATTAATTTTGCTATGTACATGCTATTTACAAAGATTCACACAGCAGACGATAGCATTTTTTGCCTTGGACAATTTTTGATTTTCCCTGGAGTTAATAATTATCTTGCTTTTTGTTTACTTAGTTTTCCTTTCATTAATTACAAATTCTTCCTCAATCTTTACCTAGTAGAAACCTCATTTCAATATGTCCAAATGTATCAGTGGTCTGTCAATGGTATAATCTGGGACATCCCTCCCTGAGCCTGATCATCTGGTCTAACCTGTATTGGATACTTGCTTTTCCTGCCTGCTCCACAGCTGTCATTCCAGTGTACCCCTCCCAATCTGTCTAAGGATTCAATTTGCCTCTCCTTCCTTAGATTATTAGTCTGAGTCTTTCTTAGATTATTCTCCTGTTTGCTCATCTTCTAGTGACTTCCTGAGATGGGTAGACAGTAGTTCAGTAACTTGAGTTCAAATCTTACATGTCTGGGAGATATGTCGAATTTATTTTCCTAGTGTTCTACTAAATTTTTCTTTCTGCTCTAATATACTCAATTTCCAAAAGATCAGGTATTTTTGTTGTTGTTCCTTTAATAGTTGTTTTTAAATAGCATACTGTTCTTGTTTCATGGATATAGCACCTGCTGTTTGTTCAAAATGGCTTTTTTCACTTAGCTATTTGTGTTTAATGGTTTATGCCTGTAAATTGTTCAATTATAGTTGTTTATGGTTATATTTAGTTTATATTTAGGGTAATCTAGCTACATACATTTAATTTGTCTCAGTTTGTCCTTTGATTTGATAACAACACGGGTAAATCCATATGTACAATTAAACATTTTAACTGGAACCTTCTATTAAGTGATAGAGCACTTTTTCTTTTCCATATGCTCTAATCTCTAATTTGATAACACCAAATATTCTTATATTGTCTATATGCTACTGATTTTATTAATATCATTGTTAATTTCTTTAGTATCTTTTTCTGTTCTCTATAATCACTAAGACCTTCTGAAGGGTCCTTCACTTTTAGAAATATGTTTCTTCACACATTGATTTTTCACATTTATTTGTAGTGGTATTCTCTTAGCTAGGCAAAATTCATTTTCAGCTAATTCTATTTTTTAAAAAGTCACTCATCTTTGAGTGTTAATGTTGCTCCAATTCAAATTCCTCTGTAGTATGAATTACTCATGGCACTATTATTATGATCCTTGTCCTCTTTTCTTTTAGACTCTGCTCTTTATCTGCTTTTTGTAATACAGATGAGGTTGTACAATTAATTTTGTGAACTCTTCCTAGAAAAAGAGCTACATACCTAATGGCTGATTGTCACTATGGTCACTTTTAAAGAACTCCCCTTGGGAAACTATGCACCAATGCTAGTGCCTAATTCAACCTCCAAAGCAGTTTTGGAACTCTTTTTCTGAAATGGCTTTCAAAGCTGTCATCATACCCAAAATCTAACAATTAATTTCGCAAACTTGCCACCACGAGCTCATGTTGGCAGCATTGCACGAACAACTCGGACACCTTGCCTTTTCTGGGATGAGTTTGTGAAATTAATTGTCCAAGCTAATATATATATATATATATATTATATATAGATAGGCATAGATAGAGGTATAGATAGATAGATAGATATAGATCTCTCTGGAAAAAATCCAGCCATTGTCAATATAATGAGAATGGTTACAGGGTTGGATACTTTCCAGACAGCCCTCGTATGAGATTATACACACACAGACACACACGCACGTGCGAGCACACACATACACAAAACATATGTTTTCTTGAGCTTATGTTTTCATGCTTATCTTTGTATTTTTTATTTTGATTATTTTAACTTAACAGTCTTTATTTAAGCTTTTATTTTGTTCAAATGGCCTATGCGTGACCTCTCCTGTACACTTTTTCCATCCTACTTAAGGATAGACTGTCATCACCTCAAAACTACAATGTGCATTCTCCATTCTGAGTTGCTAGGAGAAGCTGTGTGTGTGTGTGTGTGTGTGTGTGTGCATGCATTTGTGTGTGTAAGAGAGTGAAGGGGAGAGGGCAGAACTTGCTGAATGTGCTGTTGCATTGGAGATTATAGATTCTGCTGTTTTCTTGAGAGTTTTGACATATAAATAGTTGAGAAAGCATGCAAGAAATTATCTAGGACTTAAAATCAATCATTTTTTTTTCTCTCTCTTTCTTTCTTTCTCTGGTAAACCTTAAACCTATGCTTCTATCATAAAGCCAGGACCACTTGTTAATTTCTTCAGTTTCTTTGCTACTTTGCATATTTGTGGATCAGTAGAACAAACATCAAATGAGAGCCTGTTGGAACAACAGAATCTTAGTCCTCACCTCAGATTTCCTGAATCAGAATCTGCATTAAAATAGGGAACATATTAGGGTCCCTGGGCTCCAATGTTGATAGCTGGGGGAGGGGGGGTCACACACCATCTGGGGCTTTTTCTATAAATGTCTTCTAAGTTTTTCTACTTTAAAAGGTATTATTTTCTCTTTATGTGTATATTCAATTTAGTAGTTCCATTGTATTACCTGACACATTTAATTTCACATGATTTTAGTTATTGGCCTCTACCACTCTGGCTTCACTCTGCCCTACATGAAGAGTCTATAATGGGAGCTGGGGAGGCCAGGTGGTTCTCCCTACCTTGACCCCTGAGATCTGGCCACTGTAAGTAGGAACTTCTCCCAGTAACTTTTCTTTGACCTACCCTCACCTCCAGATAGCTAATCTGTTTCTCTCTAAATTGAGTAGTTTGTTTTCTTTTTTCAGTTCTGCTGAAACACATTGTCTCTCCAGCACTATGTTTAGGTAGAATAAGAGGGAAGGCATAGCAGCCCAGCAAAAATAGAAGCCACTCCAGAATCTTTTGTTTTCTAATCTTGGCTGCCATATTGCACTTACCTTTTTGTATTACTGTTGAGGCAGTCATGGTAGTGAGTTTTTCTTCCTTTTGTCCTGGAGCAGAGAGGATATGTTGTGGGAAAGGGACACAGTATTTTAGTTTTCTTCTGTTATCTTTACCTTTAGATGCCATGCAAACTTATTTTAGAATTAATGAGGTTTTAATGGAAGCATAATTTAATTAAGACAAATGAAAATTTTGTCTTCTTCCCAAGGAACACTGAAATAAAAGCCACAGAAAGATATATTCTGAATTTTAAATCTTAGTGTCTTATCATACAGTTCAACAGTTGGATAATGCGGGAATTTAATGCTCGTGCATTCATGGCACTCCATTACGACAAGTTTTGCTGGCAGATTCTTTTTACTCACAGTTCCTCACTGCATTCCTCTCAGCCTACTAAAGAATGCCCATTGACCTGCCTTACTAAAGTTGTGTTGTAGTAACAGTCTGGTAAGTTGTGAGCAATATCATTGTGAGCTTCCATACATTACTTTAACCTTCACCAAGAGGGCAAACTTCTGAGATGGAAAGAGAATTCTGTTTTTATGATCACTCCTGCTGTATTGTGCTGTATTATGTGTGATCTGACTGGAATAGTGCAAGTCAGCAATGTGCCAGTAGTAATGGAACACAAAAGGATAAACAAATATTATTGTTATTTAGACAAAAGACCCGCGGGCTCTACACTGTAGACCTAGCATGTATGTAGAAGCATAACAATTAGGATATCATCAAGTATTAATAGCTACTGGAATCATGTACTTAGTCAACTGGTTATAAAAAAGCAATGTGTTTTAAAGTACAAAAGAATAGCAGAGAAATGGGACAAGAGTGAAAGGTAAAGGGGAAAGAGAAGGAGATAGGAAGAGATAAAGAAGATGGGCATTTTCAAAGCTAATTTGCCTGATCATTGTCTATTTGAGAGCATAAATAATTTTATGTAAAACTCACATTCTAGAATCATAAATTGTTCTTATATTTCTCTGAAGTTCAATTTATCAAACCTTGATAAATTTAAGAATTAGAGGAGACATTTTTGTAACATTGTTCCCTGTGAAGACTATTTCAAATTCAATGTATTTCTCCATTTTGTTGGAATGGATCTTTAGATATTAAATGGTTTGGATCTCTCTTCATATGGTAAACTTCTTAATAAAATTGTGTCTTTAAAGTAAGAATCATAAATCTCCCTATGTACCTTATAATAAAGCAAAGGGTGGGAATAAACACAAGAGGCCTTTAGTAGATTTTATATAAAGTCAGAAAGTATGTTTAGAATTAACTTTGATTGTTTCTCTGTGCTCATCTTCCAAATTCTATTCTTCAGAGTAGCTATTTGTTTACAGGAAGCAATCTACTCAATATAGCCAAGCTACTGTTTTCAAGTAGATAGGTTATTCAAGCAATTATTGGGTGAAAGTAGCCACTGATTTTACTGACCAGTCTTCCCCAGTTACTAATATTTTAGAACTTAGTTTACAGGCAAATAACTCTACTTGATGAGGATTATGTCCAAAGTGAAAGAAGGAAACTTTCCCCATGTCCCAGGAAAAATGTACTTGCATCATCTAGAAAGAATCACAGAGGGTTATTCCCCAATGACCAGCAGAAATATTTTTCTTTCGTGTTACAAACTAAACACCTTTTAGTTTTTAGGCACCATATCAGGAACCCCTGTATCATCATTAAATAAGAATAAAAGACAGAACCTAACATAGCTTTCATATCATTAAACCTATCTAGTTGTAAAATATATTGGTGTCCAAAACCCCATACTAATGCACTTTCATTAGTTGCTTTATGTATCATTCAAATTACTCATATTTGAGAAGGGTGTCCAGAAAAAAATTCAGCCATAAATGCCTCTATTTTTCATCTTACATGACTGGGTACTTTTTGGAGAGCCCTCGTACATTATTTATCTTTATTTTCTAGTTGCCTATTATTATTTCTTCCCCTTTACTCCTATGAATTTCTATGTCAAAGAAAAATTGGTAAACACATAAATATTGCAATGGCAGAGGTGGAAGGGACCCAAATGATCATCTGATCTAGTCTGTATTTTACAAATTGGTTACGAGATTACACTAGCTTGAGAGTTAGTAGTAGGAAAAGTTGCATTGAACCCTGAGGCACACCAGACTATATCAAAGGAAGTGATAGAAAATGGAACAGATGAGACGTAGCTAGTGAGAATGCAAGGCAGTAGTTTATAGACTATCCAGAGTTCGTTTCTTAAATCTGCAAGCTATGCATATCTTTTATCAGCCTTGTTGGCTAACTTACAATCCTTCATTTAATTATGCCTATAAATCAGGGTTTTGCAATCATAAAACTATTGACATTTTGGGTCATATAGATCTTTGCTGTCCTGTGCATTATAGGATGTTTAACAGAATCCCTGGTCTCTACCCACTAGACAGCAGCAGCAACTCCTAGTTGTGACAACCAAAAACGTCTCCAGGCTGCTAAATATTCCCTGACATAAAATCACCCTCATTGAGTCAGTGTTCTAACATAATTTAAATCTGTAGACATCTCAATTCCTACAGGCTAAAGGGATAGAAGAACCTAAAAATAGGTGTCTAGTCTCATAGCAAAATGTATTGAATTCTTTTGGAAATATATGACTTATTAATACTGTATCAACGAATGTGATATATTTTTCTGTACACTTTGTATTTGTGAGTAGTTCTATAAGCTCATGCAAGATTTTTGGAACATAAGGAGAATACAGCCTTATTTTTGGCCGCCATTATTTCTAGTCACTAGGAGAAGCTCCAGCGGGTGCATTTCCCATCTGGTGAAAAAAGTCCTCTGGTTGCGTTAGATCACAAACCCAGTCTCAGTTCAGAAAATAGAACATTTGTCCTTTTTAATAATCCTAATGCCATCTAACTCGACCAGACACTATAGCTTCTCTTCCCCCAGACCAGGGCCTACTTGGGGCAGTAGAGGAAGCTGGGGTAGTATGAACTCCGCAGGTTTCCCTGCCATCCATATCTCATTCTCCTCCAAGCAGTTACTTCTTACCCATCATAGTTCAGGCTCAGAGGTACTAAGGATTGTGGGGAAGGATTACAGCCCCGTGTGGCAGGTGACATTGTCTGTAGGCATTGACACTTGCTGGTAGGCAGATACTTTTAAGGCTGACTTTCATTTCTTGGGCACATTTATGGATTCTTCATGCCTGAAGCATCTCTCTGCCAAAATTATATGGCATGGGTGCTGCTGACTCTTTATTTTTCTGGCTAGTGCTACTCCTCACTTCCTGGTCTTCTGACATCCTCTCCTAACTTTCTTTGTTGGAGTCCATTGCCCTGCCACATCTTCTTCAGCAGGAACTGGGAGGGCTGTGCGGGTGGCCCACATCTGATCATTGAAATACTCACCTCCTCTGCTAATTCACTACTGCTCCATAATTTCAAAATTCACTCAGCCCTGTCTGGACCTCTATGTGATCATCTACAAAGTAATTGAGTAAGGACCAGATGCTATTTAGGTTCATATAAAATTTAGAATTCTGAGTCCCTATATACCATAATTCTCAGAACAAGCCTGCGTGAAAAAAATCTTACTTTATTTTTCTTAATCTATTTTTTTATTAATTAGGTGAATTATATTTTCTCAATATTAGGCTCATTTAGGAACTTTAAAGCATGGGTAGTAGTTTAATCAATAAATATTTTCTGAGTACCTGCTGTGGACTAAGAACTGTTCTATTAGAGCATGTGAGTGACATTGTACACCTTACTTTACCTTTCAATCTTTGTCTCTCTTTTTTAAAAACTATTTCTACAGCACCCCAGAGTGTGTATTAGCATAAAACCTGCCCATAAAGCACTTTGCACTGGTGGGAGACATCACATATGGAAATACAATGATCATATTGCCAAAAGTCTTCATAAATCCTTAAGACATACATAGAATTATGTCCTTTATTAACTAGAACTGTCACTGGCAGTTGCTAATTTTTTTTAGTTGTATCTTACATTTATAAATTTCCTATGAACTTATAACAGTTATTCCCCAATTCAAACAATATTGCTAAGAAATATTTTTTTTTCAATTTACCAGATTTTATTTTAATGTTCTGTAGTTTTCATTGCCATGATACATAGTAAGAAGCATCAATGAAACTAATGGTTTGAATGTAATTACTTGGTGTTTATTGAAAATGAAACCTATCTCCAGTTCAATCCCAGGAATATGACTGATTCAGATATACAACTATTTTGAAATATAAGATATCAGTTAAATTCACCTCTGTTTTCTCCACTGCAAACATGCTACAGAGAATTTAACCATTTTCCCACTTCGATATTTTGAAAATTCTCAACTTGCCATTTGGATGGGCTTTTGGGAGATTATAGAAAAAGATGGTTGTCTTTGGGGAGAAAAAGGAAAGTTTTTTATGTCTAAAGTTTTAACTTTAACATACTAATCCACATGAAATTGCTCATATCATATGTCTATTCTACACATTCCATAAATAATAAAAACTATAATGATAGCTAGTATATATTGAATGCTTAATAATTTTCTATTTAATTCTTACAGCAGTATTTTAATATATATATGTATATATATAGTTCTGAATTATATTAATTCCACACTGTCTTTAATCTTCAACTCATTCACTTGTGGTTTTTTTCTATTTTGATGACACAGTTACGCAACCTAATTAGTTCGTACAGAAAAGCAATCAGCACTGTGTTAGGCTATGAAAGTGCAACCAGCCTTATTTTCACTGAGGAATTGCTTCTGTGGTAGATTCTGTGAGGTTCTCTATTTTGAAGGGAGTTGTGGCAGCTAGGAGTTTTTGAGCAGTAAGTATACAGAAAAACGTAAGGCAGAAAGGGGCTAGAACTATTGAAACTTTGGCCCTGTGGGATAGTATACACAGAAGAAACCTAAAATATAGTCAAGAAAAAAAAATTCACATTTGCTAGAATTGCCTTTTGTTTACATATTAATATCCTTTTCTGACGCCTGAGGGAATTATAGTTAGAAAGGATAAGGTGACCCCAACAACAAAACTGCCAAGCTATTTGTTGATAGTTTAGACATCCATTGATTTCACAGGTACTGCCTTGAGATACCTTAATGCTAGTCTGCTTATAAGGATCACTGCCATTTTTTTCATTGAGCTTTGTTGTCTATTGGACAATTGACGCTGACCTAATGACTATGCTGTCATGTCTTGTCTACTGAGGTTGATGTGTGGGGCTGAAGAAGTAACCCTGTCAGGGATGGAGTGTTCACAGTTTAGTCAATTTATTTTCATGAGAAGATAGGGGAAAGCGGCAGGATGTTGAGTGGGGAAAAAAAAATACAAATCTGGATTCACAATTTAGTTTTGGCATATGGGTCATTAGGTTTCCCCTGTCATCTCAATGCCCTTCCCCTTTTCAGTTTAAAAATAATTTTTTAATTAAATTTATTGGGATAACATTGATTAGCAAAAATTACATAGGTTCCAGGTGTACAATTCTACAGTATTGTCTTACATTTATAAATTTCCTATGTGTTACATTATGTGTTCGCCACCCAGAGTGAGTTCCCTTTTCTGTTTCTTAATCAATCACCTTTTTTGTTTTCATCTTGATTTCTCTTTCTTTTCCTCTTTTCCCCCTGTCATTGTTCCTTTCTTGCCCCTGCTTCCATTTACCTAATGTGGAGAGCATAATTTGAACTTTAAACAAACACTTTCTCTCCCTCATCTGCTAATTTATTTTTAAACTCTGCTTCTGCAGTCAATAGAATTCTATTTAAGAGCAGGTCAACTTTTAGCAGATGATGGAGAATCAAGCTCTTCTCTGGACAAGAGCTAGAACAGAATTTCTTCCAGGGCAGGTAGGCAGAATAAGGTGGTTGCTGAATAGTAGTTCAGGACCACCTTTTCTCTGAATGGACTTGGAATTTGGAGTAATTAGTTATTCTTTGACACCAGTCTGTGGAAATAATCCATTGCAATAAATACATTAGTAATTGATTGGTTGTGAAGAAGTAAACAGAGGCTCTTTCCAATGGAGATAATTCTTCTTCTGTATGGATTTTTGATGCTGTGGCAGAAGCATTTATTCTCCATCCTGGGCACAGTGATGACAGATCAGTTCTTAAATCTGCACTGTTGGAAAAATAGACCACACATGTGAGAAACAAGTTACAGGACACTTTGTAAAGCAGCATGTCAATAAGTAGAAATCAGTTTTCCCCTTACCTGTTGTATTTACCACTAATTGACTATTTTGAATCAGAAGTACAATAAGTATTGCAATAGTTACATTAGTTAGGGTTCACATTTATTGAAGGGAATAGAACTGAATTTGGCATTAGAAGTGCTTTGTTCAAATCTCATTTAGCAATGAAAACTTTGATAAGTTACTTAAATTTCAATTTCATAATCTGAACTGAAAGAAATAGCAGGGTAATACTGATAAGTAATACAAATCTTGTTAATTTTCTACTGCATCAGATGAAATATAATGCTAGATATAATGCTAGATAAGTTTTAAATATTGACTTAAGGAATAAGTAAATGTACATCAACTAAAGGCAACACCAGCCCTTCAATCTTAATGGTCTTTTAAACATAATATAACATTGAGAAATTTTATATATTCTGTATTTACCAAACTTTGTCATATAGGAAAGTTTACTTTTTATAATAACTTTACAGAGTAAAGCAAACATTTACCCACATTTTAGGTGAAGTCCTGATAGCTATAACTAAATCTTATGGTGAAGCTTTTTATGAAATTAAGAAGCTGCTATTCAGTTCTTTATTTTATGTTGTTTTACTTCTATGGCTCAACTGTTCTCCAAATCATTATGGAGCTAATACTGCAACACCTGTGGAGAGCTTCACCATAATAAAAAAAAAAAAACTTTTTTAAAGTACCAATTTACTACAGCATAGGCTTCTGTTTTAATGTAAATGGGTTAAATAATTTTAAATGACATTAAAAAATTGCCATGCTTCATAACTCTTTCCAAAATTTCTATTCCATTGGCTTCAGACCTTTCCAGAGAATATTCAGACATGCACATAATAAAATGGGCATTATACAAGAATAAAAAAAAAGTGTAGTTGAAATCATTATTGAACATTGAGGAAAGGGACTGGCTGCAGATCTTCAGATAATCACACTTAAATGTAGCTAAAAGGATCCTTGAGCACCCAGTGTAAAGGTGATGAACCTTAGAGCTGTGACAGGGACAGTATTAGACTGCAGTGGCAAATAACTTGGTCTAGTTTCTTAAGAATCTTGACTTAAAATGGTACCATATGTTGCATGTACAATTCATACACTGAGTACCGTTCTTGATGTTACAAGGCCTGGGAAAACAAATGGATTTTCTTGTTCCTTTTTAAGAAGACAGCACAGAAAGTTGTGGTTAAAGGAATGGGTATGTACTCATGCCTTTGTAATCATAGTCACTGAGTTTATATCCTATAGTGTGTGTCAGAAGTATTTTGTAGCATTTCTTCTCAATAGTATGATTTTCTTAGACATCTATAGTTTGAGAAGCATAAAAAGGGTTTCTAATGGAGGAACTATGGGGCTGTCATTTGTAACTAAGACACTCATGTTTATAATAACGTGTATACTTTTAAATCTTGCCAGGTGTTGAAGCTGTTATATATTTTAGAATAACATTTTTAGTAAGTTTTAGAAACAGTGGTTATATAAATCTCTGTATTAAAATTTTAATATAAATAGTAATGACCAGAGCAAAGGCAACCTGCTTACGGCCTCACTGTGCTAATTCTGAAAAGAAGGTTATTTATTCCATGAGATTAGTATTATCACAGTGAAAGTATTGGTTATTCAAGACTATTTGATGTCAGTTTTTTTAATGTTTTGAGGTAGTATGCATATGTAGGATAACATTCTTGGTGCAGTACGATATTCTAAGAAAACTAACAACAGGGAACACTTTAATCTACAATGTCTCACCTTCATTTTTATTGTAGCCCTCTGAACACCCACACAATCAATATTCTAGCCTTTAAATTAGTTGCTAGGAAATTACAGGACCAAAATAAACTTTAAACTGTGTGTTTTATGTGCTTTATTGTAACAAGTTAGCTGAAGAGGGTCATTTTCTGCCTGCCTTTGAGGACCTCTGTCCAGATGGGTCTTTTGCACATTCACTGAAATCCATTCCAAAGGGTCAGATGCTGAGCACTCAGACCGATGGCATGAACCAGGTGTTAAAAATGGAGGCTGTATGTGTAGTTGAGCTCTTGAACGCTTTGGCTATTTCTGTCAGCTGCCGTGATTGACCGTGTTGCTAGTTTAAGTTCTTTCCCAGAAGGCTCCTTGAGGATTACTTTGTGGTCCTATTGACACCTTTAAACTTTCAATAGCCATTATGCTTACACTTTTTTTTTTATCCTGTCATAACATTTTCCATCAGAATTATATTGATTTATTTTTGTGAAAAATATAATCATCCTCATAGTGACTGAATTTTCTATTTCTGCCAGGAAAAAAAAAAAAAGCTATTTAAAGACTTGCACATCTCCCTCAAACTGATACTATGCATTTAAAATACTTTTGTAATACTAAATACCACAAGGACATATGTAGCCAGTAAATGGTTTCCATTTTTATGACACTTGCTTCTCAAGAACAGACATATTCTTTAAAGAAAAAAAAAAAAGTAAGTTGCCAGCTCTGAATTGATTGACATTTGTTTACTTAACTCTCTCCTTTTGAAAGCCTGCACACCTATTTCAACCTTGAATAGTTTCCAACTGTGGTATACTGGAACATTTTTTCATTTATTAAGTTCAGTGTTGCCAACCCAAACAAAGTATAATCAGCGATGATCCGAGCAGACCAAGCTGTCTAGCACCATACAATGTATCTGCATACTAATTTCCAAATTCCCTCACATTTCCAGAGAACTAATGGGATCATTTTCATTCTGTTACAGCAACTCAACAGTTACTGAATCACCATCTGTGTTTTCGTTAACCTGAATCAGATATGAATTCTGTTATTGCAAGGTAGAGCAGCTTGTTTAATGATTCTTAATCTTTTCTTTAATTAAATCATGCAGCCAACCTGAAAAATCTATCTTAATGCAAATTAGGAGCTTTTTTGGCATTCGCTTACAGTAATGCACTAATAAGGTTAATTTATGAAGGTTCTCTTCCAGTCTGTACAGATGATATTTGTTCACTGCATATTTTTAGCATATTGTCCCTTTTTGTAATATTTTAAGTAATAAAAACATAGTTATTTTTCACTTACACAAATGAGAGATACCGTAAGCAGCACTCTCTGTTAACCAAAACTAAGTACAAAATATATATACAAAGAATTCTAGGTAAGAGGAGAATTCATTTTGCTGAATTTCAAATGGCAGTTCTCTGGAAATAACTGTTTCTTCCTAACCATTTTAAATTTCTTAGATATGTACGAGAAATGAGTAGATGAGGAATTCACTTGAACTTTTTTTTTTGTCCTTTGGAACATGAGTTAGTAATGTGGAAAGTATAGAAAACTTCATAAATAATACTATCAAAACTTATCAGTTACATAATTAATGTGAACTATATTGATAATTTCAAATTACCTTTCCTAATTTCAGATTACCTTTCCTAAATTATGTGTAGCTTTTCAATTAGATAATATTCTTATAATACTAAATTCAGTATAAACACAATCACAGAGCTGAAATAGATGATAAGAAATAGTATAAGATAAAAAAATAGTAACTTATAAAAGCAGCAGGGTTCAAAATTAATGAATAAAAGGATAATACTAACCTTATTATTCTAATATTTACCTCTGGTTTGTTTCTTGATGACCCTTGCTCTAATCATATTATATGGCAAAACATGTCATGATCAAGATTTACAGGTAACTGCTAATATTTACCACGTCTCTTCTAAATCTAGATTTAGTATTTGACTAATACCAATAATAGTTCATAAAGGTAGAATGAAAAATCATTTGCATAAGTTTGTTATGGTAAGCATACAAAATCGAGAGCCACATACATGCAAAGCAAGTTAGTCATAAATGTTAAGACGCAAATATAAACAAGATATAATAGTTACTCTCAAAAACTTTGAAATATCTTGGAAGGATTATTAACTTTGACTCATAAGGTTTTTAATGTGATTTCAAGTGAGGTGTTAGTATTTCCTGAAGCATTTGTCTCTCTTTTGCATGGTTTGGCCAGTTTGGTTTGCTGTTCAGTTAGATCACAATTCACTAAACAAATGGACTAAACTTTTATAAGATTAACTCCTGTCCCACATTACACTTTGAAATGTTTTATAGTAGGATGATACTATTAACAGAAATAAAAACTGTGTAGTAGGTTTTTTTGTGTTTTGACCTCATTATCTATTCCCATGACATTTAGGCTTAATCTCTAAGTGGTTGTCTGATTAAATGTACTTTAATATCACAACCTATTTCTTTAGAACATAACTGGGTACAGATTATTTTCAAATAAAAATTTTCTTATTTGTGACTTACATGGAAATTTAAAGTTTTTTTTTAATGCATTCTGGGAGCTTTCATTATGGAATTCTGATGGATGAGTGTATCATCCAACTCCCAAAGCACTGGGAAATAATGTAAGTAAAAGATGCATGCTGTGACCTTAAAAAAGTAATAACTCATAGAATACATTGCTTTGGTTATGACCAGGCCCCTAAGCTTACCTACATTATATACAGTGAATATATGCAGATCTTGACCTGTGGTTTTTATTATCTTCTAGACTTTGAAAAGATAAAAACAAGCTGTTTAATGAGATAACAAATGTATTATTGTCTTTAATTTCCAAAATGCATCACAGTTGTTCACTTATTATATCTCCAGGTAAAATTCAGTTCAGAGGGAATGGAGCATCAACCATTTGGAGGAAAAAAATTACACACACACCCATGAGGGCTGTCTGGAAAGTGTCCAGTCATGTGGTATGAAAAATAGTCATCACAGCATATACACACACACACACTCACACACTCACACACACATCTTAATTCTATTTAATATAAATTATATATGTGTGTGTGTGTGTATATATATATAAATTATAATTAGAATAAAGCAAGACACTGGTGTTCAATTTGCCATTAACAAGGGGTATAAAGTATTTCAAATACTTTGGGTTAGTGATTAGAAGGTACAGTATATAGACATTAAAGATGTTCTTTGGTATAAATGAGTTCCTTGGGTTTGAAACCAAATGACACAAATAGTTTTACTAGCAAACTGGTAAGTTACATTGCTTTTTTTTATTTCTTTGAGGCAGAATCTATAACATACTGAATTATTACCTTACAGCAAAGCTGCTATTTTAAGAATTTTAAACTAATATTGACTGCTGTCAGATCAGTTTCTAGACTTATTGACTTAAGAAGTAGATATAAACTGAGGTGAAGGCAAGGTCAGGTCAATATTTATCTTGTGAATCAATGGATTTTGATACTAACAAAAATGAAGTTTAATAAATGTACATAGCTGATAGGAAGAGAAAAAAATCATCAAAAAGTTTGTAATTTTGAAATTTTCTAAGCAAATTCGATGTGGCAGTTTTAAATATTATGGGATATTATATATCCTAAGACTATACAGGAAAAAATAATTCTAAATGATAGTCCTGAGAACGTAAGTTATGTAATAGACATGTGCATGTTGCTGCCTCCATAAGACGAATGTTTTTTAATGATACTGTATTATTAAAGTTTCCTCATTTTAGATTTTATTTGTCTGCCTCAGAAGAGAAGGAAGCAAATGACACAATATTTGATCTGCAGTGGAATTATTTTCATTTTTCATCAACAACATGAAAGGTTGTTCCTAAAAATGAACAATTGCTTGGTTTACTTGTATCTTGTTCATTATTATAGCTCCTTTGAGTTTCAAGGTATATGACTGTCTTAGCCTGTTCAGGCTGATGTAACAAAATATCAGACTGAGTAACTTACAAAGAACAGAAACTTATTTCTCATGGTTCTGGAGACTAGAAGTCTGTGATCAGGGTACCAGCATGGTCACGTGAGGGCCTTCTACCAGGTTGCAAACATCTTGTAGCCTCACATGGTAGAAGTTAGCAAGGGAGCTCTCTTTGGTATGTTTTATAAGGATATCAATCATCTTCCAAAGCTCTATTTACTAAGACCATAGCATTAGGATTTCAACCTATGAACTTTAGGGGAGTGGAAACATTTAGACATAGCACTGTCATACTATAACACCAAAATCTGTAATTAGTGAATAGATGTATTATTTTTCCTTAATTCCTGACATCAGATTCTTGACCCTCTTCAATTCCTCAGTTCATTTCCAGATAATAAAAAGTTTGCCTAACATCTATTGAATGATACCTATGCATAAGGATATATATATATATAGATAGATAGATAGATATCTATCTATCTATATATATATATATGAAAAATTAACAAAACATATGGTCTCTGCCCTCTAGGTTCTTTCTGCAGCTAATGTTAGATGGTAAAGCATATCAGACACTAAAGAGTGTTTTAGTGTAGTTAAATAGGAATTCTCAGATTGCAAAATATGTGCATGAGGTCCCAAAATATGAAGGGTGGTCACATCAGGGGAGACTTTGGGAGTCCTAAATAAAATACTCCTACTGAATAGGGAGTAAACCTATATTCCAGTCTGTGTCAAATGAACAAACAAAACCCAAGAGGACAGAGAAGAGATGGATGAGTCATATTATCTTTGTAAGAATGCTTTTATGAAATAAATATTTTGGTTAGAAAATTGATTATCACACAGAAATACTTTCAGACAAATCTGCGAGATCTTATTTTGAAAATCTAAGCCAGGGTGTAAATCAAGGAAGTGAGTCCAAGATAACAGCAGAGAAGGACACTGAACTCTCACCCTCCCATGAATATATACTTACATGTAGATCAGTTCCTCCTGAGAAACAACTGAGGGCTGATCGAACAACTTCTATACAACAAATGAGAGAGAGGCAGGCTCCATAGAAAATAGAAAACTGTGAGTATTGTCCAGGATCTGTAGGAACTCTCTGGAATCAGAGGTGCTGGAGAATGCCATAGTTTATGTTCCTCATCCACCTAGACTGCGTAGGTGAAAGGTCTATCCATATGCTCTGGATAACTGGCAGGGCTGCTATAGCACATTCCCAGCCACATCACGCCAAACCCACTCCAGTCCTGTACAGCCAGGGTACCACTGCACGTGCATTGGAATGCCCCACCTGGAGCCTTCTCCAGCCATAGACAACTGGACCAATAGCATGCTGCAGCATGCATGCATTTGGAGCCCACTCTGGCCCCAGACAACTAGATCAAAAGGGAGCCATTGTGTGCACATGCACCCGGATACCACACTATAAACCCACTTTGGTCCTAACCAGTCAGCATCCCGGTTGCCAGCCTCAAATCTCACTAGCCTGCAAAAGCCACTTGGCACACAGTCGATGCAGAAATCACTTCTGTACAAGGCCACATTTTTAAGATTGGGAAAGATAGCTATTTTATCTAATTCATATGAACAAACAAACAAAATGAGAACACAAAAAAATACATTCCAAATGAAGGAACAAGAAAAACAAAAACAAAAACAAAAAAAACCACTAATGAAACATAGATAAGTTATTTGCCTGATAAAGAATTAAAAGAAATGGTCATAAAGTTCCTCACCAAACTTGAGAGTAGAATAAAAGAACTCAGAACTTCAACGAAGAGTTAGGGGGAAAAAAATTCCCCCTATCAGAGACTACAATAACTGTAATGAAAAATACACTAGAAGGAATCAGATAATACAGAACAGATTAACAACCTGGAAGATAAATAGTGGCAATTACCCAATCAGAACAGCAAAGAGAATTTTAGAAAAATGAAGCTAGTTTAAGGTAGACGTGTTCAACCTGCAGCCTAGGATGGCTTTGAATGCAGCTCAACACAAACTCTTAAAACATTGAGATTTTTTTGTGAACCTTATTTTAGCTCAGCAGCTAAGAGTTAGTGTATTTTATGTGTGGCTCAAGACAATACTTCCAGTGTGGCCCACAGAAACCAAAATGTTGAACATCGCTGGTTTAAGAAAACTGTGGGACAACATTATATACACTAACATGCACATTGTAAGTATCTCACAAGGGGGAGAGAGAGACAGGGGCAGAAATTTTATTTGAGGAAATAATGTCTGAAAACTTCCATAATCTGAGGATGGAAACAAACATCTAGATCCAGGAAGCATTGAGAGTTCCAAACAAGATGAACCCAAAGAAGCTCACATGGAGACATGATTAAAATGACAAAAGTTAAAATAAAGAATTTTGAAAGCAGCAAATAAAAAACAACAAATCACTTTACAAGGGAAACCTCATAAGATTTTCAGGCCAGAAGGGAGTGGCAGGATACATTTAAAGAAAGAAGCCTACTACCTAAAATACCTCTACTGAGTGAAGGTATCATTCATGATTGAATGAGAGATGACATTTTTAAGACAACCATAAACTAAAGGAGCCCATCATCACTAAACTAGCTTAAAAGAAATTTTAAAGGGTCTTCTAAGCAGAAAAGGGTCTTCTAAGCAGAAAAGAAAAGGTCATAAAAAGAAATACATACATACTTATATACATAAACACATATGTATGTGTATATATTTATATATGTGTTATGCATGTGTTAGGAAAAAATTTTTGTATAGTGTGGTATATGTATATATGTATATATCATGGATATTTATGTATGTACGTGTATATAATGTATATGTGTTAGAAAAAATATGTAGACTCGGTGGTTAGTCAAATATAAATACAGTGACTCAGTCACTTAAGAAAGCTAGTATGAAGGTTAAAAGATAAACATAGTAAAATTAACTACAATAAGTAGTTAGGGGATACATAAAACAAAATAATTTAAAGTATGACACCAAAAACAAATCATGGCAGGGGAGTAAAAATGTAGTGCTTCTAGAACGTGTTTGAACTTAAACACCTATTCGCTTAGAAGAGACAGCTATAGCTATACTTCGATATATATGAACCTTATGGTAATTACCCAAACCCTATAAACATACACAAAAATAAAAAGGAAAAACAAAACACTAAAGAAAACCTGCAAATCCCAAGGGAAGAGATCAATAGAAAAAGAAAGGAACAGAGAACTGTAAAAGCAACCAAAAATAATTTAAAAATGGCAATGAGCATATACCTATCAATAATTACTTTGAATGTAAATAGACTAAATAATCGAAAGACATCGGAGGCTGAATGGCCTAAAAGCCAGACTCATTTATATGCTGTGTACAAGAGTCTCACTTCAGATTAAAAGACACACAGAGTGAGTAAATGGAAAAATATATTCTATGGAAATGGAAATGAAAAGACAGCTCGGGTAGCAATACTCATATCAGACAAAATAGGTGTTAAAACCAAGACTGTAAAGAAAGATAAAAAGGGCATTCTATAGTGATAAAAGGGTTCAATCCAAGAAGATATAACAATTGTAAATATTTGTGCACCCATCATTGAAGCACCTAAATATGTAAAGGAAATAGGAACAGACATAATGGAGGTAATTAACAAATAAAATAATAGTAAGGAACATTAATTTCCCACTTACATCAATACAAAGTCTATCCAGATAGAAAATTACAGAAACAATGGCCTTAAATATCACATTAGACCAGATCAAAATAAGATATTTATATAACAATATATCTAAGTACTGCAGCATATACATTGTTTTCAAGTACATACAGAACATTTAGGATTGATCACATATTAGACCATAAAACAACTCTCAATAAGTTTAAGATGATTGAAATCATATCAAGCATTTTTTCTAACCACAATGATATAAACCTAAAATGCAAAAAGAAGAAAAAATTTGGAAAAACACAAACATGTAAAGACTAAGCAACATGCTACTAAAATCAATGAATTAAACAAGAAATTAAACAGGAAATAAAAAAATAACTTGAGGCAAATAAAAATTAAAATGTAACTTTCCAAAATCTATGAGATGCAGCAAAAGCAGTTCTTTGAGAAATTCACAGCCTCACAGGCCCACCTTAAGAAACAATAAAAATTTCAAATCAACAACATAACTGTACACTTAAAGAAATAGAAAGAAGAACAAACAATCCAAAGTAAGTAGCATGGGGGAAATAATAAAGATCAGAGCAAAACTAAAATAGTAGACTAAAAAAAAAAAAACAAGAGAAAAATCAACGAAACTAAGAGCTGGTTGTTTGAAAAGATAAAAGAGAAAATTGACAAACCTTTAGTCAGCTTTATCAAGAAAAAGGAGCACAAATAACTAAAATCAGAAATAAAAGAGAAGTTACTATTGACACCACAGAAATACAAGTGATCATTAAATAATAGTACAATATACACAAAAATGTTAAAAACCTAAAAGAAATGAGTAAGTTTCCAGAAACATACAATCATCCAAGACTGAACCAGGAAGAAACAGAAAATCTGAACAGATAAATAATAGCAACAAAATTGTAACAGTAATCAAGAAAACTATCAACAGATAAAAATCCAGAACCATAGAGCTTCACTGGTGAATTCTACCAAACATATAAAGAATTAAAACTTAGGATTCTCAAACTGTTCCAAAAAACTGAAGGAATGCTTCCAAAGTTATTCTAAAATGTCAGCATTAACCTGATACCAACACCAAAGACCCTATAAAAGAAAAGTTATGGGCCAATATCCCTGATGACCATAGGTGCAGAAAATCTAAATGAAATATTATCAAACTGAATTAAACAATACATTAAAAGGATTATACACCATGATCAAATGAGATTTATTTCAGAGATGCAAGAATGATTTAATATATGAAAATCAATCAACATAATACATCAACAAAACTGAAGATAAAAATCATATGCTCATTTCAATATATGCAGAAAGAGCATTTGACAAAATTCAACATCAATTTATGATAAAAACACTCAAGAAAGTGGATATAGTTGGAACAAAATAGAGACTATGTACGATAAACCTATAGATAACATTATACTTAATGGTGAAAATCTGAAAGCTTTTTCTCTAGGATTAGGAACTAGATAAGGATGTCTACTCTCACTACTTTTATACAGCATAGTATTGGGAGTCCTAGCCACAGCAAACAATAAATGAATGCATGAATGAATGACATCTAAATTGGAAAAGACATAAAATTGTCACTATTTGGAAACACAAGGTCTGACAATGAAACTTGCCACTGTGTGCTTACATTGGCAATACTGTACAAACAACCTGGTAGTGTTTCATAACTTGGTATATCTGTGTCTCACAGCTGTGTTTGTGTTGACGTATGGTAGAGTCTTGCTGAGTGGTGTTCATTATTATGTCTGTGTATGTCGTTGTGAGAAAGTTGGAGCCTGAATCAGAGAAAAAAAAAAAAAACACATTAAATTTCTTGTTAACTTGAGAAGACTGGAAGTGAAATGAGGAACATTTTAGCCCAAGTTGATGGGGATAATGCCATGAAGAAAATGGTAATGCATAAATGGAGTCAATGCTTTTTCTGCAGGTAAAGAAAGTGTCACTGATGAACATAAGTCAGAGTGGGCAATAACAAGGAGAACTGACAAAAACATTGCAAAAATTCATCTAATAGTGTATGAAAATCATCTGCTGACTGTGAGAAACCTAGCAGATTGACCAAGTAAACATACATAGGAAAACAGTTGGGAAAATCTTAACTGAAAATCTTGGCATGAGAAAGGTGTGTGCAAAAATGGTCCCAAGGGAGCTCACCAATGAACAAAAGCAAGGGAGGGTCAAAGTTGCCAAGACCTTTTGGAGACACAAGGCGATGTTTTATGCCAGGTTATCATTGGTCATGAAACATGGGACCAATACTACCTTGAAACAAAATGTCATCAAAGTGAACAATGGAAGTCAGCCAGTTTCAAGACCAAAAATTTCTGTCAGTATAAATCAAGAGTCAAAATGATGTTGCTAACCTTTTTGGATATTAGAGGGATTGTTCATTATGAATTTGTTCCAACTGGAAAAACAGTCAACTAAGTTTACTATTTGGAAGTACTGAAAAGTTAGACAAAAACGACCTGACCTTTTCACCAACAATTCATGGCTCTTGCATCACAACAACGCACCAGCTCACACAGCACTCACTATTTGTGAGGAAGTTTTTAGCCAGCACACAAATAACTATATTGTAATTTTCCCCTACTCATCTGATATGGCCCCCAATGACTTTTTCTTTACCCAAAGATAAAAGAAATATTGAAAAGAAGACATTTTGATGACATTCAGGACATCAAGGGTAATATGATTGCAGCTCTGATGACCATTCCAAAAAAAAGAGTTCCACAGTCGTTTTGAAGGGTGGACTAGGTGCTAGCATCACATGCTTAGCTTCCCAAGGGGAGTGATATTCAGCAATGAGGTATGTAGCGCTTTTTCTACAATGAATTCATGAAATGAATTGTTAGATCTCATGTGATACTATATGTAAAAAATCCTTAAAGATTCCACCAAAAAAAATTAAAATAAATGAACTGAGTAAAGCTGTAGTATATAAAATTCATATACACATTTCTGTTGTGTATAACAAATTACCCAAAGGAGAAATTAAAAATTCCAATTAAAATTGCATCACAAACAATAAAATACCCAGGAATAAATTTAACCAAGGAGGTAAAAATCCTGTACTCTGAAAACTACAAAACATTAAAGAAAGAAGTTGAGGAGTACATACATAAACAGAAGGATATATTCTCATGGATTGGAAGCACTAACATTGTTAAAGTGTTTATATTATCCGAAGTAAGCTACAGATTCAGTGAAATTCCTAGCAAAATACCAATGACATTCTTTTCAGAACTAGAATAATTGTGAAGGTTATATGGAAGGACCTAAGATCCTGAATACCCAGAGAGATCTTTATCAAGAAGAACAAAATTTCAATCTATGCTACAAAGCTATTATAGTCAAAACATCATAGTACTGGCAGAAAAACAGATACATGGATCAATGGAACAGAATCGAGAGCTCAGAAATAAATACTTGCTTATAGGGTCAATTAATCTATGATGATAAAGGAAGCAAGAATATGTTACGAAATGGGGAAAAACAGTCTTGTAAATAAATGGTGTTGGGAAAACTGGACCACTCACACCACAAACTCAAAATAAAGACTTACATGTAAGTCCTAAAATTATAAAACTCCTAGAAGAAAACATAGGCAGTAAATTCTCTGACATTGCTATTAGCAATATCTTTTTGGATACATCTTTGCAGTTAAGAACAACAAAAGCAAAAAATAAACATGGAACTACCTCAAACTAAAAAGCTTCTGCACAGTGAAGATAACCAGCAACAAAATGAAAAGACAACCTACTGAATGGGAGAGGATACTTGCAAATGATATATCCAATAAAGGATTAATATTTAAAATATATAAGGTACTCTTACACCTTAACATAAAAAAAACAAACAAAAAACAACTATATGATTAAATAAAGGACAACAGACTTGAATAGAGATCTGTTCATTAAAACATGCACCACAATTTTATCTCTTTGCTATATTTGATTATGTTCATCCTAAGAGAATGTACTATATTTTCTTTTATTGGAATCTGTAGGGCCTAACAAATTGTCTTCCATATAATGGGGACTCAATCTCTGTTGAAATACAATTCTTAAATAGAAGCTGTGATAAATGAGTTATGAAACAAATTCAATTAAATAAGGTGGGAAAAACTGCTTCTCTTTGCTGTGAAGACACCTATTTAATTTGTGAAAAGTAGGAGGAAAAGATAGAAAACTATAAATTTCTCTGTTTTTAATATGTCCCTTTTATTTTGTTCCTATTGACAGATTCATCGGGGTCTCTTGCACATAGATGATTTACTTTTAAGTGTATAAATGAATTCTTTTACATTTACAGGCTTAGTGAAAACCTCTACATTTTAGTATAAATGCTAATAACTTTGAAGTATATGTTTATTTGAATGATCCAAACAAAATCTAATGGGTTTGACTATATCTTTTAAAAGAAGGAATGCAGCAAATTAGAGACTGGTAAGTTTCATCATTGGGAAAGGAGGACCAGGAAGAAGACAGCCATTTCAAGGCACAGAAGTTTGTTAACCTGACAACCAATTCTTGTGTACAACCTCAAAATGCTTCTTTCAAAGTTGGAAGTTATGCTTCACTGAGAGTCAAGGATTGTGTGTTTCTTAAAGCGTACTCTGAACACTTCCAGGAGATAAATGGGGCACTCTTAATAATATGTGTATTATTAGTATTAAGGGTAATGTGGGAACAATCTAGTCCAACCAGAATAGATTATTACCGTGAGTGGACCACTTGTATTAGAATTATCTGGGGTCCTTATTTTAATATTTGAATTCTGGGCTCTCCTCTAGTCTCATTGCATCAAACAATCTCTAAAACTAGGCTGAGAATCCACATTTTAACAAGTATTCCATTAGGCACTGAAGTACATTCATGTTAGAAAGTTGGAATTGAAGAGGTAAAACCAACAAACAAACAATAACAACTCTGGAATGAGGAGGCAAGTTGTAAAACTCCACACTGTCCAGGACAGTTTTACTCTACTATACCTGAACATATTGAACTCATAACTAAGATTTGTGATACAGAATGTTATTAAGGACAACACATGGTGTTTTACAAATCCTCTATTTTACAAATATGGTCTGTAAAACCAGGCTGAGTGAAGATGAGAGCTTGAGCC
Organism: Lyroderma lyra; assembly: GCA_004026885.1. Classification (NCBI taxonomy): domain Eukaryota; kingdom Metazoa; phylum Chordata; class Mammalia; order Chiroptera; family Megadermatidae; genus Lyroderma; species Lyroderma lyra. The sequence goes on from PVJL010000277.1 coordinate 230,237, forward strand.
TTCATATAACACTGCGGTGCTTTTGCTCCACGCCAGAAATGCCTCCTAGTGACTCACCCAAGAAAAAAAAAATATGGACATGAAACAGTGGAATTTAAGTAAAATGCTTTACTGTCACTCCCACTTCCAGTCCTGGGAGCCCTTAAAACAGTAACTATAAATTTAAAAAAAAAAAAAAAAAAGACAAAGCTTCTATTCTTAATAAAAGAAGGGGAAATATGAAGATGCTTGCAAGCAGGTGTTAAAGATCATGTTTTAACTGAAAAACACTTAAGATCATATTGTATCAAAATGCATTCAAATAGATTTAAGAAAAATATATTATTCTCAGAAACACTTTTCAGAGTCTCTAACTACTGTAGCCATCATTCACTATGGTGAATTCTAGCCTGTAAAAGGCAGAGCACAGCATCAACGAGTAGTGAAGAGGAAATCATTTCATTTATATTCAACTTTTCCAAAACATGACTTTTTTATTGTGGTTTATCTGAAGAACATTTATCTGCCAAGAAATGAGCAAGGGTAGGAACAACCAACTATAACAAGAAAAAGATTATTTTCTTAATATCAATTGTAATATAGATTTCTGTATTTAAAGTGAAAACATTAAAATCATAGCTTAAATGTGTAAATATTATTTTACCTAAAATCAAAGAAATAAATTCATTAATTGTAGTTTCTCAAAGCTGAAAAGACTATTTCTCATCCAGAACAAAAAAGGCACCATTTGATATCATTTTGATGAATTATTAATTTTATCACAGTTAAGATGACAGCTAATATTAGAACATTGAATTATTAATTTTCAAATGTGCAATAAAAAAGCAGAATAAACAAACAGAGATGTGTTTCACGTATGGGTTGCATTGCTTACATATTCTATTAAAGCAAAATATCAAGAAACAGAAGGAATTAAAAATCTTGTCAACACTTCTGATTAATTTCTTTACTTAGTACTTTCTGTGCCACATTAAAGTATAAAGCACAAATAACATTATGTATTACCTGTAATAAATGTGATTGTTGAACACTAAAGATATAGATTATCCATACCACAAACCATCTTTGTCATTCCAAGCAGAATAGTTAAATTACAAAGCAATAAGAGTGAGAAACATCTTGTGGCCTTAAAGAATTCACCTCTAATCCTTTGAGGATTTTTTTTTATTGAGAGATGAAAACTATTTTTCAGAGTTGCTTCAAGTTATTTTTTGGAGCCATTACATTTTTGTCATGACAATTATTCCTGTTACTTCATGGAATAAAAACTAAAGAGGTCCTGGTTTTCCTCAAAGATACAGTGTTGATAAAGTTTCAGTACATAAACAAGGACTCTACACAACTGTAGGGGCCAATGCCGAGTGTCCTGTCAAATATTTCCTCATACACATCCTCTGGACTCTTGAGCCTTCAAAGCCTTAACCATTGATTCTTGAATGAGAAAATGTTTCCATAGTATCAGTATCGTAAACACTCAGGTAGTATAGAATGGAATCACTGCTCAGAGCAAAGACACAGAGGAGATGTAAAGTAGCTGTAAGGCCTACAAACTGATGGACATTTGTAGACATAATTCTTTGTCAAGAAGAAAGAAACCAGTTGTTCATCTTGGAGCTCACAAGGATTTCATCCCAATAAAAATAAATTTACATTCATTAAAATGAATTTGTTTTATTATGCCATTTACTATTTAGACCCATGTATCAAGAAATATAAAAGAATTTCACAGTAGAGATATTTATCTTTTCACTGAAGTTGGACCCCCAAGTAGAAATGTGACTTATGGTTCATATAATTTAGATAAGAATGATTTTAACCAGAAATGCTTTTGTGATAACAACATTCAAAATAATAATTTTTAATTACTATTTATTTACTCCACTAGTGCCATGTGTGCTCCCTTTGAGTGATCTGTGTAAGCTGCTAGAAGATTATTAATAAATTCTATTACGGTATCTAACAAAACATGCTTTATATGTTATAATACAAATCAAGTGACAAATTCACTAATACATTTACATATGAAATAACTAATATCTATGTTCTACACCCTCTTATTATCAGCTATGTACAACAGATAATATTTTTTTCTATTTTTTTTTTTTTTTTAGGATTAACTTGCCCAATATTCTACAACTGGTAAGAAGCTCAGGTAGAATTGTATCAAATGTGCATCTGTGTGAATTCAAATCCCTCTTTTTAGATAATGCATCTCTCTCTTAAAAATTCATAATTTATGCTAAAATATTAAAATGTCTGAGAACTCCTAAGTAATATTGTGTAAGTTTAACTTAGCACTTGTTTCCTTGGCTTTATATAATTAACTAAGTCTTCCCAACAACTCCTGGACTTTATACTATTATTACCTGGCATTTACTTGAAAGAAGGTTGAGACATAAGAGGATAAGTACATTGCTGGTCACTAATACCACTGGACTTCGAACGCAAGCTGCCTCATTCAACTGTGATTGATGGTGTATTATGCTCGTGTGATAGATTATATTGATATAAGCATACTAAATTGAAAATATTAAAAATTAGAAGCAAAAATTCATCAGGAAGAAGAGATTTCAATTGCTTTCCCTAAACTGAAATGAAAAGTGAGCCAACTTCCTTCTAGAATGTAGTGGGTTGTCTCTGCTTTTCTCCCTCTTCATTCTCATTAATTGGTCTCCAGCCTCTCCATAGCTTCCCAGCCACTGGTAGGAGTCAACAAGGAGTCCCAGCAGACTCAGTGTTCTGGAAGAAACTGTGACTGTCTTAACCCTCACTTCTCATAACCTCACCACCGCGTTATGCCTTGAGACCGTCAGGACAAACCTACTTGTGCTCTTTAATCACATTTATGTCAGTTACCATAATACGGCCAGGTTCTGATTCCCTGCCTTCTTTCCCACATATGCTGCAAATCTGCCCTAGTTCTATCCTTCTTGACTCCTGAAACCCTTCTACTGGCCCCTCCTTAACACGTGGCTAGTCTTTCATGACCTGTCTAGGCTGACCAGACATCCCATTTTAAATAGGACAGAAAACAATAGTACTGTTCTGTTTAAAATGAGAAGTCTAGTCCGCCTACCTGAGAGCCATTCTCGTCTTCAGCCCTCTCATACTGTACCTGATTTCATTATTGGGCATGAAGGTATGGTATATATTTACCTTGCTCCATTGCTAGTTCATTTTCCCTTTCTTCTCACAGAAATTACTCAACTTTGAGTCGTAGATCATCTGACTTTCTCACCCAGTACCCCTCCGGGTTGTAGTCCTTTATAGACATACTAAGTCCCTCTCCTTCATTGCTTAAATGTTGAATTTGTAAGCTTGCTGTCATTTTCTTCAACAATACCCCAGCATGATTCCTGAAGATGTCAATATCCACGTAGTCAGAGATGATCCTTCTGACACCCTAGACTCTCCATCCCTTGGCTTTCTCCCTTCCAATAATTTTGGCCTCTGCCTTTCCTCAGTCACCAACTCTTAAGGTCAGATGCTAGGTCTTGTCATTACCAATAACTCAACTTCTTCCATAAAATAGTTCACTCCTGCAGCACCATGACCTAGATTTACAGCTAGTTTCTCAATTCTAACAGTTCTTCAGACACATTCAAATATCCCATCATGTTTTTACTTCATCTCACTCCCCTAAATCCTAACTTATTATTATTATCCAGCTTTGCTCCCTTACATAGAGCATGGCCCAAAATTAGGTGTACAGTTGAATTAATGAAATGCATCACAAGATTATATGGGTACAGATACACAATAAAATGCAAATAAACTATACTGTATGTACTTCTGGGCCACCTTGTATATTCTCATTTCTTTTGCCCTTTCTCTTCTCATGGCATTCAGTTGACAAAACCTCAATCTTAGTTAAACTCAAATGGACTCTTCATGTTGTCAGGCAATCATTTCCCCTAATGATTTCATTCTCTTAAATTCTTAAATGACTGTTTATGATCTCCTTTTTGCTCAAATTTCAACAACTCATTTCCTGCCATCACTTACATATAATAACCTTGCTTCCTATTTTATTGTGAAACTGAAGCAACCAGAGGCAAACTTTTAGAAATTCCATTGCCATATTTATTTACCCCACCACTTCCGTCTGCCCAGCTTTTTCTCTCCATTCTGTAAATGAACATTGTGTGCTCTTGGCTCAGGACTAGGTCTAATGGTTTGCGCATTAGATCTCATGCCCTTTGGTATAATGAACGATCTCACTCCATCAATTCTCTTTTCACTCTTTTCAGTCATGAATTTTTTCCTCTGTATTCTGGATCGTTTTAAACAACATACATACATGCACTTATTTGCCCCAGTGTACTTAAAAACAAGCAAATACCTTTTTTTTATTTTGCCTTCCAACTACTATTCCCATTCTCTATTTTTCTTTACAGTAAAACTCATCAAAAGAGTTGATTATATTCACTATCTCCAGTGTTTCTTCTTTTCTTTTCTACCTACTCCAATTAAGCTTTCATAACCAACATTCTACCAGAATTAGCATGCATCACCTTCACGTAGCCAAATCTGGCAGTAATTCTTAGAGCTCATTTTATTGAACCTATTAGTGGCAATTGACATGACTTATATCTTCCTTGAAAGACTTTCACTTTACTTCCAGAACATCACATGTACTAGTTTTTCCCCAACCTCAATTATGTTGATTCTTCATCTTTCCCCAGACTTTTTTTGAACCACCTATAATTTCTCCAGTGACTTTCTTGAGACTGTGCCTTCAAATACTATAATTAATATATATTATCACCAAGTATTTATATCCTTTTAAGACCTATCCATGTATTGTGGACTCTTAAGTCCAATTACATAATGATTATCTTTTCTTATATATCTAATAGCAACTCTAATTTCACATGGCTGAATAGAATTCTTAATTGTCACCCGGAACCTTCTTCTACACTTTTCCTCATCTTTTTCTTGGGCATTTAGGTTTTTTTGTATTGCCTCGGCCAAACATCTTGAAATCAATCTTGGTTCCTTCCCTCACCCCTGCCTTTTCTTTCTCACACCATACCTAATCTGTCAACATATCCTATATGTGCTCTATTCAAAATATATCCAGATGACAACCACTTCCATTCTTAGACTTCTAGTCTAATCCCTGTCTATTTTCACACATTAATTTATTGCAATAGCTTTCAAACTGGTTATTCTGCCTTTGTTCTTGTTTCCTATGGTAGAAATGACTAGATTTATGTATATATTTTACTTGAAGGTGGACTAAATTTTCCAACCTCCCTAGCGTATAGGTGGAGCCATGTGGATAATTCTAGCCAATGGAAGGCAACTGGTTGGATCATGTTTCTAGACTGAGGTTAATTATACAGTACTAATTTCTTATACTCTCTTTCCCCAGCACCCATGGAGGCCTGCTGTGGAAAGACCATTGCATCACAAGATGAAAGGAGTGTGCATACATGTGTCATTAATTAGACGAGAGTGATCCAAGGGAGCTACCCATCCAGGAGCATCCACATTGGGTTTTGTGTGAACAATAAACACATTTTATTCAGCCCCTGAGATTTGAGTTTGTTTGTTACAACACTATATTACCTAACACATTTTTCCTATCTTTCACCAAACTGTCAGAATGATCCTGTTAAAACTTAGGTCAAATTATATCTTGCTGACTTACTTTATTGTAGTCACATAGGTATTTTAGCTACTCAGAGAATGCATTGACAGTTATTGCCATCAAGCCTTTCTACTTGTTCCTTCCTATGCCTAGAGTACACATTCCCTAATTCTTTTGATACCTGCTCCCTCATCTCTTTTGTCACCCTGTTAGTGAAGCTTTCCTTGACCAATGTATTTAAAATGGAATCTGACTTTATTATGTCTCTTTAAATACCAGTACTTAGAAATATGCCTAGAACATTGTAGGAACCCAGTAAATATTTATTAAATGAAAGAATGAATTGATCCAACAAACTCATTCTTTTTTTATTTTTTAACTTACTCATTCAATATCCACTGAGTTCAATACATGTGGGATTCTCTGGCCTAATGAACCCTAACTCACTCATGTATATACAACCTGTTTTTTGCCTCACTTATATTTCATATATCAATTTAGATATCACTTCCTAAAAGTAGAACCCTGATTCTTTTGATGCCTCTCTATTATCTGTCATGATTTGCCCACCATTTATCACACAAGTTTTTATGTGGTACTATATAATAGCTTATTTCTTTGTATGCCCAACTATATTTACTTTCCGTAAGAGGAGAGATCTTGATGGTGTTGTCCAGTCTTGCATCTTTACCATCTACCACAGTTTACAGCTTATAAAGTAATAACTTACTACACTTTCTTCAATTTACATATTTAAAGCAACACTATTCTTCGGATTTGGCAATTTGGAGATTTCTGGTAATCATATGAATTATGAGGAGTGGTGAAAAGAAGCCAGAAGATTAGATAATAAATTTGTAGAGAACAGTAGAAGCTGTCCCCTTTACGTGTATATTGTTTAAGGCATGAATCAAGGATGATTTTCTAGTACCAAATGTTTATAGTTAGGCTAGAATAGTGTGAGCCAAGGGCCTTGAGGAGAGATAATATTCTCATTTTCTGTCTAAATGCACAAAAAAATCCTGAATACATCTGTCTATACTTCTTAAAGACAATTTGAACAATATAAAACTACTGGCAACAATTACCTTGGTAGTTTGTATTTCAAAAACAGTTGGTTATTTTCAGGTTTTTTAATCTATCATTCAAGTTATTTTTGGGGAAATTTCACTCCCTTCTTATCCCCACCCATAACTTAGTACTATAGACTCATGGTATACATAATACACATTTCCACTTTTTGACTTGTTTTAACAAATTTAACACAGAATGGCATGATCCTTGAAATATGCTTGTATTGTCAGGTTTTTACAATCCTGTATTTCAGTACAAGTAGAGCATGCCTTAAATATGTATTAATGCATATTTAGTCTGAAGAAGATGAGAGATATGTGGAGTAGATCTGAACCCATCCCATATTCTGGAGCCAAGTTCATCTGAGACTAGCTAAGATCAGCCCAACTTTACTGACCTGCAGATTGTAACTGAGAAATAAGCTATTGAGTTTGGGATGGCTTTAATATGTAACTATTGTGAAAAGAACTATCTGATAGAAAACTAACTTTCCTTTTACCTTCTCTCTTTCCACCCAAAATCGAAAAACGTATTAGGACAAGGCCATGGAGACCAGAGCAGGGAAGACGTTTTACTTCTATATAGCTAATGAAAATATTAGAAGTTTTACTGTCCTTAATGCTGAATCACTGATGAAATGGGAAAAAGTTGGGATAAGCTAGCTATTTTTTCATTTACAGCTGACATGCAATATTATTTTACATAGTTCTTATTATAAATTATAATATCACATGTACTCTAAAGAGAGGTATGAAAATACAGAGTGTGATGGGCATGTCATAATAGCATAACAGAGCAATTCTCCAATAAGAAATACCAATCTACCCAACATATACTAAGGTCAAACAATGACAGGGGTTCTTATGTTCAGGAACTACTCGTTCCTAAATAAAACTAGATTCTTGAGCTACTTGTTCTCATCCCAATTTCTATCTCAGCAAATTGTGACATCTCAGGATAAACTACAAATTCAACTCCAGATGCACTAAAGAATGATCAAGATACTTTACTGAAGATTTCTTAGAAATACTAAAGAATACTACATTTCACATTAAAAAAATTTCTTATAAAGCACTGCTTAAATATAATTTTTCTCCATGATTCCACTCTAGGGCTTGTGAACCTACTTAGATGTCCCTTCTGTGAAATTGTTACAATCTACATTTACATTAAAACGGCCGATGAAGTTTTCAATTAAAATACAAAATCAGATTTTTCTAGTTGCTACCAAAACCCACCTATCCTTTGGAACTGGGGTACTCCACAGTGGCACCACTCAGAGCACATCAATATTGTCAGTTCCTAAAGCTGACTGCACTCTGGGGGTCTCAGAACATTTCAGGGTAATAGCTGACTGCGAGGGAAATTGAAAGGTAAAGACTAAATTCTCAAACATGGTAGGTACAGTCTGTGTGAAAACAGCCTATCATTTATTTCCTCTAACACGTGCAGAACGTTTCTGCAGCTGAGGTACCTTTGGCCACACAAAGCAGGATGTTATTCTCTTATATCTTCTGCCAGAGGGACTGGAAGAGCAACAGCCTCAAAAGAAGTGTAAACATCTTTCATTTCGCTAAATGGAGTGTGAACTAGAGTTGCTATACTAAATAAGGAGCCAGAATAGACACACATAAGGGGCTGTCTGGAAAAAATCTAGCCATTGTCAATATAAAAAGAATAGTTACATGGCTGGATACTTTCCGGACAGCCCTCATACAGCTCGCATAAACACACACACTGTCGTCACTGGCTCTCTCCTTTAAGTCTGAGAACTCAGAAAACAAATTCCCAGTTTTATCAGTTTAACGTTTTTACTGCATAAAGCACTCCTTATTGGAATTTACTCTTGTTATGTAATTACTGTAGTTAAAAGAAGCAGACATTTCTATAGCTTCTGTTATATGTGAGATACTGTTCTAAGCATTTTATTAACATTAATTCACATTATTTTCAAAATCACCCTATAAGGGAAGTAACTTTATTTTTCTCACAAGACTCATAGTGTAACTACAGTCCAGAGAACTTAAGTGATTTCACTATCAACTAAATGATGCAAGTGACATTTGATTCTAGAACCCATGTTCAAAAAGTTGAAAATATTTTGCACATTATATAAATAAGCTAGGCTGCAGTTTGGTATTTAAATGCTACCCAAATTAAGAAAAACAAATTATACAATGGTTATTTTTTTAAAGATTATTTTTTTAAGTACTATAAAGTCAAACAGGGAGACAAGAAGATAGATTTAGCTAGGCTTTAGCAATACTGGCACTTATTGTCAGGTCATTATTGCAGACTTTATCAAAGGGAGGAAATTCATTCTATAAGAAACATGAATAGATAGTTGAACATTCAGTGTTCGGATGTTTTACTTATCACATAAGTATCACATGATGTGGAGTCCAGAGATAAAGTATATGAGTTGGGTGTTCGAGGAATGTTTACCTCTTTCAGGTCTGTTCTCTTACACTGCAACAGAGCTATGGCAATGCCACAATTTAAATAATACCAAAGAGCCATCATCACTTTCTAAAAACTACTTTGTAGGGAGCACTATTCCTGGCATGTTGCCTATATTCTCTCATTCAATCTTCACAGCATCCCAACAAGGTAAATGATGCTGTTATTGTTCCCATTTTATAGATGAGAAAGTAGAGGCCACGTGGAGGTTGGCATGATCCTACAGTTAAACTTGTTGCAGAAGCTGTATTCGTAACGTCGTGCTACCTATTGTCCAAAGCTTCTCCTCCATGCCTTGCCGGAGGTACTGCAGTTTTCACTGCCATTGCTTTAAAAATGTGGCAAAGGTGCATGTATTGAAAGTACATATTTCAGAAGAAAGAAGGATACATAAGAAGTACGACGTGCTGTAGCCGACGACTGACTTAGGAGACAACCTAGGTGGCTAAAATAATGTATCAAGGCAGCCAAATCTGAAGAGAAGAATTGATAAAGGCAACTTTCCCTATCCCATAATTACTTCCACATTTGGCTTAACAGCTACTGAAATCCTTTCAGGTAAGACTTTGGCCCTCTCCAATTCTGTCATAATCCCCACCTAGCCTGGCAGTTGATTGCAGCTTCATCTCTATCACCAACTGGGGATAGACTTGAGTTTTCAACCCTGAGAACACTGGTTGTGTGTGTGTGTGTGTGTGTGTGTGTGTGTGTGTAGGGGACTGTCCGCCAATGGAGCTGGATCTTCTCCTGACACTACTCTTCCCTACTAGGATCACACATTCATTATGGTAACATCCGCCTGCCTTGCAGCCGTATTCCAGCAACTTCATCCCTGTGGAAATAAGCATTACTTTGAACACTTACTTCATTATCTCACTGATCCGGATACCTTGGAGTCCCACAGCCTCTTTCTACTTTCTCACCTCTTGTTACAGTTGATAAGCTACCAGGAATCCAAGCTTTCTCCAAGTAACCTCCTCAAAACACAATCCACGGCACACCTTAAGTTTTGGGCATTTCCACTGCTTAGCAAATTGTCTTGTTTCACCTACCAATTTACACCCCCTTGGAAAAAATGTCCCATAGAATATTACCTAGGTTCGCTAAGGGGAGTGAACACGCGTCACGGAGACCAGCCATGCAGCCTGTGTCTGACTCTTGCTGGTCTATTTTATGTCTGCCTTGTGTATTTCCCCTGGTCTTTCATTTGGGTCCTCAAGTACCCTGAGTGCCAAGCCCACACAAGCTGTGACAGGTTTTACTCCTGTTGCTAGCTGGAAACAAAGGCAATCTACACCGAAGGCAACTTCTCAAGTTGAACTTCTGTCAGGCAATGGGAGAGTGTGTGGTTTTGTGGTGAGATGTGTCAGAGTGAGTTGTGGAAGTGGCTACGCGCTGCGAGTGGTAAAGGACCAGTTGTGTTCGCAGAGCCGTGTGAAGGGTGCTCCTCTTCACCATCTGTTTCTGATCTCTCCCGAAGCTTTACGAAAGGCCCTCATTTTTTTTTGACTCAACAATATTACAAGCTATTTTTATTTAAAAATATATTTATTGTTACCTATGGAATACAAATTGCCCCGTGCTATTAAAAATTACAGTTTTCTGATGGAAATTATTTGAAGGAAACTCATTTTTATGACTATGCATAACTTTAGTAAAGGCTTTCTATGGAAGCATTCTTTTTCTTACAGTTTAATTCAGTAAATATGAACCAGGTTGAGTGGGAGGGGCTTAGGATACATGCTGACTTATAGTATTACTGGGAACAAAATAATAAATAATTACATATCTGAGTTCTCAGATAACCAGGTTAAATTATACATTATAAATAAGCAAAGGAGTCAACCTTTGAGAGAAAGAGTCTGGCAATTTGGAACAACTAAAGGAAATTCAATATGACTAGAGCAAGGTGGGAGAGTGATAAGACATTAATATCGTTTGAAGGAGGAGAAAGAGCATATGAGTATGAGCTTGTACTGGGGTCATTTTCCTGGTCAATGAGAAATTACTGTAACATTTAAGCAGTAGTATGACATGATCAGAAATGTATTTACCTTTCAAGGATTATGCTGGCTTCAGTAAAAAAAAAAAAAAAAAAAAAAAAAAAAAAAAAAAAAAATAGGAGTAACAAGGAGAGAGATGTGGTGGCTTCAACAAGGATGATGACAGGGATAAGAGAATTGAATGGAGAAAATAGGAAAACTGTAATAGATGGAATTGACATTGTTCAGGAGGTTAAATCTTTTAAATGTAATAGACACCATTTTCAATATCTGAGCAAACATACCTCTCCAATGTCAGCTAAAACCAGTCTGCCCCTCTACTCATTATGCTCTAACCACAATGACCTTCTTTCAGTTCCTCAGTCTCAAAATTTCTTTGCCACAATTGGTCTTTTTCATATATATTCCCTGTGCCTAGAATGCTCTCTCCACCCTGTCCCTCCCATTTAAGGTCTTCCCTCCAGGAAGTTTGTCTTGATTCCTCAATCTAGATCAGATATTCCCATTGTACACTAAGTTTTAGTGTGTGCATGTCAGTCTCTCCCTCTCCCTCCCTCCCTTTCCCTCCCCCCACCACTCTCTCTCTCTCTCTCTCTCTCTCTCTCTCTCTCTCTCTCACACACACACACACACACACACACACACACACACACACACACTTGAATACTTTGATATGGCAAAGGATAATCTCTATTCCATTGCATTAAGGACCTTATCTACCCTGCTCTTTACCATGTGTAATGTTTACTCATCTATATCTGAGAAAATAACAGAGATTCAGATTTAGTTTCCAAATACACTGTTAGAACATACTAATCTCACAAAATCAGGAACTGCATCATTATAAACTTTGAAATTGATTTGTTTAACCTCCCTCCAATATTTATTGGGTATGTATTATGTACCATTACTACATTAGGTAATAAAGATGCAGACATTTTCAAGACTGAGGGTGACTAGAAATACTATTTATTTCCTACTTGAGATAAAACATAGTGGCTCCAGATCCATAAAAAGTCTCACTTGTGTGTGTGTGTGAAACTACTTTAGTTATCAATATTTTCACTGACTTGACTTGAAATTTCTTGTTTTTATGTTTTATCTTCCAAGCCAGTTAGACTTATGCTTATTTTTTCTGCTTACATATGCTTTTGCCATATTTCTATAAAGTATACTATCTTTTAAATGTTACTACATTACACATAGTCATGAAATAAAAGACTGCCTACTGAGATTTATCAGTCTGCTCTTTGACATTTTCCCTTGTTCAAACTCTAATGGTGGTTACAAATGAACTACTGAGAACAATTTTCACAGCATAGGAGATAAATACCTTATACTTCTATACAGAAATTGTGTTTATTAGAATGTAGAGAAAGAAACGTTGAGTCCACTTTAAGTGTTTGCTGACCAACCAGAACTCTTCTACTCACTAGTGTTAATTTCTGCTCATAAACCACCCACAAAAAAAAAAAAATACAAGGTTATACTCATACACTTTGTTTAAAAATGTTTTGTTACTTTGTAAATGAACGTCAGGGTGTATATTAGGAAATGGCAGGTCCTTACAAGGACACTTTTCTCTGTGTAAATTGACTGAACTATGTGTCAGTGAGAAGTATGCACCAGGACTCTGCTTCAAGCTCTCAGGCCTACCCTGGGTTTCTTAAAACTTTTCAACTTGTGTAACTGATTTGCTAATATCATTACCAATGGAACTACTTATCATCATTTCTGGTGCCCTTCCAGCACGCTATGCTAAAAAAAGTTGCACTTCCTCACTCTTTCATGTAATTTGCTTGTGCTTTTATCCACCTGGAGAAAGTCTCAGGCCTGCTTTCATTCAGAACCCTTGTCTCATTCCTTCATGCTATTTTTTTTTTTTTTGGTCATGTAAATCCGTGGGCTGGGATTAAAGGATGACAGTAATTATAAATATTGTTTATAAATAATAGACAACTCAATTGAATAAAAAAATTCATTCAACCAAATAAATTTACATTTAAAAACATTTAAAAATAAAGTAAAAAATTACAATAATAAATTAGGAATGCAGTATACTTCAGAGATAAAGAATAAAATTTAAAAGCTATACAGACCAATTTAAAAAGTATAGAGATTGAATCCAGTCACTGCCAATTACTATATCTAAAGCTTTGGGTGAATTAACAACTTTTTTTCCTAAACCTCAGTTTACTAATCTGTATAAATGAATAACTCATGTTCAATAATAACATTCATATACATTTGTAAAAATATGGAAAATGAGAAGTGCAGGGAAAAATTACTGTATAATTGTTTTGGTAGATCTATTTTTCTATAGCTGTGGTATAAGGATCCAAGTATATCAAGAGAATATGCATGACAAAAAGGTATAACACTGAATAGCCTAAGTGTTCATTCAAAAAATATTAAATGAACCATTTCTATGTATAAGAAACTCTACTTAAAACTAGGGAGGATAGCAGTTGTAGACATGATCCCTGACTCGTAAATTTTATGTTAATATTGGAAATAAATCTATTAGACTCTCTTTCCTATCAGCTTCAATTTCAGCTACTAGCTTTCCTTTATACTTTCTTTCTCAAGTCAAGATCAAATGGAGGAACAGAGTTAGCTGGAGTGTACCTTTCCTCTCTGTACAGTTTTATCACTGTTCACCATAATAATCTCTATCCACTTTTCAGGAAGATTTTAAACATTAAGAGGACAATGTCTATGAGATGAACTCCTCTGAGAAAGCAGAATATAAATGTAAGTAGTTATAATCGATTGCTTCTCAAACATTATTGGATAGAAGGTATTCAACTGGATATGTCTATTCATAAAAAACTAAAGCTTTACGTGATAAGGATTTCAGAATGGGGAAATATTTGGAATATTTCATTACTTAAATATGGATATTCTATCCATAGTTTTATAAGTCATTCTAGCTTCATGAGGTATTTCGTCAATTAAATTAGATGGACCTTCTACAAAGAGAGAATGACTTGAAGATGTATGTTGAGGCTCTGATGAGGCAAAAGAACAGAGAAAATCATTTTGAGCACTTGGATATATTGGATTGGACCATATGTAATTACTGAGGCAAAAATTTTTATTCTACTAAATTGGCAATATTATATGATTAGCTGTAACTTGTACTTAAGAATTGCCTTGAGTTAACTTTTTTTTCATTGAGAAATATATTGAGTTGACCTGATACTGCATAATAAATAATTTGTATTAGTCATAAAATAAAACTAACTTAAGGTTACTTTTATTAGCTGGTATAATTCATCAAGAGGTATTATGAAAATACCAATTTCTATTAGATAGTTATTATCTTAGCTTAAAGTATAATATCTATGAACTCCAAATCAAGCAGAGGAGGTCTGCTTTGGAAGAGACAATCATCCTTTAAAAATCAGTGACAAAAGTGAAAATTCCTTTAAAATATTTATGAAATGAAGTTCCATGACTGGGAAAAGTTCACATTTGAAATTCTTACAATATCTAAAATTAGTGATTTAAAACAGTAGACAATCTAATTTCAAGAGATTTCCCACATCACAGACAGAGTCAGAATGGGCAGTCAGAATTTCAATTGGGACACTTACATTCCACTCATATATTTTTTAAAGCAATAATATCAAAGGAGCATGTAATAAGTAGTCCAGAAGATTATTCAGATCATTAGCAAAAAATTATTCTTGCTAGTAGCAAGGTATTCTAATGAGGTGATTGCCAAGAATAAGGAGATAGGGATATAATCTTTCTTCTGGGATGTCTCATAGAGAAGAACTGAGCATGAAAGAGTAGCCTAGAAAACAAATGAGAATTGCTCCACTGCATTATATAAACACAATAGTGTAAATGTGTTCTTAGAAAAAATGAATTATACAATGATTCCAAACACAGCATGAGAATAAGGTATGTATTAACTGTTGAAAGAGTGATGAAAGGATGCATATCTTTTGGCTTATATTTTATAAAAGAAATTACTTCAACTCCTGACACTACCTCTTAAATTTAGACTTAAGTTAAGAGGTAGTGTCAGGAGTTAGAATAATTCTTTTCATTGTAAATAATCATTTATCAAGTTGTAACACTTCTTTATATTCTCTTAAGTTATAGTCATCAAAGATGGTTCATACTAATTTATTCAACTTAACTAGCAGTTGTTAAAGAAATACTGCTATTTTTATAGAAATGACAGGCACAAACTAAATAATTTCCCCATAGTTTACAGACTACAAATAGCAAAGTCGAACAGTCACATCCTTTCACTTCAACATGAAGCCTGGTGGTTGTTGCTGCCTTTTACATTCAATTTCCACCTTTCACAGCATTTCCTATTATAAGTTCTTGGTCAGAGACATTCTTTTTTCTTATTCAATCTCAACATCTTTCATTACAAAAACATAAAAATAAAAATTGCTGCATCTTTCTTAATCTACCACCTTATAAGATCACTGTCTTCTTATTGTTCTTCCCTATAGAATGTAATAATTAACTTAAGCCTTAAGGTGATACCATTAAAATCCTGGTTTGAGTTGTCCCAATAAAGAAGTCTTCGGATATTGCACCTCCCTCTCTTTTTTTTGCCATTTTAGACCATTTTATAGAAAAGGGAATGTCTTCATCATCTGTATAGTATCCTTAAAATTTGAGTTAATATTGTGCGTACTTAGTTCTTGGTACCAGATTTGAAACAGAAGAGAACAAGGGTAACAAAACTCTATTCTGAATAAGGTATACATATAAGCTGTGTAGAAAGCCAAGAACAATGTCACATTAAATTTATTATGATAGGCCTTAGAGCACCTAGGATGACTTAGCATAGGGAGGTGAATGGGATTTTGGCCTCTATGCCAAATTCTGAGGAGTTCAATGGCATTCTCCCAAGTTCTGCAAATTCCCAGGGCCCTTGGTTCTCAAGATCCCTTTTTGATTAATTCCAGCTATTGAAACTGTAAACTGTTGTTTCCACACACATGTCAATTCCCATGGCTTATTTCCATTTTCTATTAGATACTGAAATCTAGAGATGGGACTCAACCCCATTTGTTTAATTTTCCTTTGTAAAATTTACATTGATCATTTGTATATGAACGAGCCTTTATCAATGTTTTGGAAAGATGTTGGAGAGAGAGAATTAAATCACAAAAAAAGAGGAAAAATACATATTTTTAAAAGTCTTTTGGCCTAACCACAATACCACTGGCTATATTTATTTGTAAGCATTAGATAGATTACAGTATTGTTGCAATCTTCCTGCTGCAGTATTTTCTTGCTATCCTCTACTCAAATTCCTCTTTTCTAAAACATAACTATCTTTTCACAAACAATGACTTTCAGGTCTCACTATCTGTACCTGGGTCTCACTCAACCTCTAACAATTATGATACAATGCTCTTTGTTCATATGGTTATAGAATTTGGCCAGTGAAGTGAGTGTGTGTGTGTTTGTGTTTGTGTTTGTGTGTGTGTGTGTGTGTGTGTGTGTGTGTAAATGTTTTAATAATTTGTCACTGTATAAACTCTGGAGGTTTTCATAAAAATCTATATTTTCAATTTGAAAAATAGAAACTCTAGCAACACTAATCCCTCACATTTGCATGAGAACAATATATTTGAATAGTTACTGGCCCTGTTAAATGAAGCATATTCTCTCTTATTTTCCAAAGCTTTCAATATTCCCTGTTTTCTAGGATTCTTCTTTTAGTTACGTTTGTTACCTTTATAAACTTTTCAAATTGCCTGTTCTAGTTTAGATCCACTCCAAAAATAAATACACCTATAAAATGTTTTTAATTAGACAATCAATAATGGAAATGAGTCAATCTCTAACAAATCTGGTAAATAGTCACAGGGATATAAAGTGCAGCATAGGGTATATAATATAGTCAATAATATTGTAATAACTACGTACAGTGCCAAGTGGGTACCAGACAAATCAGAGGGTATCACTTTATAAATTACATAAATGTCTAACCACTATGCTGTATGCCTGAAACTAATATAAAATATTGAATGTCAACTATAACTGAAATATAAAAATTAAAATAAAAAGAATAAAATATTCCACATAAATGAGTGGCAGAATCAGAATGACCTGAGCAGCTCTTTAAATACACCAGACTGCTAAATTGAATCTGTAGAGGTTCTGAATTTAGAACATCTAGACTGAGGCCTTAGAATTAGTATTACTAAGACATTGCCAAGTGATTCTTATATACAGTCAAAAATTGAATATGGGCCATAGGCTTATATTACCTACTGTATCAAGTATTTATTAAGCATTGTCCCTGATATCAATATGAACTACATTGTCTGCTAAGTACATAGACTCTTCTACGTAAAGTTTCCACAGTTAACTACCCTGGTAAAGAATGTTCATGCCATATGCCCCACTATCAACTGAAAAACCAGATAGTCAGAAATTCTACTTTGTAGTTCAGCTCAAAACGATTGACTGGACTAATTAGATTCACTAACTCTGGTATATGAATTATCAAATGCAGAAAGAACTATTGGGATAATCACATGCTCTAAAAGTTAAAAAGTCATAACAGAGGATCTGGAAGGGTTCTGATTGGGCCACAGGCAGTCAGAGTTTATGAGAGGCAAAAAAGTACAATTAAGTTCAAACAGCCATTAGGTGGAAGAGAAAATACACACACACACACACACACACACACACACACACACACACACACGATATTGGGCAAAGATTGGGTAAGAAAATAACTGCAATATAAGTTATTTGAGAAGCAAACATATCAACACACAAATAGTAACTAAGGAACTGGGAGTAATTAGGAGCACCGAGAAAAGATCCAGAACTCCAATGGCTGAGACATCTAGTACTTACTTTAATACAGAACTGTACTCATAAGTCTTATCTGAGTATCTGGTTTTTAGTTTCTCCTGGGATCCCACACATGTGTATTCTTGGAATAAAGTACATATTCTTGGAATAAAATACATATTATTTGAAAACTTAAATGTGTCCTTGTTTTTCATAATCAATGATCAGTCCCATGTATACCTCATATACACAGATAAGGTAGAGAGATGGAACATTTTTAGATAACCAGCCTCTCTGTTAACATTAGACCCTCTGCAGTGTTATTTATTCCTAACACCTATACCACCTTAAATCTGAGAATACTTTCCAGGTGATGTTTGAAAATGATTAATATTTTTGCCTATTTAATTAGGCAATTAAAGTCAGCAAAGTTGTTCTGAGTGCTTATTATGGCATTATGCCAAGTATTTATGAGTACCCTCATTTTATTATAGAGTGCCACTATGAGTTAAGTTATGAAATGGGATGAGGAATGCCCTGATAATTCAGTAAAGCAGGAGATCAAACTGGATGAAACTGGAGTGAGACCCAGGGATGGGCTCAGTTTCAAGGATGGGGTGAGAGGAGCCCTTTGGTAAGACTCCCTGTTGGTAGTGCATTACTTCCAAAGAAGACCTTTAAAGATTCTAATGGCCACCTGTAATAAGTTTAATCAAAATGACTATAATAATGTCACATACTCAGTATTTAAAAAGTCAGCATCCAAGTGCATATTCAACTGGAGGAGCGAGATGTCCACTTTCCTCTAAAAACCATAATACACCACCACTTCTCTTCACAGGTAAACTTAAAGGAAAATCTACATTTGTCACCTTATTTTTGGACCTCTTGGTCTGTCTGTCACTCTTTTCCTACTAAATTTTTGCCCTTCTTACCACATGACACAACTCTCAGTAATGTCAGTATCATTCAATTCAGTGCATATTTTTATAGCATGCTTCTTCCTTAATGACCCACTTTCTGGAAACACCTTGCTTTGATTTTATAATTTAATTGCTCTCAGAGATTCTCTCAGTATGCTATGCTTTTCAGGCTCACCCTCACCTACTCATATCCAGCCATGAAATTAGGGAATTCTTTCTGGTTTAATCCCCTTATCTTCTCACATGTTAATTTTATCACTTAGTAATCTCATCCATGCCATGATTTCAATGACTATCCCTGTATACTGATCTTCTCAATCTCTTTCTTCAGCTAAACCTTCCCTATGAGAAGTCCAACCAGCTGCTAACTCAAAACACAAAAGTACTTCAAATTAAACATATGAAATTGCTAACTCATGAATCTTCCTCCACCTATCCCTTCACTATGTGAAATCCCTTCACATGTCTTTCAAACCTGATAAACTTTAGAATATATCAGTAAGTGTTCCCTTCCTCAATTTAGTTGCATTAACCATAAATCTCAAAGTCATTTACAATACCAACATTTTATTCTTATATACAAATCATCAAAAAGTCCTATTAAGTTTGTTTCTAAATATGTTTACATCTCCACCACCAAACTACAAGGCCCAAATAAAAACTGGTATTATTGTTTGACTGGGGGTACTAGAATTGCCAACTAATTTGTCTACCACATCTAATCTGATCACTCACAAATTCTGTTTCAACCCAGGAGCCAAAATAACATTTTCAAAACACTAAAGTTATTATAGACACCAAGTCATGCCTTATAATTTCTTCTACTGTATTCCATTTTTCTTAGACAAAATCCAAATTCTCAAATGCCCTTAAGTGTGTGATCTAGCCCTGGATGTCTCTTCAATCACATCTTGTATCATCTCCTTCTTACTCTTTTCCTCCAGCCCTATTTGTCTGATCTTAGTTCCTATCATTTTGGTTTCTCTGGAGAATTGCCTATGAACTTCTTTCTTTTCTTAAACTATTTCCAAGTTTGTCTCTATATCTCTAAATCCACGCCCACTGTCCCTACAGGTATCTTCTGAAGTATCATTTTATCATAGAACATTTTCTGAATCCTAAGTCTATGTCAACTTGCTTTGTATAAACAATCACAGAAAGATACTCATTTAACTTGTCTTTATCTCATTATTATATAATAATTTAATATAAATAATTGATATATCCCAGAGAGAGAGGACTACATTTTTGTTCAATATTATTACCCTAGTTTTAGGAGAGTACTTAGCTCCAAGTGGGGGCTAAATTAAATACTGTTAAATGAATGCCCAGTGAATGGAAGTGATTATTTAAAGTGTAAAGGCAGCAGTAAACATGAAAGGGAGAATACAAGCAAGAGAAATGTGAAGGCAGATTTCCTCACAATGCCCTTAGTTAAGGCCTTACATTGTGAGGAACAGTAAGTACTTCACAAACATAAACCAGCTCAATCAACAAGGTTTGTAAAAAGGGAATTAAAATAAAAGGTGTAAGAGCCTCCCTTGGAATCCAAAATTAGGAAGCAGGAACCACATCTGGGCTTCAATGAGGACTGAAACCAGGGACTGGAAAATTAGGAATTGAGATTGACCTTTTTATCTTTCTGGGGCTGCATAATCTCACACTTCTTGAGTTTCTGTCTCTGTGTTTCTGATTCATTTTCATTTTTAACAAGACTGGCTTCTTCTGCCTCAAGTTTTTTTGTTTGTTTGGTTGGTTTTTTTTTTTTTTTTTTTTTTTTTTTGAGCACTTGGAAAAACTGTAACATCCCCTCATTCCAATAAAACACAGTGATTCATGAAACCTCTATATGTTACTTCACATTCTTGAGATTATTATTGATGTATCTTAAATTGGGTGTCTATACCTAATCCAATAAACTATAACTAAAAAGATAGAATCAATAACATAGCAATAGCTACCTATGTCCTCTGCTTGCAGATACATTTTGGAATAATTCTCAAAAATAAATTATGGGTTGGACAACCAACACCTAGAATTCTGCTATGCTAGGCTTGGCACCCAGTGTACATAGGGGATGCCAGAGGGCTGTCCAGAAAAATCTAACCAAAAAATGCTTCGATTTTTCATATTAGTGAATACTTTGTGGACAGTCTATATATATATAGATAGATAGATAGATAGATACACACACACACATATAAATATATGTATGTGTGTGTATATATGTATATGTGTGTGTATGTGTGTTCATGTGTGTGTGTCTATATCTACATCTACAATATTATTAGATAATTCATTTCATGAACTCATCCTAGAAAAAGTGCTACATACCTCATTGCTGAACATCACTACAGTCACCTTCAAAGTACTCCCATTGAGAAGCTAAGCTCTGACACAAATGCCTAGTCCACACTTTGAAGCAATTTTGGAACACTTTTTCTAGAATTGAAGCCTTGAACAAACAAGTTGATAAGGTGTCATACGTTGCCAAATACCTTACCCAGTTATTTGTACAGTGCTGTCAATGTAAGCACACGGTGGCAAGTTCACGAACTTAATTGTCAGATTTTGGATATGATGACAGCTCTGGTGGTCATTCCAGAAAACGAGTTCCAAAAATGCTTTGAAGGGTGGACTAGGCACTGGTATCAACGAATAGCTTCCCAAGGAGAATACTTTGAAGGTAACAGTGATATTCAGCAATGAAGTATGTAGTACTTTTTCTAGGATGAGCTCATGAAATTAATTCTCTGACCTCATATATACACACACACAAACATAAACATATATGTATCTATATGTGTGTATATCTATATGTGTATGTATATATACGTATACATATATGTATAGTGGAAGAACTAAAAATTTGAAAGAACTAGATTGGGAGGAGAGTTGAAAATAGGATAGTATTTCATTGTAATGAAGACATTATGAGTTTAGTTTGGAGAAAATTGAGTAATTTGTCATTGGCTCACAATAGTTTTTCCTTGATATGTGAGAAAATGACTGGATGAAGCTTTCTCTAAATAAAAGTCCCCTCATATCTTGATTTCTTTAACCTAACCTATCAACTTCATTCCTTTCTTCCAAGATGTATATAGATAAACAAAATTAGCTTTTTCCTCTGGCTGTCCTCTTAGGCATAATTTGAAAAGCTCATTGATTGAAATTGGACAACAGATATGGTTATGCAAATTCAAGCACAATACAAATCATGTTAACACAATTCTCTGAAATAAAATTTAAAAAATAGTCATTTAGTAAACTCAGTACTTATACTAAAGGCAAGAATTACATCTATACCAGACAGAAAAAACCAAGAACCATATGACTTCACTCATATGTGGAATATAAAATGAAAGCAACAAAGAAAAAATAAAAAACACATGACCACAGTCAATAGTATAGTGGTTACCTGGGGGCAAATGAGGAAGAGTGGGAGAATAGGAAGGGGGAGCCAAATATACGGTGATCGAAATAGAACTGACACTCGGTGGTGAACACACATAATGCAACACATAGACTACACAATGTAGAATTATACACATGGAACCTATGTAATTCTTGTTAACCAATGTCACCCCAATATGTCTAACAATGAAAAAAAATACAGCTATGTAGTACCACATCTCTACACTTACAATGGTTGCAAAAATTTAATCTGAATCTAAGAAAATTGAATCACAGTATAAAAATGCTTATTTTACTGAAAAGGTATTTTTTATCTTGATTATCTATATAGAGATGCCAAAAATATTTGACTTTTCAGTCTAACTGAGTATACTATGAAAAGCTGAGCTGTATGGCTCCTACCTTACAATTATATGGGATTGAAAAGCTGTGATTCATACATGCAGTTGACTTTGTAAGAAAGTCAGACAATATATGATAGGGAAGTGCCAAATATTATTGTCACATTTTTCACTTTTTATGGAGCTTCTTAACAATAGACTATATTTATATTCAAAATAAGATTCCGTGTCCATTTCTAAAAATTCCAAGGCAAAAAGAAATCACTATTGAACAACATGACAAAATTTACCAAAAATTGAGATACGACAATTTATAGCATGTTTTGTGGGTAGTGATAGCCCAACAAATTCTAATTTAATCAAATATTTAAAGAGGCAATAATTAATTTTTAAATAATTGAAGTGAACCATAACTAGAAAGAAATGTTATTGTTTATTTGTAATGCCAGAACAGTATTTCTGATGCAATTTTAATATTTTATTAAGGCAGTAGCTTTCATATTGTGTGTGATTCTCTCCCAGGTTTTTTTGTTTGATGATATATTTTATCATTTTAAAAAAGGTTGTAATTTTATTGCATAGCTGTGATGGATGATGGAAATTGTTTTTTGCTATCCATTTAGATATGTTCTATTATCACTAAATTACTAGGGTTTAATCAAGCAAATTAAGAAAAGTATATTGGCTTATGTTAGAATAACTTGTATCTATACACAGTGGGCCATATTTTATGCAATTATAAAGATGGCATTGTGTTAGATGCCTTACTTCAAAACTTTTCTTATGCTGGATCGATCTTAGGTATTTCAGTTATAACAAAGAAGATTTCTTAAAATTATTTTTGTATTTTTTATTAGTTTCAACATACTGTGTTTTTCATATTTTGAGCATTTTCCTCTAAATTTGGAGAGGTTTATTTAAGTCTTTTGTTTCAGCCATAGTTAAAATTGTGAACTACTAAAATTAAAAAGATATACACACATTAACATGGCTGTGGAAATAGTATTTGGCAGAAGGATGCAGGCTAAATAAATATTTGGGGAAAAAGCATTTAAGATTTTTAAAAAGCAAAGAAAAAGATCCTAAATTTGGCAGAGAAGACAACATATATTTCCAGTTTTCATTTGTGAGATGCAATAAGTCATTCACACAGAATTGTACTACTTACAAGATTTTTAGCTTTTTTCTGCACATTTTTGACTCCAACTTGTGACTTTTCTCTTTTATCAGTGTTATGTTTATATTCTGCCAGACTTGAATACTTAATCTTATGACTCCTCTTGCTGCTTTAAGCTATGTAACCAATAAGTAATGAATCTCTTCGTTTATCCAAAGAGATGTTATTCTTTCATAGGACGTTTGTAAAGTTATGAGAACACTATTTTTTTCAGTAGGGGAGCATACTTGTCCTTGACTGAACACTGCTTTGATTCTGTTTAATAAACCTTAAAAATAAAATAAAAAACTATAAAACTCGCTTTAAGAACTTAACTGTGCCTCAGAACATATTTTGAGAACATTTATGTAATTAACAAAGTACTTAGCACCCATCAAGTTAAGATTCACAATGTATGATGTCTGATAAAAAAAAAAAATGACCAGACATACAAAAAAGTAAGCATACATATAAAGAATTAGGAATATACAGCTCATATGATGATACCTCTATCAAGTGAAACCAAACCAAAACTGACACAGTTGGTATATTAGTACACAGGACATTAAAACTTGTTATAACTGTATTTCAAAAATTTAAAAAGTTAAATTGAGAATGTGAAAGAATGAAAAAATATGCTAACTGGACTTCTAGATAAAAACAATGGATGAAATGGAGAAAGCAGTAGATAGGACTAATGACATATTAAATATTGCAAAATAAAAAAAGGAGTGACCCTGAAGATATAACAATAGAAATATCTAAAATGAAACACAGAATAATAATAATTTTAATCATGCATAGAGTATCAGATATGTGTGGTTTTTCAAGGAGGCTAATAAATATTTAATTGAAGTCCCTGAAATGGAGTGTGAATGCAAATATATTTGAACAAAAATTGGTCAAATATTTTCCAAATGTGGTAAGATGTAACCTATGGTTCCAGGAAGCTCAATGAGCATCAATGCACGCATGCATGCATGCGCGCGCGCGCACACACACACACACACACACACACACACACACACACACACACGGTGGGGGGGGAGAGAAAGAGAGAGAAGAAAGAAAGAAAATTACAATAGGGATTACCACAAAAATGCTCAAAGTTAGAGAACTTAATAAAAAAACTAGAAAAAATGTTTAAAAAATTAAAGATGAGAGCATTATTTCTTGTCAGTAATACGGCTAGTGAGAAGACATTAGAGTGAGATGTTTTTGTATTTAAAAAGAAAAAACTGTCAACCTAAAATTCTATATCAAGCAAAACTGTCTTTCAAAACCAAAGGCAAAGGTAATCCAAGATAGAAAAAAATCATCACTAACAGACCTACATTATAAAAAAATGGTAAAGCATATTTATATGACTTAAAGAAAATGACAAGATAAAATCTTTAAAAAGAGTAAAGAGCACCAAGTATGGTAACTTAGAAAAGATAAATCCTAACATAATTGTTAAGTTAGAAAAATATTTATAACTAATAATAATCAACTAAAGAGACAAAAATGAAATAATTTATAAAAGAGAAGTCTTATTTTGTTAAACCAATATTTATTTTTAATATGCCTATCACAAGGACTCAAGAGGAGACTTAAATTAATAACACAAAAACAAACTGAAATGACACCACAACTTAAGTGACAGTCTTACAAAGGAATTAATGATAGAAAATATCACCCTCAAAATAAATAAACAAATGGACAACACAAGAAGAGAGAATGAACAGCCCAAGTCAGGAATCTTTGCTACAGATCTGCATTGAATAAGTTTCTTTCAGTCACTTCTTCAAGGCTATTGATTTTTTTCTTCCCCAGGTCAGAAAAGGGTACAAAATACATCGAAATACATTTATATCAATAAGCACATTAAATGTAAATGGTCCAATATCCCAATGAAAAAGTATAAATGGTCTGATTGGAGAAAAACAAAACAAAATAAGACCCATCTATATGCTGCCTATGAAAAAAGTACTTCAAATATATAAAAGAAATTTAGAATAAAAGTAAAATGACAAAATATATGCTATGCTAGCATTATAATAAGACAGCCAAAGTAGCTGTTAAATGTATTAAAGAGTATCATTTAATAATAATAAATGGTTTATTAAGAGATAACAAACCTAAACTTTTATGTACTTAATAACAAATGTTCAACATACATGAAGCAAAATCTGATAACTCTATAAGGAATGATAGATAAATCCATAATTATAGTCAGGTATTCAATAGCGCTCACTAAATAATCAGTGGAATTTATAGATAGAAAATAAGTGTGACAGAGAAGATTTAAACAGCACTATAAACCAACTTGACCTAATGGTCATTAAGAAAACACCTCACCCAATGATAGCAAATTATGTGTACACATTTTCCCCAAATGTACACGGAATATTTACAAAGATAGATCATTTTCTGAATAAAACAAGTTTTACTTCTAAAAAGTTGGTGTTATACAAAATATGCTCTTTCATCTCAATGAAACTAAGAAACCAATAATAGAAATATGTTCCCCAAATCCCCAATATTTATAAGCAAAAGAACACATGATTAAATAACCCATGGGTTATAGAGAAAAATCAAAAGAAAATTACAAAATATTTTATTTAAAAAACAATAGATATGTAAAAGGTTTAAATTTGTATGATACTGAAATAACAATATTGGAAAAATTTATAGCATGGACACACACAAAGTTTTTAAATGGATGAACTCAGCTTCCACATTAAGAAACCAAATTAAATTCAATGTAAATTTAAAGAAATAGTAAAATTAGACATATAAATCAGTGTAACAGGAAAACAAAGAACAGAGTAATTAATTGGAACCAAAAGCTGGTTCTTGTATTAAAATTAATAAAGTTAACTTTAGCCCAATGAACAAGAAAAGGAAAAAGTCACAAACTACCAATTCAGAAATGAGAGTAGTGACATAACTACATATTCTACAGATATTAAAAGAATAATAAACTAATATTATATGCAAATTTATGCCAATAAATTCAACAAGTTAGAGGAAATATAAATTCTTTAAAAAACAAACAATACTGTTAGAATGGCTATTATCAACAAGACGAGGAATAGCAAATACTGGAGAGGGTGCAGAGAAACAGGAACACTCACACACTGCTGGTGGGAATGCAAATTGGTACAACTACTATAAAGGACAGTGTGGGGGTTCCTCAGAAAATTGGGAATGGAGTTACCATATGACCTGGTAATCCCCTTTCTGAGTATATCTACCACAACAATTTGAAAACCTTAGCCCTCAAAACTTATATACCCCAATGTTCATCATGGTGCTTTTCACAGTGGCCAAACCATGGAAACAACCAAAGTGCCCTGCAACAGATGACTGGATAAAGAAACTGTGGTACATATATACAATTTAATATTATTCAGCTATATCTATCTATCTCTATATATCTATATATCTATATATATAGATATATATAAGAAATACCGTCATTTGCAACAAAATGCAATGAGACTATC
Organism: Lyroderma lyra; assembly: GCA_004026885.1. Lineage (NCBI taxonomy): Eukaryota > Metazoa > Chordata > Mammalia > Chiroptera > Megadermatidae > Lyroderma > Lyroderma lyra. The sequence continues at coordinate 257,487 of PVJL010000277.1, forward strand.
ATGCTAACTGAAATAAGCAAGACAGAAAAAAACCAAGACTGTATGATTTCACCCATATGAGGAATATAAAACTGAAAGCAATAAAGAAACAAAAACTCATGGACACAGTCAATAGTTTAGTGGTCACCTGAGGGTAAGTGGGGAGGGGATGGGAGAGAAGGGTGGGGGGAGTCAAATATACCATGATAGAAGGAGAACTGACTCTGGATGGTGAATACATAATGCAACACATAGATGATGTACTGTAGGATTATACACCTAGAACCTATGCAATTTTTGCTAACCAATGTCACCCCAACAAATTTAACCATAAAAAACTACTAAAGCTTATTCAAGAAGAAATAGACAACCAGTACACCATATTTATTAAATAGATTTTTAGTTACCTCCCACAAAAGAAATTTCAGATGGTTTCACTGGAAAATTCTTCAAAACATTTATAAGAGAAAAACACTAATTTTATATAAATTCTTCCAAATAATTGAAAAGAAAGAAATACTTTCCAGCTCACCTGAGATCCATTATTCTGAGACCACATAAATGAATACACTATATTAAAAAATAGAACTACAGATCACTATACCTCATGAAAGTAGATCTAAAATCTCTAAATATTTTATTCAACATTTAGAATCCAACAACAGAAGAGTGAATGATAGACAATTTGATTTCATCTCAGCATGCAAGGCTAGTTTAACATTCAAAATGTAACTCAATGTAATTTATCATATTAACAAACTAAGAAACATAATTATCTTAATCAATACAGAAAAAGGATTTGACAAAATATAACACTTATTTCTGAGAAAATTATAAACAACTTAGCAATAAGAATGAACTTCGTCAACCTGATTAAAGAAAAACTATAGAAAACCACTGGTTACTACCAGTTAATGGTAAAAGACTAACTGCTTTCCACAATAAGATCAGGAAAGAAAACAAGGATGCCAATTCTTATTACTTCTATTCTGCAGTATATTGAAGGTTCTATTTAGCACAATAAAATGGGGGTAGAAAGAACATCCCAATTAAAAAAAGAATTAAGACTGACTTATTCACAATTGACATAATTCTCTATGAAGATAATCCAATGAAATCTGTAAGAACGTCTACAACTAATAAATTTAGCAAAACTGCAGGGTATAAGTTAATTACACAAAAATCAATTATATTTCTATATACTAGCAATGAACAACTGGAAAGTAAAGTTGAAAAATATCTTTATAATACCATAAAGCTATGAAATACTTAGGAATAAATATGACAAATGATAGGAAAGAACTTCATATTGAGTTTTATGAAACATTGCTCAATAAATGGCAAGATACACCATGAACATGAATCAAAGGTTCCAATATTAAAATGTTAATTCTCCTAAAATTGATGTATAGATTCAATGCACTTGAAAATAACATCCTTTTTTTTTTTTTTTTGGCAAAAATTGGCAATAATAGAGAGCCCAGAAATCAACATCCACATATATAGGAAACTATTTTTTTACGAAGACACAAAGGTAATTTAGTGGAGAAAATATTTTATGAAAAATGATGCCTAAAATATTGGCTATCTATATGCTAAAAAAATCACTTCAATACATACCTTGCACTACAAGATATAAAAAATATTAAATGAAAAAAAAAAGCCAAGACTTTAATATAAAATTGGAATTATACAACCATTTTGGAAAATAGTTTAGCAGTTTTTTAAACAGTTCAACACACATCTACCATATAATCTAGCCATTGTACCCAAGTATTTACCCAAGAGAAAGCATATATTCACAGAAACAGTTTTATAGAAATGCTCATATCTGCTTCATTTCTAATAATCAAAACACAAAAACAACCAAAAAATTCATGAACAAGGGAATGGATAAGAAATACAAAACTATTGAACACCTAAAAAATAAACTATTGGCATATGCTACAACATGGACAAATCTCAAATAATTATATTAAGTTAAAGAATCCATACCAAAAAATGAGCTCCTTATTTATGATAGCAAATATAAAACATGTTTTAGAAATGCAAACTTATGTATACTTTCTGGAAGCAGACTAGTATTTGTGAAATTTGTTGGGGGTGGGCTGAAAGATAAGAGGGAGGGATCATGCGGGGCTAAAATGAAATATGGGTCATGGCTTACATTCATTACCTTGATTGTGGTGATGGTTGCATGGGGCTGTATACATATTCTAACTTTAAAAATTATATACTTTATGTATGAGGGCTGTCTGGAAAAAAAATCTTGCCATAAATTCCTCTATATTTTATATTACATGACTGGATATTTTCCAGGCAGCCCTTATATATATATACTGTATGTCAATTATATTTCAATATTGCTATTTAAGGAAAATAGAACTAATCAGGCTTAAGAAATGACATGACGCAGAATACTTACTTGAAACGTGCACTTGGAATTATCCATTGATGTGCTCCAACCATTCCTACCCCATAAATGTCCATCTTCTTTAGATTTTTCTGGCACACACACAGAGAGAGAGAGAGAGAGACAGAGAGAGAGAGAGAGACATAGAGACACAGAGACACAGAGACAGAGACTCTTTTTTCTGACTTGAGTCAGGTATTTACTATTTGCGTATGACAGGGCAGATTACTTTGGGTTACATCTCTCTCATGCACACCAGGGAGAGATGATTTCCCCAAAAGAATTTTGGGATATTATGAAAAGAGGAATGACTGGCCAAACTAAACATATTTTCATGTAAGTAAGCATATTTATTCCAATTCACTTAAAATTCAACAAATATTTATTGGTTGCCTACTCAATCCATGACAGTCAGAATTCCAAGGTTCAGGAACATATTGACGAAACCAGAGCCATACTTCTTGGGAAGTGGTTCAGTGGGAGAAGTATATATGTAAAGTGGTAATTTTGAGTATTTATGAGTATATGGCTTCTTATTCTCTTGGTCTCAAGCCTTGCTCAATTCCATGAAACTACCTTACAGCTTGAGCCAGCATACAAAGACAGGAAACAGAAGAAAAGTGGCAGAGCCATAAAAACAGGAAGAGAAGACATTACCGGGGTGATTACATAGGAGTAGGCATGTAACAAAGAGGGGTGGAGTAAACCAAGCTCCTTTAAGTATCTTTACAAATGTAAAAGTGAGCAATTGCAAACCAGAAGTTTAAGTACCTGCAAGTAAAGCAGAATAGTAGGAGCCAAAGTCAGTTCAGGTGGTATTGGTGGTAAGTGTGAGCCTAGCTGCCTTCCAAAGTCTGTTCAGGATGAGAAATTGTGAAGAAAAGAATCACTGTCTGAAGCATATAGAATAAACTTTCAGAGATTTTACCAGTTCATTGTACGGGAAGAATAATGTAATAGGTCATTGTATAATATCTGTATGTGGGAAGACTTAGGCTGCCAAACTTTCCTGCCACTGAAGGGTGACAATTTACCTTGGAAATGAAATTCTCTACTCATGTTTTGTTCTATTCAACGCTGATGATTACAATATATTTCAGGTATATTATGAGGAATGCATGAGAGAATATGCATAAATCCCTTAACAGAACACTTTGTCAATGAAAGGTAGAAATAGTTTAGAAATAATCAGAATCTTACTCTGTATTACCTATAGTTTGTTCATTCTAATTTATATGCTACATGAAAGCTGTCCAGAAAGTATGCATTCATGTAATATGAAAAATAGAGGCATTTATGGGTGGATTTTTTTTCCAGACGGCCTTTGTATAGTAACATATATGTATATATACATTTATACGGTTATACATATATATATATATGTATATCATTTCATATTCATGAAATATCTATGAAAGAAACTCTCTAGTTATGGTTATTGCTAAGTATTTATTCTATAAGCAACCTGAGTACAACCACAATAACTCATTTATTCACTCCTCACTTCCTCTGCAGTGCCTAAGTAAAGTCTGTGGCATATGATTATTGAGTAACAGGAGTGATTTGGGTGAACCCTATCTGAATATAGTAACCAGGATTGTAGTGGTTGGAATCAGAAGATTGGTTATATAGCAGCAGGAAGAATATTACCTAGTTACCTAAATAACTTATTTCTAATTAAATTTAGCAAAAACATAGGCCTCTAGGACTTACAATATGTAGAGTTCCATTGGCTTGAAGCTGCTCTTTCTGGCCTAAGATGTGATATTGCCCAATATGTTTCAATAATGCATTTTTGAAGAACCATTTTCATTTTTATCTTGTAATTCTAAATAAAAGCATAATTGTGTGTGTATTTCTATTTGTTTTACAGTAAATCAATTAAAAAATAAACAACCAATCTCCATTCTGTTTTTGCTTTTTTTAAACCCTGCAAGTGTTTTCTCATGTGATACATCAACTAAAATACGCCTTTGTGTGCATATGCAATACAGAATATGCTCATTCTGCATGAGGTAAACTATTCTTATATTTATTCAATCATTCTTCAGTTTTATATTTCTTGAAAGATTATTGATTGCTTTTTATAATCACATATACCAACTTAATATATACTAATTATTGCACATTTTATTTTTAAAAGTTTAAAAGGTAATAATGCGTACAGTGAAGAATAGTCCTTGCTGGCAAACTTTTTTTCCCCATAGTTTTTATGGATGATGCCTCTCTAACCTAATCAGGAATTTGAGCTCTTCAATTGCTGAACTAGCAAACTGTTTGTAAGTTACATGTGGTACTAGCTGAAACTGCAGACTTTGCAAGACTTTCCAAGAATTTCAGAAATGGCACAAAAGAAAATATTAAGTGTATCTTAGTAGTAAAGGTATGATGAGAAGACACATTCAATGGCGGAGTAAATTTGTTCAGAAAAAGAGCAGCACAGGCAATCAAGATAACCAGTGTTACCACGTTATCCCGAGAAAGGTATTGAAAATTCTGGCCTCCATCTTGTTAGAGATAAACTCATCTCTGCACAGCTCAAGTCATCCAAAATAGAAAATGCTTGATTCTTACTCTCTCATAAATGGATGAAATAACAAACCAAGTAAAGGAAGTGTTTTTCAATAGTCAAAAAAGCTACCTTCTACTGTCCCTCAACCCCTCCTCTCATAAATCCTTCAAACCAGTCCATGTACCATATGAAATTAGATGCATTCATTTTACAAGATCTCCATAATAGCTTTGGACCAACAACTTAGCAAACTAATGGAAGTAACTTCTGACTTGGAAGCACTTCTTTCCATTTGGGAATATTGCAGCCGAGGGAAAAAAAATTTGAAAACACATATAGAAGGCAAATAATATGTCATAAGAAAAGTGAATTGTGAATAAAATAGCATTTAGATGACGAAGAGGAAAGATGCGTGCATGACTTTGCCAGGGACTATACAGCAGGGACCTTTTTGGAAGTTGGGAATGATTGGATTGGCCAGAGTCCGTTTTATTGTGCATGGAGCTTCCTGTTGGCTGGCCTGACATAGGGCATTATTAAGCAATTTGGGCTAGAACATCATTATTCTCCATGAAGAATTTAAAGAAGATCCTGACTTGAGCCTACTGCAAGAGGAGTCGTGCTGTGCCATGCAGTATAAAAATATCATCAGTCTTATGTCACTGGCACATTCAAACACCTAGTGGGATAAGCCAGGCACCAATATTCAAGGTTTTATATAAGGTAACAGCTGCTTTGGTCAGACAGTTAATTAAATATGTTAATTTCCCATACAACCAACAGTAGCGACAACAGATCAAAGAGGGATTTTATGACATTTCTGGGTTCCCTCCTATACCCAGGAGAATGGATTGTGCCCACATCATCTCCCAGTCTTCTTTGTGTTATAATGCTGTTTCCTCTTTGGAAATATCCTTATTCTATGACACTGCAAATATTGCACATGCTTTGGTACCACTCCAACCACTGCCAATTGTCACCACTCCAGTCTTGAAAGGCTATTTGGGTCTGATTCCATGCTAGTGTTTGGTTAGTCAGTAAATATCACAAATCATGCAGAAGGTGGAGAATGGGCTTTTTCTCCATTTGTGTCATTCTGGCTTGACATTTATACCTTCATGGAACTGACAGAGCAAAGATTGTAAAACACATAAGAGCAATGACTAGACTTCATTCTAGATGGAGAAAGCACCAAAAGATTGTTCGAGATGGTTTTATGAGTTAATCACTTGGAGTGCACAAAACTGAGAGTACATTGTTTAAACATAATAATATGCAAACATGCTTTCTGGAAATGTATGGCACTACAAAAGTAAGAAAATATTCTCAATTCATGGAGAGAAGTAATCACAATATCTAGGAGTTATAAATCTAACAATGACATGGAACCATTTATAATCTTTTTGTGTCATACAGGAAACTTTGAAGATTGCAAGGGAAATGACATTCTTGTGATAACGTAACTGCTTTTATATACCTAAATGAAAGGCTCAGGGACCCTCTACTGTTGAAGAAAAGTTGGAGCAACTCAGGATTTAGTTATTGGCATTTTGATGGAAACACTTACCAGTCTACAGGTTTCCCAAGCACCTTCAAAATGCACATGGTTGGTGTTACATAATCATCAGAATACCTATATTTTCATGTCTAATGTCACCTTTTTAGGAGTTATGATCTGTGTATAGCACATGTATTGGTCATATTGCTTAAAAATATCTACATTCTATATTATTAAACCTTAAATGCAAAGCGATAAGATAGGAAAGACTAGTAAACCAGAATTTCTGCCATAATTGCCAGTCTCTGTTTTCTCACCTGTAAAAAGAGAGGTTTAAGGAACTAAACTTTGGGATTATATCTTGGTCTAATTTTATACTTTAAACAATGTGAAAAAAGCAAAACATTCTGACCTATCACCAACCAGCTGGTGACTTTAAGCAATTGATTTAACTACTCTGAGTATATAAAATTCTGTGTATCTAAGACCATAATATATGTGATTGTGGTTAATGAATTGTAAAGTACTATAAAATAGTAGTTATTAATTAAATTCTTTGTCTTAGATTTAAGGTTCATTCTTTCAATAAAAGATACAATTTTGTTTATTTAAAAATCTCATAATAGTGACATTACTATCATTCAGTCAGAGTTCAAAGGCCTGAGAATCAGAAGCTCCAGCGTCCAATGAAACAAAGGCCTGAGAATCAGAAGCTCCAGCGTCCAATGAAACAATGGACACCCTAGCTGAAGAAGACAGAACTTGCCCTTTATCTTTTTGTTCCACTCAGGCTCCAATGCACTGGATGATGCCTGCCCACATGGTTAAAGCAAGATATCTTTGCTTGATCTACTGAATCAAATGCTAACTTCTTTTAGAAACACCCTGAAAGACACATCCAAAAATAATGTTTTACCAGCTATCTAGGCATTATTTTGCCCAGACAAGTTAATTCCAAATTAACAATTAATATATCTTCTTTTATCTAATCTTATTAAGGGAAACTATGAGAATTCAATTAGAAGAGAACAGAGTCAACATCACAAAGATGAGGAGGATTTTCAGGACAAATAAGGAAAGAAAAAACCAAGGTATAGTTGTTTAATTTAATTTCAAATCTCTAGATCCCTTGCAGCTTCCTCTAGAGGAAGAAACACAGATTCTAATCATGACTGCAGAATACATACAATTATCTCACTCTTGAGTAAAAAGGGAGGTGATTCTTGAAATTATAAAATTATCATCTTTAAGTCACTTTGCAGTATCTTAAATATATGGTGTATAAGCCATTAGGAAAAATAATTATAATTAATATGAAACTGTCTACTCTTTTCTGAATGGGCAGCTAGAGGGAGGGAGGAGCTGTTGTAATAAGCTATATACAAAGTCTGACAATTAAGTTTGCGAATTCATCCTGGAAAAAGTTGGTGAATAACACTAACGTCACCTTCAAAGTACTCCCCTTGGGAAGTTATGCATCTATGCCAGCACCTAGTTCATTCTTCAAAGCAATTTTGGAACTCTTTATTTGGAATGGCCATCAGAGCTGCTCTTGTATGACCCTTGATTTCCTGAATGTCATCAAAACGTCTTCCTTTCAGTATGTCCTTTATCTTTGGGTAAAGAAAAAAAGTCACTAGGGGCCGGATCAGGTGGGTAGAAAGGGTGTTTTAATACAGTTTTTTGTTTAAATGGCTAAAAACTTCTTCACAGACAGTGCCGTGAACTGGTGCATTTTGTGATGCAAGAGCCATGAGTTATTGGTGAAAACTGTTGTTTCATCTAACTTTTTCAAGCAACCTTCAGCACTTTCAAATAGTAAACTTGCTTGACTGTTTTTTTGAGTTAGCACAAATTCATAATGAACAATCCCTCTCATATGATATCAAAAACAGTGAGCAACATTGTTTTGACTCTTGATTTGGATGACAGAGCATTTTTGTTTAGAGAATTGGCTGACTTCAATTGTGCTGTTTGACACTTTGTCTTAGGGTTGTACTGATGCATTCATGTTTCATTACCAGTGATAGCATGGCCCAAAACTTCCTCCTCCAAAAGATCTTGACATACTTAGACTCTCCTTTCATTTTGTTCATCATTGAGCTCCTTTGGGACCACTTTTGTACACATCTTTCTCAAGCCAAGATTTTCAGTTAAGATTTTTTAAATTATTTTTCTATCAAAGTTTACTTGGTCTGCTACACTTTTCACAGTCAGCTGATGATTTTGATGCACAATTTGATGAAATTTTGCAGTTTTTGTCAGTTCCACTGGTTACTGGCTGCTCTAACCTGTCTTCATCAGTGATGCTTTCTCTCCCCACAGAAAAACGTTTAATCCATTTATTTGCTCACTGCCATTTTCTTCATGGCATTATCCCCATAAACGTGGACTAACATGTCCCTGATTTTACTTCCACTCTTGCCAAGTTTGACAAGAAATTTAATGTTTGTTTGTTGCTCTAATTCAATCTCCAGCATTCTCATGATGGTACACAAAATCATGCAACAATAACGAATGCCACTGAGGAAGATACTGCCACATGTCAACATGAAAACAGGTTTGACACACAGATATACCAAGATTATGACACCTTATCGAACTGTGTGTACAGTGCTGTCAACATAAGCACACGGTGTCAAGTTCACAAACTTGTCAGATTTGGGGCTTGATGGCCATTCCAGAAAAAGGAGTTCCAAAATCACTTTGAAGGGTAGACCAGGCACTGGCATCAGTGCATAACTTCCCAAGGGGAGCATTTGAAGGTGACCATAGTGATATTTAGCAGTGAGGTATGTTGCACTTTTTCTAGGATAAATTCACAAAATTAATTGTCCAACTATGTATGCCTCTATTTTTTATATTACATGGCTGGCTACTTTGCAGACTGCCCTCATATATATAAATAAATAAAGAGATTTATTGTAATGTATTGGCTTCATTGTGGAGGCTGAGAAGCCCCAGAATGTGCCATCTGAAATTTGGAAACTCAGGAAAGCTTGTGAGACAACTCAAAGGTGAAAGGGTTCTTGAACCTATTTCCCATGTGTGTGTGTATGTATGTGTGTGTGTGAGAACATGTAAGCTTCCCCATAGCAATAAGCAATTACCGAACACCCTATATGTCAATTCAATTCTGGCACTAACTACCAGCAGATAGAATTGGATACCATAGATAAAAGAGTTCCCACAAGACCACCTTCCACTTCAGAAGCCAATGGCAAGTCAGGGTTGTTACCTGTCCTTCTAACTGAGGAGCTACAAATGAAAGGTTTTAATGACCCCCTCCAACTCAGGATGCCAATCACAAGTCCAGGTTGTTACCTGTATTTCTGACCAACTGGCTATAAATCAGAGGTTCCCATGTCCCCTCCTTGGGTTTGATTAATTTGATAGAACAGTTCAAAGAACTCAGGAAGACCCATTTACTCACTAGAATACTGATTTATTACAAAGAGTATAAAAAAGATATGAATCAACAGACAGATGAAGAGCTACATATGGTGATACCCTGAACAAAGGAGCATCTGTCCTTAAGAACCTGAGGCCCAGTAGGTAGCTCTTGGAAGCTCTCTGTACTACCCCCTTGTGGGTTTTTAGGGAGACTTTATTACATAGGCATAATTGGTTAACTCATTGGCCATTGGTGATTGATTCAACCTCTAGCCTCTCTCCCCTATCACTGAAAATCACAGGATAGAACTCAAAGTTCCAACCCTCTATTCAAAATTGGTTATCCTGGCCACCAACTTCCATACTTAAGGTGCTTTGCAAAATACACCCTTATTAACATAAACCCAGTTTTGGTAGAAAAGACTTATTAAGAATAACAAGAGATACACTTTCACCTTTATGACTTTGAAGTATTTTCAGGAACTGAGGACAATAGCCCAAGTGTTACCACAAAAGATATTCATTGCTCTTGCCACTAGGGAAATTTCAAGAGTTGTGGGAGCTGTGAACCAGGAATCATGAACAATGACCAAATATAGGGGGACTGTCTGGAAAGTATCCTGTCATGTAATATGGAAAATAGAGGGATTTAAGCCCAGATATTTTACAGTTAGCCCTCATATTATGATCATATTATGGTCATCTGAATGCTAAGTACAGTTTTGTTTTAAATCATAGTAACACAAAAGGCCTGAGAGGCAGAGAAGCAATAATACATAAATTCCAGTCTAGGTATTAAGACTTGAGACTAGGAGCAGATTGATGTCACAGTGTACCAGTCAGGCAGAGTTAATTCAATCTTTCTCCGCCTTTTTATTCTATTCATCTCTTTAATAGATTGGATTATGCCCACCTGCACTCAGTCCATCTGCTTTACTCAGTCCACCAATTCAAATGCTAATCTCTTCCAGAAACACCCTTACAGATACACCCAGATATATTTTACTATCTGGCATCCTTAGGCTCAGTCAAGTTGACACATAAAATTAAGGATATAAGGTGCTATGACCAAACAAAACACTGGGTTGGATTTCAGAATTAATATCAAGGTAACCAAGGTTGAGCAGGTTTTCCAAATACAAACATACCCAAGGAAATTAAACGTAAACATGGCAGATTCCACAACTGACAAATTAGGAGATTTCAGTTCATGGGTAAGAATTTGTGCAGTTAGAGTTGAGATGTTTCCTCAAACTTTTTATGCAGTGACTGCTATCTCGTGTGTAGCTTTTCTAAGATGGTTCAAGAGCAGATTAGCTCTTATGGATCCAGTAACAAAACTTCATGCTTCATTTCTACATTGAGGTATCTATTGTTAGGAAAATGCCACAAGCTTTCTTTCAATTAAATCGGACATTGCACACTGTCTCACAGAATTAAAATTAACATAACACTTACATGGGAAAGGTTTGGAGAAAATAAGGTGGAGATAAAAGTTCTATCATTTTTCTATCCCTCTTTCTTCTTTCATTTTTATTTTGTTAGTATGTACTTTGTACTGATCTCCAATACCTTATATATGTTATCTCTGACAAACTTTACACCAATTTTGTAAAGAAAGTAACTTTCCTTATAGGAAAAGAATATTTCACAGATGAAGAACCCCAGACTTTAAGATGTAACCTGCCTAAGGCCTTCTAGTGAGGGAGTGACTGAGGATTCCAACCCAGGATTATCTATCTTCTCACCCTGAGTTCTTATTATTCTACCTTCCAAAGGCAGAAAGAGGGTAATGGACTTGGAGAGAGATCCCTAGTGAGGAGCTAAAGTACTGTGTCTTCCATCTTGATTTATTCATTAAAAATAGATATTTGAATATTGTTTTATTATACAGTATTTTAAAATAGATTTCCTTATTTTATTCGATACCTATAGAACTTCTATTATAATGAGTGAAATGCTATAATCTTAATTTTATGGATATAAAACCTAAGATTTTAATTATAAATCTTGAAATGGCATAACTAGTAGGTCTAGATGTAACACAGGGTTTTTGTTTATTTGTTGTGTTTTTGCTTTGTTTTTAACTTCCAATGCAGTGTTCTTTCTAACTACATTATCTCTTTTTAGGTAACACATTGTTACTAAATGTGTATGTAACACACTAAAATAGTGTGATAAATTTATGATTATCTTAAAAGTATTGAACTTAAGAAACAAAGAAAACAAATTGCAATACAAATAAATATGAAGGCCACATTTAGATTTTTTTAAAAATAGAATTATCAAGAACTGAGGAAATATCCTTGTTACAAGCTTGCTGGGTATCAATAACATAATAGAATTGTTCAAAAATTGTTAATAAAACCAAGGCAGTATTAGGAAAAAAAATATATTGTTCTAGGGAATAAGAGTGACAACTTTGTGCATTGTTCAAAACACAACTAAAGTTTTAAATTCAATAATTGGTAGGACATGTAAGATGGATATTAGCAAGCAGAAACCGAGAGGAGATGACTAAGTGGAGAGATGGAGTCAGGAAACAGATCTGTCTCTTGGGTGAGACTGCTAAGGGTTTTGCCCATCACCATCTGAAAACTAACATCTTTTTTTTTTAATCCTCACAATAACTTTAAATAGTAGGAACTAATATTATTCTTATTTCACAGATAAGAAAAATAAGTGTTGCTCCAATACGTAGAGTAATAAACCATAAAACAGTTCATTTGCCATAAAATAATTTAAGAATGCACTTGTAAAAGTATGCAATTATGCTAGAGAAATCTTAACATCACAAAGATCATAGATTTATTTGCTCTCTAGTGTTCTTTTATTACTCTCTATACTTCCTAAGTTTCAAATTTCAACTGAAGTTAAAGAAGTTTATTTACCTTAGAACAAATATAATTATATTAACAGATATATAATATACATATCACATATTATGCAAGATATAAAATATAGACAACTAAATTTCAATTGGCTTTCAATTAACTATGTTTTTATATGTCATGAAATTTTTAAAAACCTATTATATTATTTTAGCACTTTAATGAAATGTTTTATATTTCATTACTTGGAATAATTGAATCCCTTCTTAGCTATTACTGTTTATTTTTGGTTTTTTCCTAGTTTATTATTTTAATTAAAAAAATTGAACCATTAGGTAAACAAAAACAAGAAACTAATAATAAAGAAAAAGTTCTATCTATCACTGCTCTGACACCAATTTTCTAATACCAACTAGGTGTTCTGTAATTTAATTCAATTCTGACACTAACTTCTTGTGCCTAATTTCATACATTAGAGGCAGCATTCTTCATCAACCTATCCTCAGCTTAGAAGCCAGCTACAAGTTTGGGGGACAACCTGTACTTCTAACTGAATTACTATGAATTTGGGATTCTGCAATCACCTCAAATTTGATAATCTTCTAGAAAAACTCACTAAAAACAATATGCCTATGATTTTGCTTTTATGGTAAAGCATATAGATCAGGAAGAACTAACTATGAAGATGCTTAGGGCAAGGTCTAGTTGGAAGGGGCTCTTCATGCAAAATTTCAGTGCCTTCTCCTGATAAAACCTGGGCACATCACCCCCACAGTACAGCAGTATGTAACCAACCAGGAAGCGCCACTCAGCTCATGGTCCAGAGTTTTTTTGTTTTTTTTTTGTTTGTTTGTTTGTTTTTTTCTTTTTGGTATGTGGGTAGCTCCCTGACTGGGAATCGAACCCAGGCCGCAGCGCTGACAGCAAAAGCGCCGAAGCCTTAAACCACTACACCATCAGGGAACTCCCCAGAGTTTTTTTCTGGAGTTTCATTACCTAGGCAAGATTGATGAACTTAATGGCCATGTTATGGAACTCAATCTCCAGCCTTCTTCCCCTAGCCCTCTGGAAGTTGGGCTGGTCCAAACCTCTACCCCTTTAATCACATGGCTGGTCTTTTTGGTGAAGAAATCCCAAGCTCAAACTATCTTAAGGGCTGCCATGAGTCTCAGTATTAGATAACAGCAGCACTTATTATCACTCAGGAAATTCCAAAAAAATGTACAAGCTTTGTGCCAGGAACAAAGACCAGATATATTCTACATTGTTATGTATCTACTCATCCAAATGTCTGTCCAGTTGTCTGTCTGTAATTTAAGAAGCTTATTTTTTATAAAAATGGCAGATCCATTTTTACACACTCACATTTAAACTTTGAGAAAATATTTAGTATATTTAGATTAGTTATGGTCAAACACAGGAAAAATTAGTTTGAAAAAAAAGTTTGCCTCTTTGTTGATGAATAATAAAGAAATTAAGTGATGGGCTTTATTGATTAGGTATATTCAGGATGATTTTGAAGCCTCCCCATGCCTTGCATCCATTAGAAATAGTTATCTTAGGTTAAGTACTAACTGGTGATAATAAAGTGAATCTAATCTTTTCTAGCAAAAGGAGTTTGCATTTTCTTTCCCTACTCTTTTGCAAATGAAGCACTGGCTTTAAGCATTCTCTTTACCTAGAAGCCTTTTACTGTGATATTTTAATTAAGTAGCTCTGTTTAACCAACAACTCAGTCTGATGCCTTTATGGTTTTTGTTTGTTTGTTTGCTTGGTGTAAATATATCTCTGGAACCAAAGGTATATTATCATTTATATCAGGAAGTGACATGATTTTCATATTTGTTAATCCATAAATAAGGCTAGGTCTACCACAGGCAGAGAAGAAGAAGGGGTGGGTAAAGAAACAATGCATCACAGCAGGGTTTCTGTCTGTGTGTCTAGCAGAGCATGAGAAAGTGAGGATGATGCTAATTTAGTTTTCATTCTATTCATCACTGAAGTTGTGGAGACAATATGCAAAATGGATATTGTCGGTCCTTTAAGCCAATACAATAGCTTTCCTAAGGTTTTGTGGCAAGATTGGTAGAAATGTTAGAACAATTCTAAGGTCTAAGAGACTGAGGTATCTGAAAAACAGTGTTCTCTTAGGTAGACTTGAGACTAAAGGCATACACCCTATTTACGCACACCCGTATTTTGAGGCAAGTACTGAAATGACAGGTAGAGAGAGAATTACCATTTCTGCTCACAGTCTCTGAAATGATATCCTTTGGATAAATTTCCCTGCCAGGGGACAAACAGACTATTTGGTATTGTGACAAGGAAAAGTTTATAAACACTAGAGAAAACTTGGACCTTCAGCAAAGAAGAGATTATGAAAGGGGGCAGGGACAAAGAGTCAAACCAAGAATGTCTGGGTGAAAAGAAGCCAATACTAAGAAACATAGTTAAAGAATCCAATGATGTGAGTTTTGGTTGCAGAGAAGCTTGAGTAGCAGTTTGGGGTATCTTTTACTTGTTTTTCTCATCATGCCATAAAAGAAAGAATTGAATTTCTAATACAAATTATCCTGGATAATTTCCAATTAGATTGAGACAGAGAAGGACATTAGACTTAAAAGTAGATCTTTATATCTGGAGAATAAAAAATGTTCACACACCCAAAATGGATTTGGGTGATTTAAAGTATCCACCTCACTGTAGAATTTCTATAGCTGTTGCTCATTAGGTGAGAAGGAAGAAGGCAGGGCTCTGATTGAGGGTCCTGCTTGAGCCTAAAGAAGGCTACGAAAGACATAAAACTACCTTGGCAAGACTTGTAGTATCTTATACTGGCATGTTCTCATTTAATTTGCTGCATATCCTGTGTCACCATAGCTACTGTAAAGGATTCATTATTCATTAAATAAGTGATGAATATACTCAAAAATTGCAGCCACATGGACTGCACAAATGCATTTTTATATTATTAACATGTTGCCAACTTGCAATTCTTCGGAGTCTGAGTAAATGTTTTGACAAGAGGAGACAGCAAGGACAAATAAGAAGTAGTGGTCTTGAAGAAATTCAGCCCCGCTTTTAACAGCTTTAAAGTCTTAAGAGTGTTTTCACTGGGGCAGTATCAGATAAATTGCTCTTATATGTGCATGCAAGAGGCTAAAATTCCTTTGAAAGTTTATAATTTCTCATGGGAAAACACAACATAAAAGTTACTTTTACTCATAGAAAAACAAAACCATATTTTCCTGTCAACCTTTGCTGTTGGGAATTTCAAACTTTTTGCATTTTTTTCCTGTGATTCTTAGCTGGCCCAAGGGACAGGCGTTTACAACATAATTTACTTTCAACGTGTCTCTGTAAATCATTGTAATACTCTCTATTGCTTGTGCAGAGGAGAAAAAGAGAAAAAGCTCCCAGTGGTGCTTCTTGTCCCACTTTCCTTAGACTCCAAGAGCCCATACAGAAACAAAAACTTTCCCTTTTAATGTCCAGCCTCAGTGACAGATACACACAAAGGAAACATCATACAATGAGTACAGGTAAAGTTAGAACTATGGGCAGGCTTCCAGGCAGAAGATTATATTTTAAGATTAATTGCAGGAGGGGAGATTTGCCCTAGGTAATGTGGAAATTGTAGAAATGCTCAAGTCATTTTAGAGTAGGTGGGTTGCCCTCAGACGAATGACTTAATCTTTTTTCATAAGGTCATTTTTTTCATAAAATTTTTCCCCATAAAAACCTGTAGCATACTTTTATCAAGCCATTAGTATCAAGGATCATTCAGTTTTACATGAGAATTTGATGACTTATATACTGGTTGAACCTTCACCTTTACAACCTTAATGGGAATTTATTAGCTAGTTCACAGTGTGTAAATTTGAATCTAGGTCAGATGAGAAAGAAAAATAGGGCATATCCAGACCTAAAGAATAACCTGAAAATAATATATCAGAAAAAAGATAGGTGAAAAATTAAACAGGTAATTAAAAATGGCTTAACAATCTGAGATTTGAAGACAGAACCTGATAAATTAGGACTCTATATAGACCATTTGCACTCAAATTCAGGTGACTAGTGAGCCTGGTTTCTATACAAGTGCTGCAGATTTAAGGAGTTAAAATATCGTATGAACCTGCTTCTGCTAACTGTCCATAACAGGAAATGTAACCCAGGTGGGTTTGATATTCACAAGATTAAAGCGTATGTCTACCATCAAATGGTCACCACATTAAAGCTGTTTTAATGAGGCCTTGGGAGATAATGAATGAATGCCGCTAATTCACTACAGAGAAGACAGCCTGACCTCCTTCTGACCTCTTTGCTGCCAGGTATTTTAGACAACATATTAGTTCTGCTTAAAGCTAAAATGGGACGGTCTGCAAGATAAAAACAAGCCAAATGCTTAGGAGAATGACTTTGGCTGGTGTTAAAGCCAGAAAAAAAATTTTCTCCCTGGAGTTCTTGTAAAAAGGACACTGTGTAACAGGATGAAAATCACCCTCACTGACACCTTCATCTCACACACAGCCCTGTGCTTCGTCAGGCTGTTTCCTATAAGTGACCTCAATATTGTCCAGTAACATAAGACCAGGAAAATATCACCAAGTAAAGGCATGGAGTTGTGGGCTATTTTTTAAGGTTATAACTCTTTTCTGATTTTAGTTAATCCTGAATAAATTTTAGAGGATTTATTGAGACTGCTTGTCTCTCAGGTAAGCGTTCATAAATATCAAGCATTTGATAAATTTAAGACAGCAGTGTATGAGAGATTGTACTTGCTAGAAAATTCTTAGACCACGCCAATTTATTGTGATTCTACTTGTTTTCCCTGGCAGCAGAAACAGGGGGTAGGTCTTTGTAGGAACTGGGGACCCAGTGGCAGCTCTACCCAAATAGAAAGGAAGGAGAGACCAGGCAGGAAGTACACTAGTGCCAATTTAGTCATGAGTACGAACTGTCAAATAAGGTAAAAGTAATATAAGTGAGAATTTATTTTCCTGAAAGAAACAAAACATGTTGGATGGAACTGATGAAATTTATAAGAGCCTTATATTAGAATATTCTTTCTTCTAAATAAACTTATCAAGAAAGTTTACAGGTACATTAAATAAATGTTGTGATTTGTCTGTGTGCACAGCATCAGCTTTTTTTTAGGATTATCTGTGGTTTAAAATACTAAACAAAAACTGAAGTGAGAGGGGGAAAATCCTTAAACCAAAGCAAAAGATGAAAATCCTCAAAATTATTTTCTAGGCTAGATTTATTTTGGCAGTCATATTCAGGAAACTATGTAGTGTATCAAGTTTTGAATATTGTATTTGGACACTAATCCATAACTGTAGTCATCAGTTTACTGACAACCATCTGCTTGGACATTAACATCACTTATTAGAATGGGGGAGTACATTAAAATAAAGTAAAATATGATGATAACACCCTAGAACTCATTTAAAGGGTTATGAGTCAAATAGTGATACTATTCCATCATTACTCAAACATATTTAGGTAAATAGTGCTATCAAACTCTCTTTGTTATATAACCAAGATCCTTGAAAAAATAATCTACATTCATCTTTGCTTTTTTCTGTCACATCTCGTACCTGGGTAACCTTGCTTTGTCAGTGCATCTATTGATGAGTCCTAGTTTTAAAGTCAAAATTTTCCATCATTATTTTACTTTACCTGAGACATCAGATATTATAGAGATGAAATAATGGCTTAATAAATGCTAGGCACCTTTTAAACCATGCGTTGTTCTTTGTATCCAGTTACCGTATGTGAGTATTTCCCAGTGACCCTCAATATCCATATCTAGCCTAGACCTCTTGAATGAGGTACAGATTTATATAATCAATGACCTACAAGCTAATTTATTTTAAATATTTTATAGATATATTCAAATAAAAATGCTTACGACAAAACATACAGTTGCGTCCTAATGTTTAGCTTTGTCAAAATCTCAGGTAAAAGAACGATCACATACTCAGTTGCCCATTTTAAAAACCTAGTGTCATTGATTTCTTTTTCTTCTTTCTTTTTCATAAGCCAATTAGACACAATGTCTTGCACATTAGGTTACAAGTGAATGAAAATACAACTTAAATTCGCTGAAGAAAAAAAGGAGCAAAATTCATTGGCTCATTTACCTGAAACCTTCAGTCATAGCTGGCTTTAAGGCTTCAATTCCGTCCTTGGACCTTCTTAGGCATTTTTCTCTCTGTTTGCATTGCTGGTAAGTTTTCCAGTTAGGGTGGCCAGAAGTCCGCTGACAGCTCTAGACCATCCTCTCAGTAATTCTAGCTGAAAAAAAAAGTGACCCTTCCTCAAAGTTTTCAAACCAAGACTGGGAACTGAACCTTGTCTCTGGTCTGCCTGAATGTAATCTAGTGCTTATACACGATCCAGACTGTGGCTGGGAGGAGGCACTGATCTGATTGGTCATTCTGACACACATCCACACCTGGAATAAAGTTGCGGTCAATACCACTTAATGCCCAAGAATGAGAATTGTAAACTGCTAATAACACAGACATTAGGGTGCATAACCACCAGAGGAAAGTGGGTGCTAGCATAATATTCTGAGAATGTGCCTTTTTTCTCTTTTCCCTTAAACATGAGCAAAATATAGAAAGAGAAAGACTATATTACATGATAACCTTGATACAATGGTAACTAGTATAAATTGGTGAGCAGTAGCCATATTTTGTAAGTTGTCTAGTTTCCCTTGGAAATCTTCTTCTGCATTTGTCTTCTGAGCATGCAAACATTTTTATGTATAGTAAGCCTTAATGATTTTACTGTTTCAAAATGAATTCTGGATTTCACAAAATATATAATTAATTGAGATATTCCTAACTTAAATATTAGAATACTAGTTCAAGGGAAAGACTGAAAGTAAGATAAGGTGTTTTTCAGTTTGAAGAAAAAACGTCGTAATGACTTAAATTATAGACATTAAATACATAAAGATTTTTCATACTAATTTTACCTACCAGCTGTTCCTTTCCACTGCAAATTAAACAAAGGGAGAAACTTCATTTACAGTAACAAGATTTAGATTAGGCATAAGGAGTCTCATGGTTCCATGTATATTGAATGCACCTGTAGCAAGAGTGGCTCTTCAGATAGCTCAGGCGTGGAGTTGAGTACAACCGGCTAAAATAGCACAAGGATCGCGTCTCACCTCATGCTCCTCTCTCATCCTTTCCCATTAAGGAAGCAGAAAAGCTCTGAGTTGGGTGCTAAAATGCACTCACCATGGGAAGGAAGTTATGGCTTTCTCTTCTGATAACAGCGCTATAAAGTTGTAAATGATGTTATCCCCCCAGAATGTCTTGTACTATGGTTCTTAATGTTCAGGAATTGGAATCAGCTGGAGGGCTTGTTGCACCACACATGGCTTGGCCCCACTTGCAGAGATGCTGATTGAATCCGTCCAGAGTGGGCCTGGGCATTTTCATTTCTAAAACATCCCCAGGTGATGCTGAAGCTGCTACTCTAGGCAGCCCACTTTGACAATCACTTGTTTCAACATTGACCTGTTGTGACAAAAAAAGACTTTGGGGACACTTTCCGAATTAGGTGACTTTGAAATGCAGGTGCCCTGGTAGTTCCATATATTTAATGAATTAATTATAAGCCTCTATAAGAAGTATTCTCCTAGAATCATTTTTATCAAACTGGACTTATTAGAAGAGTTCTCTCACTTTTTCTTAATTTTAAGGTTATGGAAACCTTACTTTTAGAGAACTCTGGCTCATGGCCTTTATCCAGTGATAGAGCATTTTTCTGACTGCCAAGTTCCACTCTTTTCTCTCCTAACTCCAGCCAACATATTTCCCAACCTCAACTGAAAACACAGTCCTAATCAGAATGTCAGTGAAAAAGGCCTCGGTCTTTGTATTTTTATAAAACCTCACAGCCGGTAAAGATAACGTGCTCAACTGGACTATAATGCTTTTGTGGTGAGTCCTGGCAATTTAATATAACATAGCCAGCAAGAGTATAATATACATATTCAAAAGTGCTGCATTTTAAGTAACTTAGGTGAAAGTGGAGATGGGGTCTTTTGGAAATCTTCATTTTTCTGAAAACTGGTTCTACTTATGAAGAAGAGTGTGACTGTAGTTAAAGAATTATACCAGAAATCTGAATAAAATCATTTTACGACTTGTGAGCATGGGATAAAAGTAGTATTTCTAAATTAACATTTTATAGAAAAGATAATTTTAAATATGCATGTATGATAAAATTATACATAGATATCACGAGAAGAAAAACTCTCTATGTGATCTCTCTTTTTTCTTGAATTAATTAGCTTTTTGGCTACCTTGAGTAATTTGCTCATGAACTTGTGAACTACTTAAGTTAGGTCACAAATTCCAAGGCATCTAACCATAGTATGTATTCCAGTTGAGTTAGAGAAAAAGTAAGAACCCTTCTGCTTTAAGTTGGTAACTTCTCTCTCTTTTTTTCCTTTTTCTTTTCTTTTTCTTTATTTCTTTTTTTTTTTTTTTTTTTTTTTTTTTTTTTTTTTTTTTTTTTTTTTTTTTTTTTTTTTTTTTTTTTTTTTTTTTTTTTTTTTTTTTTTTTTTTTTGTCTGATGTACAGTGGTTAGACTTTTGTCAACAGTGCAGAGGACTGGAAACCATTGAGTGGTTTATAACCCATTGTTTTCTCTCTTCATACCCTCCCCACAACCTTGGAGGGTCCAGCCTCAGTTTTTTTATAACACTTTAGTGTTAGCAAATCAGTTTGGAACTAGCTTATTTAAATTAGCAGAAAGAAATGCCCCACTGTCTAATTTATGTGTGAGGAAATTAAAGCTCTTAGAAAAAAAATTAGTGAGATAATGCATGAAAAGCACTTCCTTCAGGGTCCAGGATATAGTAAGCTGCTATTGTGTATGAGGAATAAAATTTCTCTTTAGGAATTTATACAGATTGGACATGCAAAAAATCCATGATAAGTTGAATAACAAAGTTAGGTATAAAAAGCAAATGGAATTGAGAGAAGTGAACAACCAACTCAGTGTGTAGAAACTACAGAGCAGTTCTCAAAAGATGGCTCTTGAAGCCTGTGTAGGAATTTAGTACACTGTATAAACATCATATTTATCAAATGAATACATAAGAACATAGATTATTTCACCATGAAATTTAGATAAAATTTTGCCTCATTCTGATGCAATATAGATCAATTTTATCAGAACTACTTTTTTTTTTGGTTGAATTATAATGTGTAGTCAGTAGTTCCCAAAGGGGTGATTCATCATAATAATGGTGGAGCTACTAGTAAATATAAACCTGAGATACTTCGGCAATTCTCATTCAAGTTCATAGATAGTAAAGAGGTGGGGTAGAGTAGCAAAGGGCTATCTACATTTTAAAATCTTTCAGGTGTTTTTTTGGTTATTGACAATTCTGGAAATCATTGGCTTAATATAGCTGTTTTCTTCCTTGGCTGAATGTTGGAATCACCCTTTAAAAATTATTCAAACCTAAGCCCAGCATTAGCTGTTCCAACTTTACCTTTTAAGTACTCCAGGGTTGTAAGATACAGTCAAGGTTGAGAGTCACTAGTCAAAGCAGGCGAGTATATTAAGCTTAGCAAACAGAGGGTGAGGGTGGGGGAGGGAGGGAATAAAACAAATGTTAGAAATAGCAAGACACTCTTATGGAGGTTTTATTCTGAATACTTTGAATCTACATTTGTTTTTATTGTTTTACCCCTCCCTTGACCCCCCCAAACCTTATAAGGACAGAGGGGGAAGGCAATTACTAGCTCTGATGCTAGTTTCCACCAAGTTATTCAGCCTGAAATGTTCCTCTCAGTAAGTACTGGCAGCTTGCAGTGAGAAGTGAAGACACATTTTCCATAGCATCCCAGTGTAAAACGGAGCACAGTCTCTGTTCTTCTGATAAGGAGTAAGAGAGTTTACCAAGTCCTTTTACCCTGCAAATGACAGTCTGTGGACAATAGTCCAGTATATATGCAATTCTCATGTTCACTGTGGTCAAAATTGCATTTGAGAAAAAATATCCTAAAATTTTAGAATTCTATTTTTGAATAAAATGGGTCAAACTTATTTTAAAAGAAAAGAAAGGCAGCTAAGGTGAGAGATGAATTAAGTATTTGTCCATCTTCCAGATTGCAACTCAAGAGGATGGTATATTTTGGAAGGGATCATAATTCCATTATGGACGACATTTCTATTTTAACTGTATCTAAACAATCATCGAAGACAGGTCTTCAAGTGGGGTGGGTCCTTGATGAGTCTCATTTTGACTTTTCTTATGTAGGATGAATGTTTTAAGGATTTCCTTCAACTTGCTGCACATAGTTTAATGTCTGTTCTTTGTCACATAGATATTCTTCAAGGTTTTGATTAAGAATAAGTTAGATAATCTATTTAAGAGTGTTGAAATCAGTCTTAAATTGTAGCTCGAATGCTACAATGAGACAAACATGTGAAAAGGTGTTTTCATGTAGGAACATCTTTTGTAATTCTGAAGAATTAGAAAAATAAACTCATAAATGATAAATGGACTTAAAATTTTAATATTTATTGTGACACTATTTCCAAAGTGAATAATGTATTTAAGATTTGTTAAACTTAGGTGGCATTTCATTAATCTTTCATCAAATTAGTATATTTCTTTCTTCTACTTTCCTGGAGCAAATATACCCATGGTTTGTTGCTGGCAGCTGACAGAGCTTCAGAGTTAGAAAACCACTGGGGTGTGTGTGTGTGTGTGTTGTATTAACCATACATGTATTTACGCAAGGCATTTTGTTTTTCCTCTAAGCATTTATTTCTAACTTGCCCTACTTTGGATAACTTTGTTTCTATTTTTATTGGCATAATATTGCTATTTTAATTCAACTAAAATCTGAGATAGAATGGTATTCTTTTGGCTTTTGTCTGAACTTCATTTTAATGCTTATGCTTAATGAGCACACACTTTTTAAATTTTAAAGCCAGGAAATACTCCTGTGTGTATTTTGCATTAAATGCCAAAAATTTTTTACATAGGTCATAGACTAAGCCTGAGTGTAGGCCATTAGTTACTAAGCAATAATATTTATGCCATATATCATTTATTTATAATATATGAATGTTTTATGTTGTATGGAGGTACTATAGTTGTTTCCTGGTTTATCTCTATGATTAAATTTCCTGCATGTTATTATAGAGTACGCAGCATGACACAACTCAGAGGAGTAGAAACAGTTATGTAAGTCATGAATCCTACCCTACCACAACTCACTTATTATAGTATTTCTCTTCAAGAAACTCCTTATATCCCATTAAATAATTAAAGAGAAGGGTTGATTTATTTTGCTTTTCTTCATCTGTAATGACCTTAAAAGAGGAAAGTGGAAAGGGAAACAATGGCGATCCTGTTCATCACTATATGCAATCTTTACCATGGTTTGCTGGAGTAAGATAAGAGAGCTCAATTTTCTTCTTTCTTAGCAAGCCCCTTGGGACGGGGGAAAGCACTTCAGATTGGTCCTAAAAGCATTTTTTTTTCTCAGCAGGTGCCAGACAGTTCTGACATATTGCACATATCCATATAGATAGATACTTACACATGCATGTGCAGGTGTGTGTGTCACATATAAATAATTTGCCTTTATAGATAAATCAAAGAGCCTTGCCAGGAAAATCAGATTATACTACTCCTTCTGACATGATCAACACCCTTCCCTTCAGAGAATACATAAATACACATGTTCTACCTGCCCCATATTATTTTAGTAGTGGGAATCTTTTAAGGATTCAGAGTTGTTCTGTGTGTTGATTGATTATTATATTTTTTGAAAATTTTAAAATAATCAACAATGTATAATTAGGCTATAATATACTATAAATATTAATAACACATTTACACTTTGTGTATAACCACTTGGCTGTGAAGAAATTTTCTAAGTCCTTTTTTTTATCCTATTCAGAAATTTACTATCATCACCATATTTGGGGAAAATTTTATTTTTGCATTGATTTGTCTTTGTTCAAAATGAACTGAGCCACTCATGACAAACACTACCTAAAGTTTTACCTTCTCTCTAAAGTCCTGCTGAATAGTGCTTGTCCATTCCCTCATTCACTTAACAAGTGTTTATTAAGTAGTTAAGCATGGACTCTGTCCTTTCTGGGTGAAAGACTTGGTCTTCTACTTCTTTTTTTATTTATTGGGGTGATGTTGATAAGTAAAAATTACATAGGTCCCAGGTACACAATTCTACATACATCTTCTATGTGTTATATTACATGTTCATCACCCAGAAATCAGTTCTCTTTCCATCACCATGTATTTGTGTCCCGGTCCCATCTCCTCCATCCTCCTCCCCCGTTATCCTTAGATAACTACTGAATTATTGACTGTGTCCATGAGTTTTCTTTCTTTGTTGCTTTCGATTTTATGTTAACAATCAAACTAAATTTCTCCATCTCTTTCCCTTATTTTACCCACTCTCCCATCTTAAAGAAGTCCCTCTAACATTCTTTGTAGAACTGGTTTGGTGGTGATAAATTTCTTCAGCTTTTTCTTATCTGAGAAACTCTTTATCTGTCCTTCAATTCTGAATGCTAGCCTTGCTGGATACATTAATCTTGGTTGTAGAGCTTTGGTTTTCATCACATTGAATATTTTCTGCCAATCCTTTCTTGCCTGTAAAGTTTCTGGTGAGAAATCAGCTGAAAGTAGAATGGGTGTCCCTTTATAAGTTACCACTTGCATTTCTTTTGCTGTTTTTAGAATTTTCTCTTTTTCTTTAAGTTTTGCCATTTAAATTATGATGTGTCTCAGTGTATTCCTGTTTGGGATCTTCTTGTTTGAGATTCTCTGTGCATCCTGGACTTGTATGTGTATTTCCATTTCCAGGTTAGGAAAATTTTCAGTCATTACTTCTTCAAATAATTTATTGATCTCGTGCTTTTCCTTTGTCCCTTCCAGTACATCTATTATTCTGATACTTTTGTGTTTGATATAATCCCAGAGGAATCTCAATCTATCCTCAGTTTTTTTTGGATATAATTTTCTAATTGTTCTGGCTGGGTCTTTTCTGTTGGCTTTTCCTGCAAATCACTGTTTTACGCTTCTAGTTTATCTAGTTTAGTGACTTTTATTCTGTTCTTCATTTCAGTTAATGTAGTCATTATCTCTCTCTGGTCCTTTATAATAGATTGTAAGTCTTCCTTAATGCTTGCTCTCTCTCTCTCTGTTGAAATTATCATTCAGTTCCTTAAGCATTTTTATAATCATTGCTTTGAGCTCTGTTTCTGATGCATCATCTGTCCCCATCTCTTTATTTTGAGCACCCTTTCTCTGGTTTCTCATTTTGGCAGCCCCCCTAGACTCTTACTGCTGCAGTTTCTTTGGTATTTGCTGCTGATACAGAGATCTGTTGGGGAGGAATGTTTGTGGCTTTGCTTTCTTTCTGTGGCTCCGGGAGTCATCCAGGGAGTTTGGGTGTGATTGCACCTTTCTATTCTTGGTTTAACCCATGCACGGTTTCTGTCCTGGGCTTTGGGCTTAGTCCTGTATATTGGTCTTTCAGATCATGTTAGTAATGAGTTGAAAAACACATGCATACCTCTCTCCCTTCTTCTTCTTCCTGACTGGAGCATTTGCACTGTGGCTCCTCACTGCCCAGCTACTCCCCCTCCTCTGGGACCAGAGTGCAGTCTGGCCACTGTGTTTTTTGGACAAGTCTAGACCTCCTGGGCCCAAATTGAGGAGGTTGTGGTATCTCAAACCCCCACTTCTGGGCCTTCTTTCCTCTGTCCCACAGATCGAATGAGGCCCAGAGAGCTCTCCCACCACCTTCTTCCTCCTCCCTCCATCAGTGGTAGAGTTCCAAGTGGGACCTGTGCACTGCCACATCTCTGCCCTTCCCCTCTTATTTATTCTTTGTTTAACTTTCTGCCCACCTGCAGGTACCTTAATGAAATGAGTGGGTTTCTTAGTTGTGATTGTGCATTGTGTAAATGCTCCTTGGTTGCAGTATAGGTGTTTTATTAGTTGTAATCTCCAGAGGACGTTTTCAGAAGGCTCTCTCATGCCCAGAGAATTGGTCTTCCACTTCTGATGTATATAAAACACTATTGCTCCTTCTATCAAAAAAGACCTATAAAAAGCAAACAAACAGACAAACAATAGTCCCTACATCTCATTTGTTGTTTTTTGTACTATCACTATATTGTTTCTGTCTTCCTCTACCCCAAGTTAACTTTCTTAAATTGTTCCTTTGGGTGTCTAACACACTGTTAACACACAACTCTAAGAAGCTTATGAGATAGGAAGTCCTTTATACTTACCTACCATCATTTTCTGTCATTATGCTTGTGCCTTTCTGGAAAGTGGGCCCAGAAATCCATAATGATGAAATCCCCTGTATTAGTTCCCTAGGATTGCTGTAACAAAGTACCACAAAAATGGGTGGTTTAAAACAACATGAATTTATTGTGCCATAGTTTTACAGGTTAGAAGTTGAAGATCAAGGTGTTGTCAGGATTGGTTTAACTAGAGAGCTATAAGGAACAATGTGTTCCACCACTCCCCTCGCTACTGGTGTTTTTTTTTTTTTTTTTTTTGCCATTTTTGGTATTACTTGTCTTGTAGAAGAAGTACATCACCCCTTTCTCTGCCTTCCTTCTCACATGACATTCTGTGTGTGTGTGTGTGTGTGTGTGTGTGTGTGTGTGTGTGTGCATGCCTGGATTTCTCCTTTTTATAAGGATAACAGTGATATTTGATTAGGGGCCCACCCTAACTCCATTCTGACTTCATCTTAACTAATTACATCTACAATGACCCTATTTCCAAATAAGGTCAGATTCTGAGGTGCTGAAGGTTAGGACTTCAGCACATGTACTTTGAGGGGTACACCTAGAGCATATAACACCTTCCTATTAATTATGAGTCAGAGGAAAATGGTGAAGGGTGAGATATAAAAAAATTATCTCTGTGTGTTACCTCTTCATCACTACTTCCCAATCTTCTCCTATACACAACTAGGTTTTGTCAAGATCTAAATTTATTCACAATTTTGAAGAGAAGCACTAGCACATATTTCGTTAGGAAGAAAGGTGTGACTAGAGGTTATAGTTTGTTTGAAGAACAAAAGTGCAGCTTGAAACATATTGTAATGTTTCTATTGAAGTGTCACTTTTAATCCTATAAGTTGTATTTTAATGAGGAAAAATTTCTGTTGCATAGAATCATATATATATATATAGATAGATAGATAGATAGATATAGTTATAGATATAGATATATATCACACTTACATATATAAGCTTCCAGAAATGTGGTAGTAATATGCACATGTTGTGATTATCATGTGATCTTTTTTTTTTTGTATGTGGGTAGTTCCCTGGCTGGGAATCGAACCCAGGCTGCAGCGTTGACAGCGCCAGCGCTGAAACCTTAAGCCACTACACCACCAGGGAACTCCCCATATGTGATTATTTTTGTCTAATTCTCATGATTCTATAAGCTGCATGTTTAGAAGATTTAGGAATTTGGGGTCATATCTCTTTCTTAGTGGCTTCATAGCTATTTAGAATTACTTTTATTTTGAGTTATCAGAAATAATTTCATAAGACTACTTTTTGTTTTTCTCAATTTTATGTGAAAAATGAATTACTCTGAGTGTTGGCATTCAATAATGTTTTAACTATTTAACGTTTTTAAAATTTACTTTTATGGGTTCTATACAATAAAGTAAGTAATAATTCAATAAAACTTTACATATATATATATATATATAAGAATATATATATATATAGTCTTCTAACTCTTCTATCTCTATTGCTTTCAGTAGCAGCTGAGCATTTTAGTACCAGCTGATTACTAAAATACATCTTCATGAAATGTTGAAATAATTTCACATGACTTTTTTCTAATTTGGACATCATGGATTGCCAATGACTCTGTGTGTGTGTGTGTGAGAGAGAGAGAGAGAGGGGGCGGGGGAACTAATTTCATACGACTGCTTTTTGAGAATTGCTAAAACAACAAAAGAGGATGCTTCTCTATAGATTTTTTTGCTTGCTCTTGCACATATCTAAGTTTGGCACATCTTGGGATTTAGCACTGCTCTGTGTTCACCCAGGACTATAAGATATCTAGCACTTACAGTCTTTATTCTGGTCATAACCTTCCCATTAAGAAAAAAGGAAGAAACATGCTGGACTCACATAAATGAAGTTACAGTATAGAGAATTGTTTCTTGCCTTGCTGTAAGCCAGGAATTGAAATCTGTCCACTTGGAAACATTTCAGTGGAAAATAAGGCTGCAGGTTTCTGGAAACAAATCCACAGTTTGGTGGCTAACATAGTGACTGTAAGGATGTTAGAAGGTGTGTATGTGTCTGCAAACAGTTAGATAGTTCTTTCCAATTCTTTCAGACAGATTGGCTTCACTACATTTTTATAATTTGAATGACTTCTTTCAAGGTAAGACTCCACCATAGTCTTTATCTTTTTAAGCAGTCAGTAATGCATGTCATATCAATAGCTTTAGAGTTAATCTTGTTGCATTTTATAAGTTGTATTAACATGAAGGGCAAGAATTAGAAGAGAACTAGGAAATGCATTTTGTAATATTTCACAGGGTCTTCTGAAAGCCTAAGAAAGCTGAGAAAATACTCCTGTAATACTTGTCTTCCTTACCAAAAACAAACTATCTCCATCCCAGTAAGTTAAACAATAGCTTCTGAACTATGCACCTGGGGTTTATCATTTTCCTTTCAGCTTTTAAGATTTGCATAGTAAAATTTCTGATTCAAACAATGAAGCAATAAGTTGCAAGCTTCTTTAAAGAAAGTGTGCTCTGGGTTTAGTTTTTTGTTTGTTTGCTAGATTTATATGGCACTTTTAACCTGAGGTCCAGGGCACTTTCTTAGGTCAGCTCCTTCCCCACCTTTTTAAAATTGATCACTTGAGATGTAATCTGTGAATCACCTCAGTGACTCTCTCTGAGCTCCCACTGGCATCATGCACTAGCTGCTCATGTCAGAACCACAGAAAACTTCAGCATGTCAGATCTATGCAACACCAGCTTTCCACAGAGAGACATTCATCAATGTCTTATTGCAACTGATGCCCTCTTTGGGAAAATTTTTGTTGTAAAATTGTGGCCATGAGACTCATAAAAAAAGAACAACCTGCACATATGCAAAAGGTGCAATTGGTTGTTATTTTTGACCCTGTTTATTTCCATTTAAGAATACATAACTTAACAGAAAATGTACATTATTTTACTTCTCTAATGTTAGTGCTAAAAGGCACAGAAATCTTTAAGGAGAAAGCTGGTCCAGCTAAAATCAAGTGAGAAGAGACAAATCAGGGGTCTGAGAAGAAGAGAATGATGGCAAAGCCGGCACAAGTCTACTTTTCTGATGAGTAAGCATTTCTCCAAAGACCCTCAGTTTAAAAAAGGAAGAATAATGGAAACTGCCTTGGTTAATTGTCAGATCACACCTTTCTTTAATGAGTTTCCTAGAAGTTTATGGTTAGTTACCCCGGTGACTCAGGTAGGGTTTCCGTCAACTCCAGCTGAGGCTGTCAGAATAAGAATAAGGGGTCCATTTTCTGATTAATGAAAATAATAATTATGTACAGATGAAAGCAAAGAGAGAAAGCAAAGAGCTTCCATGTTACTTTAAACAAAGAAGAGTTAAGGCCTTATCTTAACTATGCATTGGCACCGCAATGCGAAATGGTCATGCAAAATTAATTTTTAATGTGTTCAATTTATATTAAAAATTTCTGCAAGTGTGTGAATTTTTTTTCCAAGGCTGGAGTGCTACTTCATTTACAATATTCCCTGAAGGTGTTTTTTTTTAAAGAGACTCTTAAACTGAAGCCATTTTAAGGGTTTTATGAGACATTATGTGAGCTTTCATATGCAAGTTAGTCGTTAAGTACCAGATATTATATTCTGTAATATGCTTAAGTGATATTAGAGGCTGTATATAGCCTGCAGTAATGGCTATTGCTGCTTTTTTAATTTATCAAGAAAATGTTGCTTAAATAAGGAGCAAATCAATGCTGGGTTGTACAAAATACAAATGTAAGGAAGTAACAGTATTTTTTATATACTTGCTCTTCCAGCTTCACTGAAAGGGAAAAATACAACCTACTTTCAGGACTTATATTGACAGAAATTGTCAAAAAATAAAATAAAATAGCATATTTAGAATTAAAGAGCTGTTAAAAATACTCAGAATGACGTTGAACAATGGATACCCATTGCTACTTGGTGCTTCGTGATAGAGATAAAGACATATTTTATGCCCTTGGTAATTGTTTTGTGTATGCTTTCTGGCATTCAGACAAAGTAAAATCTCTTACTGGATTTAAACCAGTTAAGCCTTTGACTATTGTGCCTACAAAGGGAAATATTTATATTAAGCTGGATTCATTGGTCAAGCTTTGAAAAGCATGGATAAAGCCCCAACTTGGTGAGTGAAATTGACTTAAAAAAATTAAAGACAGATTCTTATACATGCTCCTTCTACTCTGCAACCAACCACCATCACCAGTGCCTATTTCAGAATGTTAACACTGCTGTGTACGTTTAAACTGTCATTTAACATGATTTTAAAATGATTTTTTTACTTGAGAGAAATAAGACAAGAGTCATGACCAGTTATTGACAAGCTATATATTATGTCCCAGGGCTTATCATTATAGAAATAAGAGGCCTAAAAATAAATCATGTCTCATTAAACAAAAATATCTAAAAATAGTGAATAACCCTAAGCAAAATGAAGATTCCCTCAATTTGGCAGTATGAAATGTATTTTATACTTGCATTTTCATTTCAAAAGTAAATGATTCCTTAGTTGAGATTAATTTCGTGGACATTTTCCTTTACTATAGGCATTATCAGCACACACATACGATATATTCAAGTTTCTTAAAAAGTATCAAATATCATCAATGTGCTATTGAAGTTTCACCCACTGAATTCACGTGCACAATGCGAAAAAAGATCAATTGGGTTTTCCTTGACAGAGTTTTTTGAGAAAAGTAACAAAATAATAAGGCAATGCACAAAACAGCTTTCAGAGAAAGTACACATTTAGGCTAAGTACATATTCAGTCCTCCCATGTCTAAAATATGAGTTCCTGATTATTGATTAATTTTTAATTTTATTCCACTAACACTTACCAATCCCCAACTATATTCCTGGCATAAAGCTCAGGTTCAAAGCTTTTAAATTGCCTTGGAAATCACCAACAAAAAGTACATCATATTCACTATAATTTCAATGGCCCTTGCTTTTGTTTTCCTAATTCTTAAAGAATGATGATTAAAATCTTTCACATGAGAGATAATAATCAGATAATCAGAATGTGTGTTTTTATTGGAGCACTTTACTGACAAAACTTCCCTGAGATTTCTGGTGCTTTTTCAATCCTGGGACGAATCTTACTATATTTACTATCTTTATGGTCACTTTATTTTTGCTTTTTTAATATCAACATGGGCAAATGGAGTTTTTCTGTTTGCAACCCTTCAAGCTGTGGAATCTTTCTATATATTCACAAGTTTCTTGGTCCCCCTGGGTCCCAGTAACCCAAAGCTGTGTATTTAAAAGACAATATTCCAACTTAGCTCTCCGCCTTCCTTGGCCCAGCTGCAGATCTCTCCCCTTCTTTCTCCACTCAGAATTATGAGTAAATACATTTAAAATCAAAATCATCTTTTCCACTCACTTCCCCTCTCCCAGCTGCTGATTCCTACCCAATCTCTCTTTTGGAGTCAGAATTAATACGAATATTTAAAATCAAAATCATCTTCTGTTTCCTGGCCCTCGCCTAGCAGCTGCAGATTTTTACTCCCTATACTGCTCTGTAGCTCACCAAAATATTTTTCGGAAAAAATAATAGGAAGTTGGTTTCTTCTTCCAAAACTGCTGGCCCTCATTTTAACCTGTTTTCTTTTATAAGGACCATGAACATGATTTTGCCAGAAGTTAAGTGTGTCGAATTGTGGGTGTGTGTGTGTGTGAGGGTGTAAGCTTGCTTTATATTAATTAATATCGGTATAAGATGGCATGTAGGGGCTGTGTGTGCCATTTGTTCTTATGGAACTTATTCAAACATGTATGTACATACTGTACACTTTTGACCAATACAGGAAAATTAAATGAAATAGAGCTCAGCGCTATCAGATCTTAAAATAAACATTCAGGAAAAGTAAGGAGAAATAAGCAAATAAAGTTTTTTGGCAGAGAGTTTATTTATTTAGCAACAGCAATGTAGTTGCTTACACTTTCTACAAATGTTTTATCTCTTTTTCCGTAGCACCTGTCCCTGAGTGAATAGAACCACATCTGTCTCATCTTGGCATAACAAGTACACATCTACATCTGTAAATGATGATTCCATTTTTGAAAGAAACAGTGTATACTTTTGCATTCCTGCAGTCTGGGAAAAAAAATATTTGCACAATGGATTTTGTGTCTTGCAGGAAACCTTCTAAATAGCAAATATAAAGTTTGGAACTGGTAGAAAAATATTGAATTTGCAATTTAGGAAAGCTATGAATTTTACCTATATCTGTGTATGCATATTTGCATATTGTATGTGGAAATGTATATATTATTCAAGTAACATAAAATACCAGATAAAGTATGGATTTGCTTAGCTGAATTGTAATTTAGTAAGCACTTCAATATTTTACAAGCTTCAATATTTTACAAGATGGTAATGGTTTTCATATTGCTTCAAAAATATTTTCTGAAGAAAAGATTAATTTTATGTAAGGAAGAATTCAGAGTCTTAATTGATACCAATTAGAGTCACTGATTGTGATAATGTAGGGCATTTTGTATTTTGCATACTTCAATTTTAATACAAATAGCCAATCTTCATGTAGAATCCTTTGATAATTAATGAAAGAGTTGAGGGGAAGTGGAGGATCATAAAAGCAGTAACTTCAGACAGATCCAAAGCAGAAGCTACAGTTCGAAGATAAACAATTTTTCTTTCCCCCAAACTACACTAATTGCTGTGGTCTCTATTTGAAACCACAAATGTAGCCATTACCCTTTTGCTTCTTTTTTTTTTCATTTCATTCTTTTCTCTACATCTACTGCAATCCCTTAGCTCTGATTCATTTTATTAATTCTTCTACTACTTTGTTGCAATTTACAATAATCTCTTTTCTGGATTCTTCAAAAGCCTCCAGACTGATATCAGTCTCAAGACTTCTCCCTAACCTCTGCTCCCACCGCAGTAGAAAAAGCATTTCTGAACTCACCTCTTATCTCAGATTTCCCTGTTTAAATTTCTTCTCTAGTGCCCTAGTAGAAAAGCCCAAACCCAACCCCTTATCTTGTTCTAAAGGGCTTCCAGAGTGAGCTTTGTGAGGCTTGGGCTTTTTTTCTCCTACTCCCCACTACCTCCAGACACCGGTGATTTCTTTTAAGTCCTTGAAACTCTTCCCATGTTACCTCTCTCTCTCTCTCTCTCTCTCTCTCTCCACCCTCCCCACCTTTGAGCTTTTCCATTTGTTATTTTTTGTAGTGCAACAGTTTCTCCTCCACCCTTTCCCTGCCAGCCCTCCACGTGACTTTACTGCGTAACAGCAAATGGGAATGGGTGAAGCTATGCAGGAATTATGAACTGAAACTTCCTGACCTTCATATATATATGATCATATATATATATGATTATATATATATATATAATTTTGTCTATTTACTTAATGCAGAACACTGACTTAAGCACTGTGAGAATATATTTGAAATGCTGCTCACAAGTCTGGCAATGTACTTAGGAAAACAACTGATACAAACAGAGTGTGCTCCTTTACCAAATAGAAATGACACACACAAGGTGCATAGGAAATACAAATTACGTTGCTGTTTAGTGCAAAAAGTGAAGGTAATTTCTTGGACATATTATCCTTTGATCTTCTTTACCTCATATTTATTTTCCCCCCCAAAGAAGCTAGCCAGATTTTTGATAATGTTGATGTTATGATTTGAGGCTATCAAAAAATAATCCTGTAGGTGATTCCATACTCTCCCTCATTACCATTTCCCAAGTCTTTTATTTCTAAATATCAGCTTTCTTCCTCCTGCTTCCCTGGAAGTCTATTTATTTTTTTCCTTGATTACTCCACGGTGAGAAGCAAGAACAGCTGCTCTCCACGGTTGTGTCTGTTCACATCGCTGGAGCGTCCTGGATCTCACCTATCTTTCCAATGAAGCGCTAGGTTCTCGAAGGAAAAGCTGCGCCTGCAAGCTGAACTGAGTTCTGCTTTTATTTCGAGGACACTGTCCCAGGATGGTTGCAGCTCCATTGCATTTTCATCTTTTAACTTCCCTTGAGAACGATCCAACTGCTCTCACGTCTTCTATCCATTGCTCTGTACCTTGCGTTGGAACGGCCTCAGTGTGGCTGCATTGCTGACCGTGTCACACGCCTTCCTAAGTACTTTTTTCCATCTGCAGGTGAGAAGAGCAGGCTGCATAATTTACCAGCACTTCCTGGGTGGCCACACCTTCTTTTTCTCTCCTGTCTGTCCTAACCCAGCTGCCATCTGTTCTCCTAAGCACTCGGTCCTCCTGTGCTTGACAATACACTGCAGCGTCACGTGCAGAAAAATGAGCTGTGATAGAAATCTGAAATTCCTTCTCCACCTAGAGTGTGTCCAATTTCCTGTGTTTTGTTGGTTGCAGCCAGTTTGTATGTGAATGCTTGTAAGTTTCTTTTTGCTTAGTTTTAGTCAAAAAAAAAAAAGCAACCAAAAAGATTTAAAAATGTGTATTATTTGTTGATAGCACTCTGGACTATTAGATATACATATAAGCAGGCAGTTTTTAAAAAATATATTATACACCCAAGAGAATAAATGTTGTGACAGTATAATGGAGAAATTATGTGTTTAGAAAACATTTTTAAATATGTTACTCTATCAGTTTTACTGCAATTGAATCTGAATTTAGTTGTTTTAAAAACCCATAGTAATGCAACACATAGATAATATATTACAGAATTGTACACTTAAAACATATATAATTTTGCTAACTAATGTCACCCCAATAAATTTAATAAATACTTTTTTTTAAAAAAAGAATATGGATAAAAAGCATCTTTCCTGTTAGATATGTTCTTTTTTCCCTAATTTTAAACATACCTATTATTTACAAATTACTCAGATTTCTCAGCTCATTCCTGCTGTTATATTTGGAGTTAACATTATGATCTGGACAAAAATCTGCACTAAAGTACCTAATAATGAACAGTAGAGTCTTTGGGTCAGTTCTTAAATAGTCAACATAATTCTACATCTGAGACAAAAAACAAAGCATTAGTGCTAATAAGCACCACATATATGTCTATCCTAGTAGTAATTTTTAAGCTCCAATATATTGATTGCAATTGCTTTAATTCAAAATTACTATGTATCTTCAAACCACCGAATTTACCTACATATTTTATTGAAAAAAATCT
The DNA here is from genome assembly GCA_004026885.1 of Lyroderma lyra. Taxonomy (NCBI): domain Eukaryota; kingdom Metazoa; phylum Chordata; class Mammalia; order Chiroptera; family Megadermatidae; genus Lyroderma; species Lyroderma lyra. The sequence goes on from PVJL010000277.1 coordinate 293,605, forward strand.
TATATTTAGTAAAGGTTTCATTTTTTTCTTTTTTGACACTATGGATAATCAGTAAAAATTTAGACTCATTGACATTTAAGTTCTGGATTCAGAAATATAATAAAAACATAATCTTCAGTCCACTCTGTTTTTTGTTTTTCAGAAAAGCTTAAGTTGTAATTTTGAAACTTTGATATATATCGACTTCAATTGTCTCTAAAGTAAGGAAGGAATATAGTAAGGAACAGAAAAATTAAAACCAGATTTAGGTTAGTAAAGGCGGGAAATACAGCGTTCTAAAAAGAAAATAAAGTAAAATCTTTCTGTTTGTTTGTGACCATGAAATAGTGTTCAACTGGTATGTGCCCGGAGTATAGGTAGGAATAGCATTTGTCTGTAAATGTCAATGAGGCATTTAAAAACTAGCTGGCACTATAGTGGCACTTCTAATTATAGTTAATTATATGGGGTTTATTAGAAATACTGTATATTTATCTCCTTTTTACATGGATTCTCAAATTTAACTGCAACTATTAAGAAATAATAATTTACTCTTGCTAGTGGCTACATGGTTAACTAAAGTCCTTTGCCACTTGTTAGGTCTTTGGCCTATTTACTTAACTTCTTTAAATCTCAATTTCCTCTTCTGTAAATGGAAATTATTCAAGTTCTACTTTGATCGAGTCAGGAGTTAGCAAAGTATACATCATAGGAGGAATCTGATTTGCATCCTATTTGAGGGCAGGCCAGGAGCTAAGGATGGCATTTACATTTGTGATGGGTTTTAAAAATAAAACAAAATTAGAAAACAACAACAATAACAAAAGTGAAAAGGACTGTTTAACATAGACTCCATGTGACCCGAAAAGCTTAAAATATTCACTATCTGGCTTTTTACAGATAAGTTTCCCAACCTCTAAATTATATCAGAGTTCATTTAAAGATTAAATGAGATAATGAATGAAAAGAACTTGGCAGGATTCCACACATGTAGAAAGCGTTCAATAAATGCTACTTGTTATTGTTTTTGGTAACACCAGTAAGAAAATATTAAGATTCTTTTTAACGGACCCACCAATTGATCAAGTCTCATTTTATCTGTGTTATATCATACTCTTCCTTATTGTAAATACCGGCTTGTGCTAATTAAAACTAAGCTATTCCTTTTGGGAAGAATGTAAAAAATTCTTCTTTTAGAAAAAACACTTAATGATGTACTTCTTTACTTGTTTTTATTAGCTAATTAATTAATGTTAATATTTTTAATGCAACTGTGGTGTGAGAAGCTGTTTCTTGGGAGACGGGAAGTCTGGTAGTAGGTTCATAAAAACACGTCAAAGATCACTGGAAAGGAAATCAATGTTTTTTTTCTTTGTGTGTGTGTGTGTGTGTGGATTATTTTTATTTCTCTTGCAAAAGAAAGAATGTTGGTCACTTGATTTCTCCTTTTCTGAAGAGAGGCTTCTATGTGGAAAAAGTGATGTTATCCCAAAGGGAGAAAAAAAGTTGGAAGGGAAGATACGACAGGGAAATAAGTTCAATGTTTTGTTTTGTTCTACCTTCAGAGAGTGCAGAACATTCAATCTCATGCTTTCTGAATGCCCTGGGAATTTTATGTAAGCCTGCCACAAACTAAGGCTCATATACGTAAGCATGCCTCCCTTCCTTAAGCATTAGATTAAAATGCATTAAGAAAATAAACCTTTGTCAGCAATCCTGATACTGGAATGCTGTGGATCCCAGCCAGTGAGCCTTGGAATGCCATCACAAGGGGACCTCACCAGCTGAGGACCAGAGCAGCAACATCTGCTCAGAACAGGCTTGCTTGCACTTAAGTTAAATAAAGTCTAGCTAAATATGTGAGAAAAAAAAATTAAGGATCCTATGCAAAAAGGAAAGGAAGGAAAGAAGGAAGGAAGGGAAGAAAAAAGGAAGGAAGGAAGGAAGACAGACAGACAGACAGAAAGAAAGAAAACCAGTAGGGGTTCAAGTTAAAAGGAATGGATTTATAAACAGACCAGATATGGTTAGGCACTATTCATGAGGACCATGGCTGGGTAGAAATGAAATAGTCCATGAATTCCCCATCAAATTCCTGTGCATATACCATGTCAGGCTTTCCTTATTTCTCTGCATCTTGATAGCCATGCCACAGGATTCTAGAGCCCTCGATTAATAGAATTATCACAAACCTATGAACATGCTGGACTCAAACTTAATATTAAAAGTCACCCATTGGATTCCCTATTAAAGCTCTAATATATGAACATTTTCATGACACACTTTCCCACAGAAGGACATAAATACAATGGATTGTCAAAGTTTTTAATTAGATGGAGAAAATCATTCCATCTCTCCATGATTTTGGTATTGGGGCCAGTTCTGAAAATGGACCATGAGCAGTCTCTTTAAGTCAAAGTGAAGATGAGGAGAAGCAAGGCGATGTTGGAGGAAGTCACACAAGGAGAGATCAAGTCTCCAAAAAAGTGAAGCAGTCCAAAGAAGAAAACAGTATTGGAAGGTCCTGTACGGTGCTGGCCAGAAGGACTGCAGGAAGAACCTCTGTTAGAAGCCCTGCTGAAGAAAGTGAGCCCTCATTTGTGAAACTTGACTTTGAAGTGACAAATTGAAATTCCTCAAATTGCTTCTGAATTTAGTCCATTAACCTGCACTAGATCTGAGGTTCCTAAATTTAAAGACAGATGCACATTTCTGAAGATTCAGGACTTTTCTATATTGTGCCACATCAAATCTGACTTGAAGTCACAGGAAAATTCTTATAAGATTTCTGGTTCAAAACAATCACTCCTTAAGATAGCATTGCTGATTAACTTAGTAATTTTTGTTTATTTTTATTAATTTTGTTTCAAGCCATTATGTAGGTTAGCTAAAGCTCAGATAAAGGAAAAATAATGTTAAGTGACCTCATTTTGTATCCTGAATGCTTATTTTTACTGCAATGTCATCTATCCTGAATCTTACCCATGACCTGGCAATTTTTACCCAAGGGTCTCATCTTCTAGGACATGCAAGACTATTTCTTCTGTTATAAACATGCCAATGGGGCAGAGTGGGACACTGAAGGCAGATAAAATGGCTGGTATGCCCACCTAAGACTAGAAGTCCTGGCCCTTTGGAATGGAAACATGTAAGATTCATTTCACACCTACTGGTAACCTCTAAAGATATCTATGTGTGTTGTCTCTATAAAAAGAGTTCCAAGAAGAGTCTGGGTTCATGTCAAGCATTGTAGCGAAAAAATATTTGCTACTATGTGCTCCTTGATATGCCTTCAGAAAAATCTCAGAGCCTCTTTCCATAGGAAAATTCTTCCTCTCAGTATGTCATGATGCTGTTTTGATAATAAACCAACGCCAGAATATAACCAAATTATAGAATGCTAAATATTGGGTTGCTTTGCCATTAACTATCTGTATTTACTGTCATCTCAAAAAAATGGTCAAGGATAAGATGTCTACTTAACATATAACATCTGTGAAATGGTCACATTGGCCAAAACACTTGAAAAAGAGTTTCTGAAGAATGTCAAGTTGCACAGCACATAGGGCCTGGCAGTAGATACTGTCTGGAAAGCTCTGGACAAGAATGTGAAGGCTTACAGATTTTCAAAGCCACTTCCCTCTATGTACTGTGTGTGTTCTCATAAATAACAGGCCAGGACTGAAGTGGTCTGTCAATATCCCTGCAAGAGGCAAAAAAATTGTTTTTTGCTTCATTACCATTTCCTCCTGCTTCTTTCTCCTTTTGTCATCATCGTTGGGTATTTTGTTTTGTTTTGTTTTGTTTTGTTTTTGTCTCACCTTTCTCCTCATTAAATTTTCTGTGAGGTTTAATGTGCCTTAGAGATTTGAAACTTGGAAAAGATTGATTTTTGTTGACTTTTTTCTTTATATGCAGTGTGGTCTTTGGGCTTGTAAGAGTGTGTCATTGTAGGTGGGAAGAGAATGAAGAGAGAAAGCACAAATATTTATTATGTGTGGGCTCTGTACCAGGAATGGAGCAAAGCACTTCTATGCACATTATTGTGCTTAATGATCAAACTGATTATATGAAGTAAATATTTTCTTTATCAAATGAAAGAAACATTTTAAAATTACAGATATTCCCAAGATTGTATGTTTCAAAATAGCAGAGATGCATATACATCCAAGTCTGCCCAGCTCCAAAGTCCATGTTCTTTCAGGTACATAGGAAAAAGAGGCATGTATGAGTTTGGAGACAAAAGACTATTGTAAGGAAATTTCAGGAAACATATTTCTTATTTCTTAGTGTAATAAATACCTTAAAGTTATGCTATATCCTAGGATCTATGCTAAACATCATCATTCTAATGATGAAGGTAGGATCTTACATTCTGGTAGGACAAGCAAAGAATGAATAATTAAATAATTAATAATGTGATTAATTATTTGACAATTAATTACAGATCCTCACAGTAAGTAGACAAGGTGAGATGCTAGACAGCAATGGGGAGGGGACCCTACCCTACATTTTTTGGGTGTCCAGGGAAGTCCTCTCTAGGAAATATCATTTATGTTATGAAGGAAAAAAGAGAGCTGTCCTTGCCGAGAAGAAAACGGGTGGTCCAGGCAGATACAATGGAAGACTAGGGAGATGGAAGGACATAGTAGAGGGAGAGAGGTACACAAAAAGAGATAGAGGAAACTTACGGGAGTCTGGTGATGCTGACATGTATGTGAACCTTAATGCATTGTATTTATTCTCAGTGTAGTGGAAAGCTATAAAAAGGTTTGATACAGAGAAGTAATATATAATTTGTATTTTTAAAAATTAATTTGGCTATTGAATGCATCTCTCCATCTTGTCCTCTAGAAGTGAAAATGTATGTTATAATTCCATGTTATAATATCTAAGAGGATGGAGGCAGGTTACAAATGTTAGTGTTACTGCCCTATCCCAAAGTGGTTATTTTATTTGAATGCCATTGCTTTTCTTTTGTCCATATGGTAGTAGATAAGCAAGAGTTTTGTGATATTTGAGACTTCAAGATTTAGTTCAAAATGCCATTGTCTCTCTTGTACCAATGTGACAGTGGATAAACAACAGCAATCACCTTTCCTGTGGGAAAGAAACACTGGGAATTTTTAGCAACACAGTCATCCAATAAAATTTGATTGATTAAATATTATGATTTAATAATTGATAAAATATTATGATTGTTGATTATTATGATTTAATTATTGATTAAAATATTATGTAGCATAGTTGGTAATAAATGATTCCAGAACCACACTGTTTTATTTTTAATCCTGGCTCTGACTATTCCTCTCTAGGGATAGTCACCTGAGACACTTAAATTTTCTATGTCTTAGGCTTCTCACCTGTCATGTGGAAATGATAATACTATCTATCTCATATGAATAAATGAATTATAACTTATATAGCACTTGGAACAATGCCTAGAACATAGTAATGAACTAATACGTGTTAACTGTATCTAAAATTGTCAGATTAAAGCATGGCTGAGTCCAACTCTTAGAGGTAGTTTGCCAAAACTTGTGTTATTCATTTCTTTGCAACTGGGGAGGATGAAAACAGTTTTTTTCCAATACGTGTATAGTACTGAAGTGTGTGTAGGTCACTGCGTTTGCAAATATTAGGAGAGCTCCTTGAAAAAAAGAGAAGAAAAATAAAACAGGACCCTGGAGAATATCAATATTTAAGAAAAGGAAGTGGAGTGTGCAATAACAATAGACAACCAGAAAGAGTGTTCAAAAAAGGTACAAGGACAGGTGAAAGAAAGTAGGAGTAGAGTAAAAAGGGATAGCAGGCCAACAGTGATGAATGCAAAGAGATCAGCAGAATGAAGGGTGAAAGTGAATCCCCTTGATTGCACTGTTAGAACAATATTGATGTTTGATCCCTTGGTCTTGGCATAGACTTGGGACAAGAAGTTGGTTTGTAGAAAGTGGTAAAACCTAAAATATGAGGTGAAAAATTAGAAATGAGTATTCTAATAGGAAAAGGGAAAAAGAAGTAAAATGGTAGCTATGAAAGGAGGCTGGAATTTTGTTTGTGTATGTGTGTGTGTGTGTGTCCTAAATATATTGGGAGAATAAAAACATGTTTGTAAGGTAGAAATACAATGTGAAGGAAAAAATAATGGATACACTTAAATTTAGATACATTGAATATAATGAGTTTATATTTGAGCATACTTGCTGGAAAATGACAAAAGAAAAACTAATAAAATGATGATTAAGAACTAAAGGGGTGACATGAATACACTTATCAAAGCATCGATATGCCAGGATTCAAGATGGTAGAGTAGATGAATGCTGTGCTTGCCTCATCCTGTGAGCACATCAAAATTACAACTAAATTATAGGACAATCAACCTGGAGAATCTTTTGAAGTCTAGCTGACAGAAGTTTTATAACTAAGAATATAAAGAGGAAGCCATGTCAAGACTGGTAGGAGAGGTAGAGACTCCAAAGAGGCTGGCCCCAAATCTCTGACTGGCAGTTGAAAATTGGAAGGGATGTCTTGGTCAAAGAGGTTCCCCATGGAGGAGCAAGGGATCCCTTTTGGAATGCTATTTAGCTCTTTCTTCAAATTAAACACACTCATCAATCCATTGTCCAGAAAATTCGCTCTTAAGTATTTACAAAAATAATAATAATTATATACTCACAAATACCAGTGTGCTAAAATGTTTATAGCAAAGCATTCAGAATAGCCCCAAACTAAAACAAAACAAAACAAAAATGAACTAAATATCCTTAAAAGAACAGAGGATAACTTCTCATATATTTGTGTAATGGAATGCTACTTGGCATTATAAAAAATAAACCACTGGATAATGAATGAAGACACTGAAGAATTTAAAAAATAAATTGATTGAATGAAATTATGCAGATGCAAAAGAGTACATAGTATATGGCACAATTTATAAAAGTTTTAAATAAAAGAAAAAGTTCATATTGATTAAAATCAGGGCTGTCACTGCCTAGGAGTGCTGAGGGGTGATTGTAGGAAGCAAGAAGCAACTTTATGGCATGATGGAAATGTTCTGTATATTGGTACATAGGAGTATATATTAGTTAAGAATCTTTGAATTACATGCTTAAGATGTGCACATTTCATTGCATACGAAATTTACCTTAATTTAAAGAATCTTGTCAAAGCTTTGCTAATAAATAAGAATAACATAAACAGGAAGAAGTGGCTCCTGTTTCAGTCACTCTGACTTTTCTCCCATTCGTTGAATACCATACCCTTTCATAATTCCGTACTGTCCTCTTCTCCTCATGAAATTTTACTTTCTCTCATTTGTATTACAAATCTCTTACATGGAAGTATCTACTTTTCATTGTTTTTGATACCTCTTTAATTCTCCTCTTTTTCCACCTTAAGACCTTTTTCCATACCCCTGATTTCTATTAGGGTGTGAATGACAAATAGTATATGAAACTGTTTACATTCAGCCAAATTTTTTTAATAAGTATAAATTGCTAGAGCTCAGAGTCAATGAAGTAGCTTAAAATATTTTGCATCATAAAAGCTGGAAACTTAGAATTTTATGTTCTACTTTTTAAATCAGTTTCTAAACCAATACTGAATTGCCAAAGTTTGATTTATCTAAAACTACATAGAAGAGCTTTTAATCTGGAACGAAATGGACAGACCTTAATCAAATAAAGACATACGAATGTACACAAACAAAATGGCAAATGTTTCTGCAAGAAGGCAAGTCTTCAAGGATTCTTTACTCTTCCTTTTCTCTTTCATACATTTTACTTTCTATTCTACCCTTAGCCCCTGAAAAAAATCTTTCTAGTGTATCTCTTCAATTCTTTTATCATGGCTAATCATCACGTGCATGTCCTGTTGTCACTCATTTTTCCCAAGGTGGCCCCTTATTTGCCTCTGTGATGCCAACTGGATCCATTACCTTTCTTGCATCTTTCCTTTCCTTTTCACTCTTCATTCCCTCATTGATACTTTCCCAACTTCTAACCAGAATCACTGTGGGTGGTTTGAAGTAAATCATATCCTGCCACGTTCCTGTACTTAGCATAGATTATGTTTTTCTTCTGGAACGCATACTCCTAGACACTGACTCCATCAAGATCCAGGTAGATGACTATCTTTGTGAAGCCTGAGTTTTCTCTCTCCTGTGCACACTTCCTTTTAATGACTTTTGCTTATTATTACAGGTGTCACTTTCATTTTTACCTGCTAGGTTATAAACTCCTTGACAAAGGCATTATAATGATCCATGTATCCAAATGTCTAACCTAGCACCTGACCCACTGTACATTCAATTAGTATTTGTTGACTTGTCATGCAAAATATTTGAAATGGTAATCAAGCTGTCTTTTGTTTCAAATGTGTGTGTGTGTGTGTGTGTTTGCTTCATTTTATTTTACTTTTGGCCTTATTCCTTTATTGACACACAAATATACACAAGAAATATCATTAGCAAATGTTATTACAGGAAGGTGCCAAAAAAAGTAACATACAGTGTTTTCTTTGGAGTTGAACATTTTTATTTTTCATTTTTTATGATATAGATCTGAAAAATTGGTCTTACAGTGAGGATTGTAAGCAACTAATAAAGTAAAAACTGGCTTTAACATGAGCCACATTTGCAAAAGAAAATTAGAAAACCTAGTTAATATTCTTTTAAGAAGATAACTTTCTTTTACCCAGTTTACTTGTGTGCAATTCACTGGCCTACTTTTAACATGATGAGGATAATAGGTAGGTTTCAACTGGTATCAAAATTAAAGTTTAAAGTCTGCATCTAAATTATGAGTTGCTTGCTCGTGAGATATTTCCTAACTGGGACTGCTTCCAAAAGCACTTCATTGCAGCTTCATAGAATTTTCTCAACTGTTTTTTTTTTTTGTTGTTGTTGTTCCTTCTCCACACCTCTTCCCTGGTGCATAGAGGCACATCTGTCTGTTTTCTGCCTTATCAAGCATGCATCTACATCTGCGAGGAAAACTCTACTTCCTCAGCTAAAAACCTGTATCTGATTGTGGTAATAAAGCTCTACTTCCTCAGTTCAAAACATACATCAGACAAGACCAATTACTTCAAATGACTCATAGTAACAGGCAAAGCAATAGTAGTCTTTTCAAAGCCTTTGAACTTCTACTGCTTCAAAGGTGTACTAAAATGTGGTTATGAGGCGATTGTCTAAAATTGCCAAATTACGTGTTTCCAAGCTTTGACATTTGTTATTTTGCATAACTAGACAAAGGAAATCAGTGAGATTACCTAGGAAGAGTAAAAGAGACCAAAAAAAAGGTGCAGGGCATATAAAAAAAGTAGCTATGACATAGGTGAGGTTGGTGGCTATGATGCTCCTTAAGCAAGGGACAGGAAAGGGTTTCAATTAGCTATTGATAGAATTAGGATACAAAGTTAAACATGTGGATAATTTTTATTCTTATTGTTACCCTGTACAGCATAAAAACATATTACTCTGAGAATGATCCACGAATAAGATTTTTGTGAAAGGAAGCCACTGTCTGGAAGTAATGTTTGATACTTGGAGTTTTGGCAAAGAATTTCCTGATGTTCTAGCTTGTATGTCCAACGTGTCAACAGTGGTGAATAATAGTCAAAATTGATAAAGTCTGTCAGCTGTTTGGGGACTTGTGTGACAAGAATTTGTGGTCATATCTGTTCCCATTCTTTTTTCAGGAGTGAATTTAACCTGAATTTCTTAAAGGGAAAATTTTCTATATGTTTATTGCTTTCCTACCATGTCTTTTCAATACCATAAAAGGATTCTAAATTTGTCTCTTATAAACATATTTTAAAATAGTACCTTCTTTATAAAATTTCTTCCTAAGCCTGGTAGGTTACACAGAGAGGAGCTGCAGAATATAATCATGGACAAGTTTTCTAGAACCACATGCCTTAGTTCAAATCCTATCTCTGTCCATGACATCAGCTAGGTTACGTTGAGGAGGCTGTTTACTTCTCTCCGTCTTAGTTTCCCAGTCTATAAAATGGGGATGATATAATGGTGCCTACCTCAGTGGGTTGCTGTGAACATTAAATACTTTAGTATTTATAAAGCATTTCAACCAGTATCTGGCCCCTGATAAGCATTACATGTGTTTTGTAAAATGTTCTTAACAGATGAAGTTGTGTACATTTAATTTCCTAGAGCTTGATTAAATTGATAACACAATGATTTTTGTCTTAAAGCCCACTGTATGAGTCTAAGGAGAAGTAGTTGGTAGCTGGAATTAGCCAGCTTCTTCTATAATCTGTACCACACTGAATCACAAAAGTTTACATAGCCGGAAGTTCATAAATCCTTACTGAACTAGTGAACTAAGCCTTGCCTCTAAATACCTGCTTATTTTCTTTGACTGTCATCCCTGTTAAATACAAGGAAGAACAATTCCCAATGCTTGAAAACATGCCCTTTCTTCACAATAAATGAGCAATTTTATGAAGTGATATTATTCACACTTTATAAATACCTAGCAGTCAGGCACGGTGCTCACCGATTCTTAGAAGTCCTAGCAGTCAGGCACGGTGCTCACCGATTCTTAGAAGTTTAGACCAACAGAGGAACTTCAAGTTGTTTAGTTCATGCATCTCATTTCTAGAAGAAGAAAGACATTTCAATGAAACAGACATACATAAGTTTTGCAAGATCATAGTCAATTAGCAGTAGTTTCGGGCTATACTAGTGGAAAGCATCCCCTTTGGTGTCAGGGAGTACCGAGTTCAATCTCCACCTCTCCCACTTCTGTAACATTAAACATATCTAAACCTTGGTTTCCTGGGCATTAAAAATAATAATGAGAAAATGTTCATAAATGAGATAATAATTGTAAAGCAATTAGCACATTGGCTGGCTTGTAGTAAAGTCTCAATAAAAATATTTTTAGTGTTACTCTTATTTCCTTGTTTCCTGTGTGTCTTCTATCATATAACCAAAAAAAAAAAAATATGTTAAAATAAGTACTGGTCACCTCCAAGTTATTATTGTCAAATCATACCCTATGCAATTTGCTCACCTCCGTAGTCTGTTCAACATAAGGTGGTCCTTAATGCAAAGTTGGCACCTTTGTTTGTCAGGCAAATGGGTCTGAGTCAAACTTTCATACTCATATTTAAATATAACTCAGATCCTGTAAATAAACCTGCAGAGTGAAGTTGTATCTTGTCTACTTTGTGTTATCCAGCTCTTGTACAGGAAATGGAGTGTATTTAATATTGATGACTCTGTATGTGTCATTTAATCGTCTCTATTGATTAGATTTCATCGGAGTGTGGGGCTTGGACAGAGCTTTGATTAGACTGTAAGGATTCTTTGCCGTTTTCTTTTACCCGACACCATATCAATGTACCTTCTGGTGTGATATCACTTTCACAATCAATATCTGAAAAAAGCCCTACACACAGGCCTCCAGGAAGAGAAGGCACTGCCTCTAAGTCTCCTTATGCACATAAATTAAACCTCTCCAATTGAAAAAGGTTTATTGCATGTTTTAAAGCAGGATAGAGGAGAAAGAAAGAACTGAAGGAGTCTCCATAGATTTCTTGTGTAATTTACACATCATTTTTTATTTAAAAGTGTCAAATTCTCCCTTTTAATGTTGGCTGACATTTAAGAATGAATCATTTTTATCAGTGAAATTTTACAGTTTCAATCTAGTGCTTTTTCCCCCCTAGATGTAATAATAGTCTATAAATATATTATTTGGGCAAATTGATATCTTAGACAGACTATTCTTATCCAAATTCATTTTGCATGGATTTTACTGCTGTGAAATGTCCACTGGGTCTCCCGGACTAATCTTCCACCGAGGCAAAGTTTATTTTTCTATTTGCCAAAGTTGTTTCACCACAAATTCACAGAGCTCAGGCTCCAGATTTAAATAACACAAACTAAGTAGCATTAAGCAGCAAATGTGCCTCTTTATACTAGGTTCATGGAGTTTGCGGTGTCTTAATACTGACTGGAAAAGAGACTGGGATGAAATGCTTATTTATCTCTCCTCTGAAACATGGAATTTTCTCAGAGGTCAGTTGCTGGAATCTTGGTGGTTAGAGTTGAATGAAACTCCTGGAACTATCTGAGGCAATTTCAATAATTTCAGACTATTTTAAGTATCAAAACCCTGGAGTTTGGGAATAATATATTCTATCATGTAAAATGTAAATTCTCAGTAAAACGAGTTACCTGGCATCAAGACACCCAGTATTATATCCTCTGATGTAAGTTTTCTGTCATAGAGGGGTAAGAATAAATGGGTAAAAAAACGTGTACTCCATTCTTTACTACCACTTTTCTCTTGCTTGCAATGTCTTATTTTCTGTAACTTTGTTATCTTCTCCTGTAGGCTCTTTTATCCTTGTCCTGTGTTTTTCCTTTGCCATAGATTACTTTTAAAAAAAATTGACAAACTGAAGACCATGACCAAATCTGGCTGCTTGTTGTGTAAATAAAGTTTTATTGAAACACAGCCACACTCATTTGTTTAAATCTTCTCAATGGCTGCTGTTCTATCATCATGACAGAGATGAATCATTGCAACAGGGACCATCTGGCCAGCAAAGTCTAAAACATCTGCTATCTGGCCCTTTGCAGAAAGAAAGTTTGTAGAGCCCCAGATCAGAACAACAAGTTTCCATGTTGGAAGGACACATTTTGTGTGGCATAAGTTGGAGGGAAATTCAATTCCTCCCCCAAATACCATCCTGTTCTCTGATGATAATTGTATTTTCTGTATCTCATTTCTAAAGCAGTAAGTATTAGATTGTCATTTCTACTTACATTTTTGTATAATGTTATAAATATCAGAAAATATTAACTTGCTGAAAACAAGGGTCTGTACATTTTGCTATTGCATATTTTCTGATATCATAAATTATTCTTTAAAAATATTGTTTCTGATTCCCCACCCCCTCCTGCCATGAAATAGTGAAAGTGTGCTGCTACCTCTTACATTTTTTGATGTTTTGAATTTTGCATTTTTTATAATCATGCATGCAGATATATTTTTAAAAACATGTTAAAATTAATCTTTCCCAAAAAGTTTATCCAAGATCCTGGCCATTACACTAAATGTAGACGTTTTCTACATTTAGCAAGATATGATATCATGTAAAAACAGTTTATAACAATAATTTTCACATAAATATATATTTAAACTTACCTTTATAATCAATGAGCCACAGATAAGTGAATTATAACTTAGTTTAACTAAAGCAAAAATTCTGAGGCATGACCTTTCCCAAATTGTTTTAGAATTTAATAGAAGCAAGCACTACTTATTTAGTATTTACTAACTATCAAGTGTTTTAGGTATAACATTTTAGTTACTCTCCTTGCAACTCTGTGAGGACGGTTGGAGCTGAGGAAACAAAGACTCAGAATTTAGTCAATTGGAGTCATAAGCAGGTGTTTTAATTCTGCGGCTGAAACCCCTTCAACACCATGAGAGGCTTCTAACTGAAGGCAGATTCCCATGGTGTGCAGACCTTAAGTGACTCTTGGATACCAATTTCACTAGGGATTGGAGACAGAGATGCCCATGTTTTCTTGGGAGCTTTGATTATTCCACTGAACAATCTAATACAAATTGGGTAAACAGTCATCACTCTGCATGCCTCAGGTTCATCAAGTCATGAAGCCTTGAGGGAGAAATGTCCACGACAATTCATGAGAGGCAGGAAGGACCCCAAATTAAGCTTTTATTTTCAGAATCTGAGCACAGATTTCGGGCGCTCACCCTCCTGTGGCCCAGGTTTACAGTTGGTAGTGGAGCTGCTGCTGCTATAAATATGTAAAGAGATTCAGTGGCTCTAACTCATGGAAGGTTGTTCTTATAGGGCCAAGAGGGATCTGGTCTAAAAAAAAATAGGATATTCGTTCTTGATCTGCTCTCTTGACATGAGGTTTGCTTGTGGTTAATTCTGCTAAATCTTTGTTCTGTCCACATTACGTCCCTGCTCACCAATTTTCCAAAAACAAGAAATAAATTTAAGATGCTTAGTACCCTCAGGCAAGCACCTACTTGGCTACATCATTCACAACTGTTCTTCCCTAGAAAAGGGGAGAAGGAAATTGCCTGAGAGTGAAGAGTTTGGAAGTGTGAAAGCAGATGTGTTACCTAAAAGCTAAATGCTACCAGCAGTTGTCAGCTGTTTCTTTTTGGTTGGTTTGTCTGTTAGTTTTTCAGAAGTATGTCTGAATGGGTGTTCCTTTGGGCAGATACAAAGTAATCTCACCTGCCCAAATACCTACCTGATCATAATGGTGGTTAGGTAGAATTACTTCTCTACAGTTTATGTTCATTTTTGGAGAATATTTTCTCTGTGTGTTTCAGCAGTCTTTTCTATAAATCAAAGAGATCATCACGATGTATGTATGTGTAGGTTTGTGTCTGTGTGTTCATGTATCTGTGTATGTGTGTGCGTGTGTGTGTGTCTGTGTCTCTATTCCTACTGACCAGATCCCACAGGTATTGGGAACCTCAAGATAGTGTATGGCAGAAAGGATATGAGGAAAGGGCCTCAACCCAGGATGGAGGTCGAACATAGAGAAAGGACTGGGTTGGAGATGGGAGCTTGTTTGTGCCTGGGCTGCCTGGCCTCATGGACAGTGTAACTCAGATTAAAAACTCTAAACTGTCCTGGTTTGGGAAGGGGAGTCAGTTTCATGTGTTGTGCTTCTTAGAACTCATACAATTGGGAGGGCCCTCTTTTAGAGAAAAAACAAAAAACAAGCCAACAAGAAAAACTATAAACACACAATTAAGTACAGAGCTTTGGAAGAGAACTTAAAATTTTAAGTTTCCTTAGCTTCAATAAATTTGCTTCTGGTTGGACACCTACATTGTAACTTAATTTTTCTTCTGAGACCAAATACCTCTCTGGGTAGATGAAAAGTCCCCTGGAGCCTGACGGTCAGACCTCCTGGGAGTGGTGAAACTGAAGTTATGGCCTAGACTCAGAGAGGAAATTTGTTTTCTCTTTCAGTTATCTGGAGGTTGGCCTGGAGGCCGAGGTTTGAACACATTAGAACTCTCCTGGTTATGGGGCTAAAGTGAATTTTGTCATTTCAAGAAAGACTTGGATCCAAGCAAGTTAGTGACAGGTAAGGACCCCCGCCGATGGTCCAAACTGCAACTCTGAGAGTGGCCACCAGAGGAAGCAGTGGTGAGTCAGCGCTGATCTCTGCTGTCGTCTTCAAACCTGGAGAAAAGTTGGGATGAGTGGCCAATTAATTCTGCTCTTCTAAGAAGAATCCAGGCGAGAGTGCGCTCTTTATTTAGGGTATGTGATCAGGGGATCACTGTGCATCCCCCTAGGTTGTAGTGTGGGGCTCCCTGAGGTAGCAGCATCTTCATTGCCCCATGGGCAGCAGTGGCAGGAGCAGGACACTTTAGCCAAGGTACCGGAGGGTCCTAACCCTGAGTGAGAGGAGAGGCATCTTGCAAAAAACAACAGGGGGACATTTTGAGGGGAAAATAAATTTCTGCTTGGACATACTGGGTCTCAAAGTCACCCTAATTTACCAAATTCATTAAAATTTTTAGAACGGGTTGGTGTTGCTTGGTATACACACAGCCAAAGCAAATGTACATCCCCACATTTCCTGTCACTGAGCCTTTGTTTCGGAGTTCTTTTCTTCATGCTCACCATCTGTTCTTTCCTATCTATCTGCATCTGATGAAAATGACCTATCCTGTAAGGTCCAGCTCAACTGGTCATAAAATCAGTAACCCTTCCCTGGTTCCCCAAATCACAAATGGCTTTTCTTTTTGAAGCAACTTTCTTTACCTCTCTTCACACTGTCACTTAGAAAAATGGTTATTTTTGTGCATATCTGGACTTGCCTCTTTTGTCTATAAGGATTAGAGAGTCACTCAGGTTATTTTAAATCTTTTGAGTTTCTGTTTGCTTATTAGTATTTATATAAAAGTATAATGCAACCAAAATCTTGCAGGAAGCAAGGAACAGCCCTAGAGCTGAGCTTCTCAGATGGAAACAAAGTTGGGAACTGAAGGAACCTATGTAGGAGTGGTTATGGCAGTCATCTTCCTTGACTGGCTGAGCCTAGCATCATATAAACTATGTAGAAAGAAACCATGAAATAATTCATCATCGTTGTATGGAAGCAAGCTAATACTGCAAACACAGTGAAGGTGGTATTAAGTACATGGTGCACAAATGGATTGAAGGCTGTGTGAATTGTAGAGTGAATATATTTCTCAGAGAAAGATACCATGCTGATAGCAGACTGAATGAACTTGATTACTGATATATTAATAATTACACTTGCTCCCTCAGCTCCTTTACTTCTCAGAGCCAAAATCCTTCCAATGAAAACTTTGTCATTATGTACTATAACAATGCTTAGCTTCCAGACTCTCATATTCTAATCTGCATCTCACTCTCTATGTGTCTCTCAGATCAACACCTTTGGCACATAGTAGGCTCTCGATAAATATTAAATGATAGATGGCAAGAAAGTAGCTGTAACATCCTTCTGCATGCACATTATATGTAAGCAAGCAGGGTCTGGGGATTTTTTCCCCTTTATTCGTATTTTCACTATGAGAAGGAAGGAAGTCATTATTCTCTGATGCATGATGCTCTTCATTTTTTATCTAGGTAAATTGCCTGTCCAGAAAAAACAGTACATAATTGTACTGAAAACACAAGTCTGCAACACATGAGAGCTACTTTATTATCTGACTAAATTGATTTATGTAGAAGAAATTAAAGGATAGGAAATATATATGCAAATATTAAATAAATACTTTAAATTGAGTCAAATTCTTAGAGATGTGAAAACTCGCCATCTGGGGTCAGGATGAGGATAGGGACAGGCTGCTTTACTCAAGAAAAATAAAGAGTATGTAGTATGTTGTGAAGAATAATCCTGAATTGGCATAAGCAAGAAAGGTTGGATTTGCCTGCTTCTTTGAACATTAGTTCATATCCTTCATGTTCATTATACTGTAGACCATTAAGCTATTTTATGGGCAAGGGAGAAGTTCAAGTACAGCATGAGTTGCCAAAAGGATTATGAAGTTCATTTTGATTGATCAATAATTAACTGTACCTTGTGAAATTACAGGCTTGACTAACTGTGGAACGTATTGTAGTGAACAGCCCAGGCTGCCAGAAAGAACAGAGAAGACAGAATAAAAAGCTATGGAAACGGAAACATCTGTCCCCTTTATGCTGCAAGAGCTGGTAACCAAGATCTCGCCGCTTCCTTCTCTACCTAAAGTACAAATAGCATAAAGCAGGGATTGGATTGATATGGGACACTACAGAAAATGTTTGCTTATAATTATTTCTAGCACTTTTTTGAAGCTCAGGGATAAAACATTTCCAATTATTCATCAAGCTCTTGGAACTCATAGAGCTCTCTGTAATGGGGATTTAGCAGTACAACGAATAGCACACAAGGATACAGATGAAAGGAAGAAATGCAAAGGGATTATTACCATAAAAAAGCAAATGACTATTTGATGGAATTGCAACAATACAGGGAGTCAGACAGAGATGAAAAAATAATGCTAATTGATAAATACATAGTTGGTTAGCAGTAATTTGAATTATATCATAGCTGTGAAATGAATAATATCTGTCATTTACCTTTTGAAAGATAACTATTCTGGACTTTCTGTTGTCTCAGAGACTCTTGGAAAAGCTGCCCACATTCTTTAGACCATTGATCATTCCAATTTTTAGAACATTTGTGGAAATTCCCTTTACTAATACCTGACAGCCTTAGTATACCCAAAATACAACACTATGTGTATAACTCATTTATGACTTCCATCATCCTACGTCTTAATAAGTCTTGAGTATTATTTAACATGGGCAAATATTAAAATCTGAAACAAAGCATAGGACTGACTATTGCTATTACTGTTCTCTAATTCCTCTACAAACATTTCTCCTTTGTTGGTAGAGATGAAAGATAAATTATGTATCGATATTAGCAATTTTAGCACAAATATGCAGTAAAAATGGCCTGAGGTAGGTTTTTAGATCCTGGGTAGTCTCAAAGTAGAAAAGAGGGAAGGTGAAATCACTTTCTAACCACATATAGCTGAGCCATCCTTTTAATAATATACTTCAGACCAGGGAATACATTTCCTGTCCAAAAAATATTAAATTTAAATTGTTTTTCAGTTATCTCTGATTAGATAAAGAATATCTAATTTTATTTATTTTTAATAATATAAAATATTTAAAGAAAAAATGTACCAAAGAAATTAAAATTAAATGGAAAGATGGTACCTCTAAGACTCTTATTGTCCCAAATTATAAATACCCACCGTTGGTTGTGCTATACAGAAATAATGTAGAAGAGTTCAATGGCGCATTCCATCATGGGCTCTGCTTGCCCAGGGCGCCCTTGAGAGAACAGAGAGCAATTCAAAGGCATTAGGCAGATAAGGATTATGAGGTTTGGTAGAGTTTTATTTTTATTTTTGTGTTCTAAACTCTCTGTTATATATAACTCAAAATTTTAGTTTGAGACAGAGACAGTATGCTAAAGTAGTCAAGCATGTAAGACTCATGATGGCACAGATTAAATAAAATAGTTTCGCTACCTAGTAATGTGCTTTAAAAGATTTAGAAAGTTAAATTTGTAGTTTAGAAAGAAAGAAACTTATAAATTAAAATATACCTGCCACTCATTTAATATTAATACACATCACTCTACAAATCTTCATAATTATAGTTCTAAATGTGAAAGCCCTTTCTGGTCACTTAGTGGAGGGATCAAAAAGTGAAAAGACTGAGATATTATAGGATCCTGGAAAAACTGAGACTTAAAATACCAGATAAGTCAAGAAATACATATGTATGAAATAAGATTCCAACTTTTTTGAACAGAGAAAGCATTTACAGATGGGGGAGGGGGGAAAAGAAAGGCTATCTAAGTCAGTTTCTGTGCATCTCTTTCCTGACATGGGTAAGAGAAAAGAATCTTTCAGTTTTATACTGATTTTCTTATAGCTTCTAGAAATTATTTATTTATATTGCACTGAAGTAACCACAATAAAGCTTTTGTTTATTATGATTTAAAGTGAGGTAAATGTTTTATGACCAGAATTTAAAATTACATTTGTGACTGCAAATAATTCTTAGAAATGAATATTTCCCAGTTTTACTCTTATACTAAACAAATCTACAGCATGTTACTTTAAAAATGAAATAAAGCTTGTGTTCATAGTGACAGTCAATAACACTACAGAATCATAATCAATTGCTGTTTGTAGCAGCAGGACTAGCAGTAGGGGCAGATCAGCGCAAATTACTGTCACTGTGTGCTGTCATGTATGCAGCCAGACGGTAGAACCCAAGACAAATGATGCCCTACTCAATGGCATGAGACAGTACTTAGTCATACCTGCACAACAGCAAAGGAATGCAGCTGGCATCAAATATAACAAGAAAGTGGATATAAATCTAGAACATTGATGGGTAAGAAAAATAAATTAATCCAGCTAAGAAAGAGTTCTGCTCCCAAGATTCAAAGTTAAATGCTCATGCTTTTTTCTATGAGCTAGAAATTGGTGGATTACAGGTGTCTAGGGATCTACAAAAAGGTTAGATGTTTTTTTAGTGAGCACCAGAGAAGTCTGTGCTGTACTTTATTCAAACATCGCAGAGATGACTCTGAAACCAAATATTGATTGTAAATCATTCCTCATGGCTGAGTCTAATGACAAATTTCAATGATAATTTATTACCCGTACAAATAAGAAATAACAAAGAGAAGGAACAACCATGTTTGTCAATATCATGGACTGTTGAACTATTTTTTAAAATATTTTTCTTTGTTATGTTTAATTGGAAAAAAGCAAGGAAATCTCTGGTCTATCTTTGAGAAACCCTTAAAACTTATAGCAAATCAAGCAGGTAATTGATGCCAGTTTCTATATTAGTTTTTGTTTGATAAATCAGGCTACTGTCTTTCTTTTGGCAGACAGGTAAATACAGAGAATAACTGGAGAGAGAAGAAACAGGTACATTCAAACCCACCAAAAAAAAAAAAAAAACAAGTTGAGCAAATGATGACATCCTGATCCCTCCATTTCTTATACTCCCCAGAAGTTAATTGAATTGGCAGAAGGTGTATTAATCCAGCAGGAGAAAAACGCTTTAACATTACCTTGAATGGGATCAGGAATGGCTTCGTAATTTACAGTACCATAGTTAAATGAATCTGTGGTGCCCTTGTCCAAAAATCATTAAGAATTTCAAGATCACAACAGCAGATCATTAAACCAAGTGAGGGGTCCTCTAAGTGTGAGGCCTCTTATGACTACTAAGATTGAACATTCATGAAATCAGCTCTCAAAGAGACAGTTTATCTTCCCATGCTTCAACCTTGCCACAAACACTAGCCTGGTTTGGTTTATGTTGCTTAATCAACCCTCAACAAATTGGTCTCTAAAACAAGCATTGCAGACTGAAATTGGATGAAGTTGGCCCAGAGACATACAATAGACTCTCAGTTAACCGGCATCCACTGGGATTGGTCGATGCCAGATAGATAAATGTACCTGGCGCTCTCAAGCAACTGGCAAAATTCTCAAGCAACCAGGAAAACTTTTAAGCAACTGACAAACAATTGAAGATTTTTTTGTGCCATTGCTTAAGAGTGCCAATTGCTTGAGTTTCAGTTAACTGAGCATCTACTGTATTTTGTTCATTTGGTAGGTGATTGATATGGATGGGACTTTCTCTCAAGTAGCCATTATTTCTTATGCTTTTACAATGAGCCATCTTCACCTCTCATATTACTTACCTTGCCCTTGTTAACATTCGAGTTTTCCACCAATAAAATGGCAATGAAGATTTTTAGCCAGCATTCCTTGCTTTTAATAGCAGTGCAAATAATAGTAGTAAGAGCATCATGATGATAAAACTATGTGGATCTTAAGAAAATATTAGTTCAAGCACAAATAAGTTAATAACATTGATGAAATCCATATTCTATAAAACTATTTTCAGAAAAAAATTTGCATTAACTCAATATCCCCTTTAATGAAAACCTGTTAGGAAGAAATGCCACTGGCCACTTCACCCTGTTTACTTCACTGAACTAAATGGAAAAACCCCAAGAATTCACTTACTGATATGCTGAGCCATTTACAATTCTGAAATCACATTAAAAGCAACTAACAAACACCAACTGGGAGGAGGTGGGAGTGGAGAGAAACACTTAAGTACAATTAAATCAAATTGAGATGACCCTCAGAAGCAAACTGATGAATGGAAAGTAGTAACTTTCTTTACAAGTAAAATGACTTTATTAAATAGGAATGTGACAATTTACTTGGTTGTTAAATATGCTGGTGATGAATTGGTATGTTTCAAAAGGGACCAAATGACCCAGAAAGTGATACCCCTAAAATTTAAGGAAACATTTTTGCCGCATATTGCAATGCTTTGAGTTCAATATAATGGTTTTCTGATTGATAATCCATGTTATTTAATGGCTCAAAAATATAACTCTATCTTACAACTTCATCATGGGCAGAATTCAACTGCAAACCCAATGTGTAATTTTATTGGTTTTAACTTGCTAGATTATTTTTAAGGTGGAAGGACAATGCCAATTTAATTGTGATGAGACATTAACTTCTGGGCTAACCTCACATATAGGAAGAAGAACAAATCCTAGAATATTTTTTGTAAGTCATCATGTTTGACTACTTCTTTAACTTCCCAACTAATGAAATAAAGAACTTAATATAAACTTTTGGTCTCTGCTGTATTTGACTGATAAAAGCTGTTTACCTTATTGAAATATTTGGAGAGAAAAAGTACACATAGCAATACCCCTCAATTCAAATTTTACCACAGTCAGTCATTCTTTCTGAGATGTCAGGTCTATATAACTTCATATAGTTGCTCTTTTTCTTACTTTGTAATTACCCCAAAATGTAATTTCATTTAAAAAAAAATTTGCCATGTAAGCCAGCATGGATTAGAACTATCTTTGGGAGATTGTTTTTAGAATATTATTGTGTTTATCAGGCAAAAAGCAGTTACAGCTACAGCTACCCTTATTATAATTTTCTGGAAGCCATTATTATAATCATCCCTTTTTAATGATGAGAACTTTGGAAGGACTTTGACTCTTTCTGTTTAAAATATTTGTCACTGAGCTCAAACATTAAACTAGGTGTGTTAGATGTGGGATTTTTTAAACAGAGTACATTTAAGGAGGAGCACAATGTGTCACAGAAAATGTTTCCCAGAGAGAAATCTACCTCGGGAGGCTATAATTAACTTAGCCCATGGAGACCATAAATCTAGCACCACTAGCCTGTATTTCTGGGTTGTTTTCTCTTCATGGACTAGTCGAGGTATTATCTACTTCCTTTTCTTGATTGTTTTTCTACATTGATCTCCTTGTACAATCGGTGAGTTCCATTTCATGTTTTCTGTAATATCCACCCATCCCTTGAGTAAGAAATATGGCTTATGGAAACATGAATAAGACTTGGGCTTGACAACAATGGATTAACACCAAATAGAAACATGTTTTGCACACATTCTATCAAATAGGCCATGAATGAGGCTGACTTCAGATTCCTGTGATTGACTAATCTGCCCAAATTCACATGTTTGATAAGTGTCAGGGCAAAGATTTATACCTATGCTCAAAGGCCCCAGCTCTTTCCATTGTTCTTTCTTTAGGCTGTATGAATGACAGTCTTCTGTGCTTTAAAAACCTTGTTAATATATGACCCAGATAACTTCTTTAAGAGTTTTTTAGCTTGTTTTGGAGGCAAAGTTTATGGAACTGGGCATTCAAAATGGAAATTCCCGCTTTTCTTCTCCTCATGACTCTCAAATTAAAATTGGAATCATTTTTTAATTTTAGATACTCAAAAAAAGGGCAAATGTAATATATAAACAAGTTGATAACAGGAATTTTTCAAAGTGCCTTTCCCATGGTATCAAAGAATCTATTCAAATTGCATGTAAATGCCTACGGTTGAAATTCAGTTAGTAGCATCTTCTAAATCACAAGACAAATACCAACCTTTAATCTTTACATGTTTAGTGTTTCTAGTATTAAGTTTAATTCTTTAAAAAACAATTATTCACTCAACAAATGTGTGTGAAGGGATAGTATACAAACAACCATGAATAATAAATATCCTTTCCTCAATTTTCTTTAATAAAGTACCTGCAAAATATTTCTTAGTTGACTAAAATACTAATTATGTAGCTCTGTTTCTAAAACTTTCTGGATGCATTGTAGTATAGAGCATTAAATATCACACATGTTGAGAAAAAAAATGACTCACATTCAGGTATATCAAATAACAGGTAAAAATATAATAGTCTCATGACTATTTCATATATTGGTGTCTTTTTTTGTGTGTGTACCTAAAAAATTAAATGCAAACTCAGTGTTATAGCAACTTCGTCAATTAACTTTACAATCTGTAATTTTTATCACCAACTTTCTAAGTACTATAAACACTAGTTATTTTTGATGTCCTTTCTATGTTTTTGTGCAAACTTCCAAGTGAAATAAACAGCAGTGAAGTCAACTCCATCATTCATTGGTAATTCTGTTCCTTAAAAATAGAAGGGAAAAAATGAACCCTAACAAAGCCCATTTATTTTATATGGTATGTACATGATAAAGAACATATCAAGATTTATATTAAAAAAATAGAAACTCACACTGAATGTTTGCTTTAATGATGACAGGATGCTCACAATTGTTGGTTCCAAAAAACATTGCAAAGAATTCTAATGATCTGAATTGTAAGAAATGGTAAAAACTCTCTGGTTCAAGTTTGCAACCTTCCTCCATTTTTTTTTTCCATTGGGTTTTGTCACATGGATAGGTATGTCCTTATGGGGAAATGTGAGAGTGATTGGGTAGAAAGGAGAAGAAATCTGAAGCAAAGAAAGGTTCATGCCAGTGGCAAGGTTAGAAATAACCTCAGGGCCCAAATGCCCAAGAAAGGAAAGCCTACTTTAGCTTAAATTCTATATTAGAGGAATTGGCAGATATTCTCGATCCACAGGAAGCCATATGAAAGAGGAAGTTTGCAGCAGTTAAATCCAAGACTGAAAAGGGAAAGGAGATAGTTTTGCTACTGTCACAAGGCAGTTACTGGTGACAAGAATGGTGGTACCCAAGTGTTTAAATTTGGAACTCTGCCTAGCTATTATTCTACTGAAGACATATTTCAAAAGCTTTTGAGCCATTGCTAAAAACCCTGTGCCAGCACATGAGAAATCTTATATAGTGTTACTCTCAGGACCATTCTGTTCATCTTTACCAGCTGAAGAAACTTGCTACTTGTGATTGGACCTCTGTTCCTTAATTCGGTTTCTTTTTGTTGAAGACAAAATGAAATTGTCATTGCTGCCCCGCCCCCCAAAAATGGAATTGATGTGAAAATTCTCAAGCAATCTCATTCATGCCTACTTCAAGAAGAGGCTGCATAAGCCAAGCCACAGAGAAAGAGAAGGAGAAATAGCAGGTTACACAGCGGTGCAAGATCTATCAGAAAGCTCTGCACTCTCAGCTTTTGCCTAAAATTACAAATCATCCTTAGCTCCATTACTGGGCTTAGTGTTCTCTCTCACAATGACAATGATCTTCCTAAATTGGTGCTCTAAATGTCTAATAAAGACTTCCAATTAAAAGAATTAAAATATTAAAAATATAGTATTATAAAAGCCATTTACATCAGCATTCTTTTCAGTTCAATTTTTTTATCTCAAGATTTTGGTACATAAACTAAGTTCTCATTTGTCCAAAGATAAATTTTTCCCAATAGCCATGTTTTAGAATTATTTTCTTTTAAAATTAAATAGCATATTGGTCATTGACAAGTTTGATTCCATATGCAAATTATAACTAACAAGTAATGAAGGATTGTTGCTTATAAAATAACTATTTAATACAAATAATCACTTAATATTATTTTTCCCTAGAAATAAAAGTGCTTTCTTAAACAGTACTACTTAAAGTCATAAATGCTATTCTACATGGAATTTTTAATAAATCTGCATTTCATTTTTTACTTATCATATGCCAGACAATGTGGATGTAACTGTTAACAATTTTAAAAGATATTGATTCCATTTATAGAAGTAAGGATAAGCACTAATAGATAAGCTGTGTGTGCTTCATATATAAGGTGATTTATTTTGTTATTTAATAAATAGTAACAATATTATACCTTTTTGGTTTGGAGAAAAGTCTGGATTCTATAGAACATAAATATAATGCCTGAAAAGAAGAGTAATGCCTGGCTAATGGAGGACTCTAAGGGAGAAAGGACCGCCTGATATTTAGGAAATTATTGTAACTAGTACGTTAGTGTTGGAGTTTAAAAAATTAACAATCCTGTATAAAACATAGGAAAATTGACCACCAACTGTTCTGCCACTAGAAAAGTGATTCATTTCTCAAAGACATTCACTAAGATATTTCGAAGCACTTAGGATTCATCAAAGTGTAGCATTTGTAATATGGGAAAACAGTCTTCAATAATAACCCTTTCCTTAAAATGGTGGCAATTGCCAAGGGCCTAATATAATTTGGCAAAGAGTGCCTTGTGTGCTTCAATCAAGAGCTGATTTAATCTTATTACAAAACTATAATGGTTTTATTGAGCTCCTATCTAGTTTGTATTGGTCTAGTCATGTCCATGGGAAATTACTTCCCCTTTTTGTTCTTTTAACTTAAAATGTTTTGTAAAAGGAAATTAAAGTTATCAAGATAATGTTGTAGTTGATTCTAACAACAGGAAAACTTTGAAGTTAAAATAGATTAGTTGGGGAATTTCGATGAGGCCTCCTTGGAGTTCTTCGATGCTTTGTGCCAGTTATGATGGGGCACCCTTCTTCCAAAGATAGTGAAACAGTACGCTTCATATTATGTCTGGCATCACCACCAAGCTACTATTTTGCATGCATAGCACAATTCATATAGCACCACTGTTCACACAGGGTGGTTGTACACACTTATTTGAGAGGTTGGCAAGCTAAAATCAGTCACATTGATCAACTTGTATATTTTAAAATAAAAAAAAATGTATTATTTAAAGATTATGTATGATGGACACATACTCACAATTTTTTGGAGATATATTTAAAAGTGAACTGTAGACATTTAATGCCAAGGGAGGGTGAGTTTTGAGATTTCTCTAAGAGGTTATTTCTATGATATCCTTTTGTGCAGTAAGAAGGACTTGAAGAATTACTGATTAAAGAAAAGATCTCAGTGAGTTTAGATGTTTTTGAACACAATTTTTCAGTCCCCAAGGTTGGCTACTAAGCTGCCCACTTCAGTTATGAAAACTGGCCTGGTGGTCTCTGAAAAAAATGTGGCTTGGAGGTTGTAAAAGTCTCAGCATCAAATAGACATTATTTTTATTCGGAATATGTAGTTCCCATAACAGGGCTCATGACATCCTTGAAATTAAGCCCATGTCTCATATTTCACTTTTCAAGAACTCAGCACTTGTCACACAAGAGTACCCTGTGCCACATTTCCTCTGTGACAGCAATCTTTCTCTCCTAGTTGAAATTCCTTTAGTGTTTAGACACATTTTTGAACCTTAGTCTCTGTGACTAGATTCTTGCTACTCATTCTTGCATCTACTGATCCTGACGAAGTCCTTGCTTAGAATTTTGCCTATTTCATGAGAAATTCACTGGTATTTGTCATTGAATCACTCAGACACAATTAACCATACACAATTTATTTACTAAACACTTAATCAGCTCCAGGAACTATACTAAATGCAGAGATACAGTAGTGAAAACAAAACAATGTTTTATCTATATCCCTGGGGCTTACAAGCTTGGCATTAAACCTGTTATCAGAATGATGGATATTGCAAAGATTCCTGACAAAGGCATATGAAAATGTAGGTCTAAATGTCTAGCCTGGTCTGGTTTGTCAAGAAATGCATCTGGTGAAAGGGTATTTGAGAAGAGATCAGAAATAGGAATTAGTCAAGTGAGTAGGGGTAGAAAAACATATAAACAAAAGGGAACACACACACATGGAGACCTAGAAGCACAGAAGAATGATGGACTAGAGAAAGTAAAAATGATGATGGCTGAATAATAAATGAAATTTTACCTGTCTGATTTTTTCTTAGTGTGCGGGATTTGCCATGATTACCTGCCCTTATTTCTGGTGATGTTCACTCCACTGTTTCCTATTACGGTGGTGTCTAAGGCCATGATCTGAATATAAGTTATCTTTGAGAATAATCAGCAGAGGAAGAGGAGTCAAAAGCAGAGTGTGGTAAGAGTAAGATGTTCACAGTCAGGGTTAGAGCAACGGATTAGGTGTCCTATGGACTATGTCCCATAGAACATGTAGCCATGGAACCTCCTCGTGAGGGATGATGAGGGTTTAAGACAACTTACTATTAGTGAGGCCAAGCCCTGTCCAACTGAAAGAATCACATGAATGAATAGACAAAAACAACTTTTTTCCAGTCACAAAAAAAGAATGTTTACCTTTAAGTTTAAGATTTGTTACTAAATTTATTCTTGACATGTCATTTTAAAAAGTTAAGAATGGAAAGAATATGGGAACCAGCTGTGTAATTTTTACTACTCGGAAGCTGAAGTGAACATTTCTTTGAAGGGGTTCTGTGATAGTGCATATTTCAGGCATATTAGAAATGATAATTCTAGTATGACAGAGACAAAGCAGAGCCTCAGAGAGCACAGAATGCCCTTGGTGTTATTTAGAATAATGGTTTCCTCTGGACAGCAGAGGGACCCTACCCAGAGCACAACTTAGCCAGCAGAAGGTGCTTTAGAAGAAAATACATGTCACTTTCTTGAAAATAAAATGGGGGCCAGGGGGCAGGTGTTTTGGTGGAAAGAACAGGACCAAAGATAGAAAAAGGGTGTGAGAGAAGAGAGAGGGGAGCAAAATAGAAACAAACAAACAAACAAAAAACTCAACAACAAAAAATGGAATTTCATCAAGTAGCAGATGATATACTATCAAACTGGAATAATTTGCTGGGGACTATTTACAGAGGTGTGATTGGAGTGTAGGGGAACCACCAGGAATAGTGCAAGAACTCAGTGTTAATTCTGTCAGAGATGTAATTCATCTCTGGACCTGATGTGAGCAGAATAGAAGAGGAGGAGGAGAGGCCAGGCTCCAGGCTGTTTTAGAAGAGTAGAACCTTCTGTCAATTGATACAGCCATTTAGGTTGTTTGAGGTGACCTTACCGGGAGGTAGGTAGGAAATATAAACCTAACTTCCCTCTTCCTTTCAATATCCTGAAACTCTTTCTCATTGGTCTTATAAAAAAACAAGTCCGAAGCAGGGTATCCCCACTTGTCAGCTCCCACCTGTTGGCTCCCACCTGTCAGCTTTGCAGGCTGAGAGCAGGGTGGGTTGGACAGGACAGATATCCCATGAGACTGAAGCTTGCTTGTTTGTTTGTTTTAGTGATGGTGCTGGGGTTTAAATGGAGTTGAGTGAATGCCGGTACTGCCATCTTTGTAAGACACAGTGAGGGACTAACTGAAGACAATTTGTGGTATCTATCATTGTCAGTGGTGTGGTTCTTCCCTCAGTTACTCACTGCTTATCTAACAAAGTGCCCCAAACTCAGTCACTTAAAAGAGCAAATGTTTAGTATTACAGTTTCTATGGTCATGAATCCTGGCTTGGCTTACCTGGGTGCCTCTACTTAAGGTATCTCACAAGGCTGCACTCAATTACAGGCATGGGATGCAATCATCTCCAGACTCGACTGGGGGAACATCTACTGCCAAGCAGTGAAGTTAGGTATATATTTCCTACCTACCTCCCTGTAAGGTCACCTCAAACAAACTATATGGCTGTATGAATTCACAGAAGGTTCTACCTTCTTAAAGCAGCCTGTATCCTGGACTCTCTTCCCTCTCCTCTATTCTGCTCACTTCAGGTCCAGGGGTGAATTATACCTCTGACAGCGTTAGCCCTGAGTTCTTGCACTGTTCCTGGAGGTTCCCCTACACTCCAACCACACCTCTGTAAGTAGTCCCTGGGAAATTACTCCTCTTTGATAATGTCATCTGCTACTTGATGGGATTCAATGTTTTTGTTTTGTTTTCTTTTCTTTTGTTTTTTACTCTCCCCTCTCTTCTCTCACACACTTTTTCTACCTTTGGTCCTGTTCTTTCCACCGAAACACTTTTTCTCCCTTTATTTTCTGAATTTACCTTGAAGTTCTTTCCAATGTTAATCCATTTAACTTCTCCAGTTTTCTTTCAGGGCTCAGAACTGGGCACCACAAAGAGGATTACTTAGAAGGCAGAAACTGACAAGCAATTGGGAAGATGTTATTTTGTTCTCCGGGACCACCTGTTAAAGTTGTGCAATTTTTGCACTGCAGACAAAGCTTTAAGCACAGGGAGAAACTGAGAGTTGAAATCCATACTCCACCATACTCCACCTGCCAGACCTTGGGGCAGGGCAGCCTCTGGCTCAAGAAAGGGGCACATATATTTTCTTCTAAAGGCACCTTCTGCTGGCAAAGTTGTGCTCCTAGTGGGGACCCTCTGTTCTTCAGAGGAGACTCTTTTTCTAAATAACACCAAGGACATTTTATGCTCTCTGAGGCTCTGTTTTGTCTCTGTCACATTTATAACATCCCTAAAATGTACACTAACTCAGAACCTCTTCGAAAAAGTGGGAGGAATATGGAGAACCAGGTGTGTAATTTCCACTAATAGGAAGCTGACGTGAACATTTGTACTCTGCTTAGGTAAAAACAGCCATCATTTTTTCCTTGAGTTAGTAAGTTTCCTTTATTTGTAATATACCCATATTCATCATTGATGATTTCTGCAGCCTATTGAATGGTGACCAACATGATGGGGTTTCAATGAAAACATGAAATTAAGCCATAATGTAAGATATTTTTAAAGTTACTTTGGCACCTCAATTTCATCAAAGCCCAATGAGTTTAGATTTCCTCTCAGACAAATAATGCACCCTCACAATTTCTCAGTTGAACAAAAATTCAAATGCAAGTGACAAACACTCACAGTTTAAGCGTATACATAGAATGTCATCTTTGAAAAGTGTTAAGGAGTTTGGATAAAAGCTGATCTGTGAATTATTGAGAAACTAAACATCTCTCATTCACCATTCATTCATTCATTCATTCATGCATTCACCACATGCTTTCTGACGATTTAAGCATATCTAGTGTTTTGAGGTTCTTGAGTCTGCACGCTTTATGGAGGAATCTAGTTTCTTCTGCACTGGGTCTGCAGTGCATAGAATGATGATGGTCATTCTGCAGGAATCAACATCTTATTTTGAGAAAAGGTGCTCTTTAGATTGCTCTGTGACATGGCTGTCTTGTGGAGCTTAACCTTTTCCTATGTGGCCTCACCAAAAGGTACCGTGAAGGTATGACTGTGTGATGATTAAAATAGATTCCTATCAGCTTTTCTTGAGTTTAAAATATGGCACAATTTTACTTTTCCTAAGTCATTTCTATGTAAATATTTAATTTACTGAAGTTCTAAATGTTGGAGAGCTTGCACTTGAAGTTATCTATGCTCTCTCTCGATAAATGTGTCATAAAATTTTGGGGTTTTGAAAAGATCATTCCAATCTCCGATGTGTATTATTTGTAATATTTGACTTATAAAATAAATAATGAGAAGATACCATTTTGTAGTTTAGTATAACTTAAGTAATACTTTTTATTAAAATTAAATAACTATAAATTGTGAAGGAGGTAATCACTGAGAGTAAAATGTTTATCAAATACAAAATACAATAAAGCTCAAAATATACTATTTCACCTCCTAAAGAAACATATTTTTCTCACAAACATCTAGCTTTTCAAAACAAAATAATGTAGTAGACAGAGAAAAATTTTGTGCTCACAGAGCTTTCAAGATTGTTATGAACATTTATTTATAAATATATGCAAGCTTTTTTTTCTCTGTATTTTCTCCTTGTTGGCCAATTGCAAACTGATCACTTACAATTGTACTTGAGTGTTTACTGACCAGAAAATTTACAAATGCTGCTGCAGCCAGAGAAACTGAAAGTGCACAAGCAGATTGAAAAAAATACTACAGGCAAAAATTAGCCATCATTAGTTACCCCTGCTAATATTGCAGAAAATTGGAATGCTTGCCTCACTGAGAATTGGAAAACATTTCTGAAGTTTATTTAGAACAACTGAAAAGACTTTTATACATACATAGACACAATCATTTTATGACATTGTGGTGTTATACTTTATATTTTAAAATTCATTTGAACTCAATAGATCTAAGATTTTATTTTTAATTTCATACTTTTGATTTGCATTTATGACTATGTACTTAAAATTTTATATAAAGTCACACATTTTAGGACAGCAAGGCTAGAATTTATTATTAGTTTTGTTTCCACTACTTCTTCACTAATACTATACAATTGTCATATTGATACTCTAGGCTGTCACAAAATTATGTCATAATTAAGATCTTTCCTCTGAACATATCCTTACTAAGTCATCAATAAACATTTACACAATCAGTGTTCCTTGGTAGATTGACTGAACTTAGAATTACAATTTAAGATTAAGTTGGAAAATATATTTATTGAATACATATTATGTGCAA
Organism: Lyroderma lyra; assembly: GCA_004026885.1. NCBI lineage: Eukaryota > Metazoa > Chordata > Mammalia > Chiroptera > Megadermatidae > Lyroderma > Lyroderma lyra. The sequence goes on from PVJL010000277.1 coordinate 325,244, forward strand.
TTCAAATTTTAGATCTTATGAATCATTTAGAAATAAATTAGAGGAAGTATATTGTCTAGTGAGAGAGACATATATATCAATAACCAAATACCAAGCACAATGTTGTAAATTTTCTAATAGAGCTGAATGCATGCTGAAAACATTAAGAAAATAATTATTTTATATTGGTTCATCTATTTCCTTTGTCTTTATAAGTTTTACTTTTTGCTATGTAATGACCTCCCTCTGTCTCAGACCTCTCTTTCTCCATATTTGAGAATGAACAAGAGAGAGAGAGAGAGCAAGAGAGCATTGTGAGGCAAAATAAATGTCTTAAAATATATGTGCTTTGTTGTTTTTTGTTTTTTCTATTTATTATTAAAATAAAGTAAGCAGATTATATTAAGTATGTTATGAAAAATAATGTAGAAGATAGTGATAATAGAATTTAATGTCTCAATAAAAATCAGAATAAACATAACTCATAATAATGATATACTCTATTGATTAGAAAGGAATGGGTTTTTGGGGAGACCACAGCTAATTATTCCTAGGTATTGCTTTTTTCCTCCACTCATGCCACTAGTGACTATATACTTTTCTTGATATTTTCAGTGTTTATGCTTACAGATGACCTTATTGTCAATATCTCTGTCAAGTACATTTCCTCAACACCTGTTATAAAATGCTACAGGCCTCTATGCACATGTGACACCATATTGGAATGATCCAGTTCATTTGACATAATGCAAATAGGTAGAGTACATGTTGCCTAACATATTTAAGCAGCATTATATTTTGTTCAAGGGAGACTTTGGGAAGATTTTGGATGGCATAGCATATAAAGATTATTTCAGCATGCTTAGTATTGAAACTAATTGACCAAAGAGATGCTATTGATAAATATGTTCTTGGTTAAAGATAATGCTGAAACCTATGATAAAAGATATGTAATAAAGAGTTTTTACATAACCATCACACATATATCAATAAATAGAAGTGGGTAGGCATGGATATTTATTTTACTCTAAATTTTTTCTAAAAAGATTTTTATTTGTATGTTTCCTTTAAAGAATTAAAATGGGCAGAAGGTAGCTATTCTGTTGGAATTTTTCATGTTTGGATCATCTCCCATATAGAGAGAAACCATGAAGCATTTAGTAACACTAGTATGGACTGATAAAAAGTTTTATCAGCCATTGATTTCTCACACTGTTAGTGTGGAACAAAGTCAGCATAATATATAATAGAAAGAAAATTTAAGATTAATTAAATTACTTCATTTATTCAATAAAAGTGTTTTATGTGCCTACTACATGCAATGTCTTCATGTTTGGCCTTATAGATTTATAACAGAGTAAAATCCAATTATTATCTTCAAAGCAGTTTTATTACACACACACACACACACACACACACACACACACACGCACACACAGACACACACACCATCCAGCAAAGATTTTCTCTCAGTTTGGGCATAAGGTGGTGACCTGAGTATGGGCATAGTTATTTGGAGGGTGAAAAAAGTAAAAACAAAACAAGGCAGAAGTCTTTTTTTTCTTACCTTTTAGGATTATAATTACATATTTCTTTTTCTTAACAGCAAGGGGAGTCCAGGAAACAGGTGTGATGCTCAGATGCACAGGCATAGGTACAGAAGACAGAGCACTCCTACAGGGGCAGCACTGAGAACGAGAACAGTAAGTATATGAAGATCTACTTTGTTGCAAGATACTAAGGTAAGTACTCAGCACAGTATTACCTTCAGATAGACACTGATGCTAATAACCACCATCCTCAATGAAGACCATATGACAAACGCATGCTTCACCATCAATATTATATGATTCCTGAGTGTAAAGCCATAACTCTTTTATTTCTGTATTGAAACTATGATATCTATCTATCTATCTATGCCATTATTGTACAGTGTTTGTTTTGTGTGTAACTAGATTTATTTTATTTTATTCGTATTCTTTCTGGAATAGCCTGACTTTTACTTTTATCATTAACATGTAAGCCTCCAGTTCGTAATGTTATTTTCAATTGCTTATTGAAAAAAAAGTAAAAGTCTGCTGCATATAGTTTTATAAAGATTTTCACCTGTATAATTTATTGCATAAATTATTGGTTTCTGATGCCAAGAACTTAGTATGTTTTATTTGCAGAGGTCAACTCAAGTAGATGGTCAATACATTTTTTATCTAATTATTTTCTAATAAATATGTCTTGCCATCAAGAAATTATATGAAAAGGAAAACCAGCATGTGCAGGAAATACACAGCTCCACTGTAAGTGATATACTTCCAAAGCAATGGTAGGCTTAATTCTTTATTTAGTCTTTGAGACTCAACAAAATTGCAGACATGACTATAAGATACATCTAATAACAAACTGACTAGGAAGGAACAAAAATTAATATTGGATTCATAAGCTGCTATTATTGTTTGTACACAGGGCTTAGATTTGATTAGGTGACATGGGATAATGCAAATGGCATAACAAATCTCTATTAATTGGGAAAGTTTTCTCAAAGGATGAAGATTTTAAATCCTCTTCTAAAGGAGTTGAGTAAGGACCTTGGAAAAGAGACTCTTCTGGGTATTGTAGCACGTTTCCATAAAGGAGTAAGAAAAAAAAATAGGTATTTTAGAGAGGAAATGCACGTTGGGAGTTTAGTGGAAGACCATGAAGCCTATAAGTAACATTACTGTGTACATGCTTTGATCAAAAATAGACTCGGTTAGAGTTCGGAAAATTGGGTGGGTGCCTGTGATGATGACAACATTATTTAAGGGCAGCAATTTGAGATGAAAAGCCACTGAGATAAAGATAAAATGCACAAGAGCCGTGATAATGATCATAATGCTGCTGCTGATAATACATACACTTATGCATACATACATTATTGCCATATATGTGGGTCTCAGTTTAAACAATTTTCCACTTTTTTAATTTTCACAAAATCTTGTGTTTAAGGCAATTATTAAGACCTTTTAAAAGATACATAAGTAAGAAATTACTTATGTCAGAGATTCAGAAATACGTAATGGAGAACGAAACTGAATCCAGATTTTCTGATATCTGATCAAAGGCTCTTCTGGAGAGAAAATAGCAACACTTGCTAATGAAGCAGCTGAGTAAAATGACTTTTCTAAGGTTGGCAATTCATTTATACCTGTGTAATGTGATTGTCAGCCACAGAATGCCTTGCTCTCTGAGATTTCTTCATACTTCATTTTTTTTAATTGAGAAATTTGACTAGAAAAAAAAAGGGATATCTTAATTATCCTCTGGGAGAACAATATGAGGCAGTATTCAAATTTTTACTTCATAAAGTTGTTTTAGTGTTATGGTGTAAGAACTATTGCAAATACGTGCATTGTATGTGTTTTCACCAAGGAAGTCCTTGTAAACAGTATAATGACAAGCCAATTGTGTTAAGCATCGACGTCCATGGGAAGTTTGCCTGAGTGAAGACGGTGGAATCAGACTCGAGCTCTTGAGTACAGAGACTATAATTAGATATGTTAGCTCATGAAAGACAGAAAAATATTGACGGTGTCAGAGTGTGAAAAATATCAAGTTGACAATGCACTGTGGAATTGTATGCCTGAAACCTATGTAATCCTTGCTAACAGATGTCACCCCAATAAGTCTAACAATAAAAATGAATTAAAAAAAAAAAAAAAAAAAAAAGAAAAATATCACCATTTCAAGTAAATTAATGAAGTATGCCTTGAGTTGTAGTTAAATATATGATCACTTGAGACTGTCTATACTCAGTTTCATTGGGTATAAGAGTGGAGGGATTGTCATTGAAAAGATGCTAACCAACAGTTCCTACCCAGAGCACTTTTACTTCAAGTTTTTCATGATTTTATCATCAGAATAAGTGATAACTATGCTTTTAGACCCATCCATTCAAGAGAATGATGTTCTTACTGATTAGGAAGGTTGCATAGAAGAGATTTGTTGTTGTCTCCTGAGTGTGAGCTATGCCAGCCTTGAAATATTTTGTGTTGTGAAAACAGTACATGGTTTATGGGCTCACTCTAATGGTATGTGGTTCCATTCCTCATTTTCCATTGATAGTTAAATGATTAAAGATACAGTTCACAAGCCCCAAATTAAAAGAAGTTGACTTGAATCCACAGTGCATGTAAACCACTTTGGTTTCCAACTGCAATCCATTCAAATGGCTAAGAATCAAGTTTAATTTGATAATTGGTAGAGGAAGTACACATTTAGGGCTATCTCCCACTACTTAGACATTTAGTTCAGTAAATATCATCTGCACATTCTGGAAGACACTATCTGCAATGAGAAAAATCCTCCTAGTCAGTCACCAATTTACTAAATAATATTATGGCAATTGCTGGGTTCTTAGCATGAATTCACCTCAAGAAGTACAAAATAAGGCTGACTTTTTGTGCCGAGAAATAAAAAATAAACTAATTATTCATCATGGAATGACCAAAAATATTGCAAAAGCATTTCTTGCAAATCCAGAATTTAATAGGGTGTATTGTTCAGTATAAAAGATCATTGTTCTGGCTAACTTTTCCAAAGTTGTATAAGCTTCAGGGTACTGGTGTTCACAATCACAGCCCTTCTGTTGTATACCCTAAGTTTAATTCCATGTGACTCTTTTGGAACTTTGCTTTTTTTATCATGAATTAATAAGTTAATAATTTATATTTCAGTTCATTGGATCCTAAAAACCATGTATAAGTGATTATAGAAAAAATATTTAGTAGAGATAGAAGATATACATAGAATCAAATCTGAACAAATGACAAAAAAATACAGTGTAAATGGTAGAATTTTTTTAAAATCTGAAATATTCATCTCAGTGTTTTTGAAAGATAGTTCTATAATGACTCAGAGATTCTTGCATGTCCTTATGCACAGTCAAAGCTGTTTATTTCACACCAAAGTATGAGCTATTGATGCTTTTTCAAGTTAATTTTCTTCTAGACATTTAACAAACCTGGTCACAAATAAGCTTTGGGGAAGAATATTTTTCTTATTGGTGATTTAGAGTGCATCTGAAGAAACAAAGAGTAATTTATAATTTTAATTTACTAAAAGCCTGTGAATTGTATATGCTAGGATTCAATAACAATACTGTGATGCTTAACTTCAGCTGTATCAGTCATTGTGAATGGTGATTAAAAGGCAAATTTGCTTACATCTTTTCTTACTGACACTGAGGTCATTGCTTTATGGGTTTGCTTTCATTTCCGCATCCATAGTAATTTTTATTTTTGGCTACTCTTGCAAAAAATTAGATGCCCTGGATCAAAATAGATATTCTTATAGTGCAATTATAGCACCAGGCAAAAGCTATTGTATCAAAAGAAGAAGAAGAGTATGGCCAGGTTCATCATAAAACATAACCAATGATATTTAACATGGAGAAAACATTTCATACTTTCCTTTGTTACCACATAAAAATGCCTTTATAATGATCATCCCTTGACATGAGGTATTTATAAAAGAAATAATTTATTGCCTTACCTGTAACTGAAATGACTAAATCATTAAAAAAAAAATGTCCAGTAGCTCCTTCCGAGTAAATCTTCCACAAGTTGCTATAGTGCTAATCATAAGCATGTTATACAGTAAGTTAGCCTGAAGCGAAGTTAAGCAAGCAGATTAGGACTGTAATATAGTATCAAGACTCATAAATCAAGCCTGCTTGCAGATTTCCTTTCACTTACGGCTCCTTCTTACAGTTCAGACAAGTCATAATTACACATCAGTAGGCATTGTGAACAGAGGAATGAGCTACAACATAACGCACAATAAACCCTGTCATATAAAAGCAAACTGGATAAAATAACAGAAGTAATACTCCATTTTACAACATCACACTAAAGAATTACACTGCGCCATTGTGTATTATTCTGATCAATCATGAATCCATCCACAATTGACAGCTCAGTGGGCAAACATTTACCATTGAAGAATAGTTTCCAGTTTTATTATTTTCTTGTTTGATTATACACATTAAGCACAAGACTGCATGTGATTCTGAAAAGCCACAGGTACATAATATAACACTGCCCTGCACACATTACAATTAAATAAATTCTTCTAATGCTCTTTTAAAGCTTTCTTTTATTAGACATGCTTAAAATAATTCATATCGGATGAACTGTAAGTGGTTCTTTATTCATGTTTTATTAGTCTTACAATTCTGAGTAATTATTCAGGTATTCCTGTTACCTTATACCAAAGAGATGTTGACTTTGAAGTCTTTCCTGTTATTTTCAGGCTTATGTGATATTACTACTAAGCTCAAAGGACCCTCCTTTATCACTAGGTTTGAGCTGAACATTGAAAATGGGATTTAATGAGACATGAGCAAATACTGGTTGTTTCAATTCTAATAAAACATTTAAAAGAACTAATAAATGTAGGGTAATTTTTGAATGCTAATCTAAAATTGCTGCTACCAGTTTTATTTTATAGTTGGAATTCAGTAGGTATGGGGGACATATTTTTCACATTATTCATCAAAGATAATTTTAAGAGGTACCAAGGTGTTTTTACCTACTCCACATTCATAGGAATTTAATTATGGTTAATATATTAATGATACCAGAAATGTAGAGAAAATAGTTTTAGAGTCAAAGAGTAAATTACATGCCTCACTGGAATTCTCTTCCAGATGTTACTGGGTCCACATTTTAGCTATTACTCATGTGTACATAAAGGAGACTGTATTGAGGAATAAGTTCACATCCTCCTTTTAACTACTGATTACGAGTACTATTTTGATTTTCTTTCCCCATACTGTTTTATGTCTACTAGGATTTAGAGAGAAATGAGGGAATAGATGGTTGGAGAGAGATTGGAAGACCTGCAGGGAGTGAGTATGATTTAGGCATATTTTATGCAATAACAAAGTGACCTTGGAACCAGAAATCTGCCTGAGTTGAGACTAAAGTTGACACAAACTCCACTATGTACTTAAGGGTCAGAGCCATATTTTTCAATGTCTATCCATAGAACCTAATACTATGTTTTGGACATAGATTTTATTTTATCCAGAAAAGTTTCCTTATGCCCTTCTGTCCCCAGAAGATTCTGCGCTGATCTCTCACGTAGCAATTATTTATAACTGTCTATTTACTTACCTTCTTGGTTTCTTTTTTTTAATCAAGAACTGAGTCCTTGCTAACATTTTATACCTATGATTAAAGAATAGAGTCAGTTGACACAGAGTTGAAGCTCAAATATTTGTTTAGTCTGGCTCAATAATAATGCTATTAATAATAGTTATTGATAGTGCACTAGATGCCAAGCACTGTGACATATGCTTTATAGATTAGATCTCATTTAATTTTCAGAAAATTGGATATATATTTTACTACTGTTATTCCAAATTTGTGTGTGGAAATTGCCCAAGGTTATACAGCACATAAATGAAGACCCAGGGTCTTAATTCCACTCCAACTCCAGAGGCCCTGCTGGTAACTATGCCCCACTCCCCAACACCTAAAGTTTAATAATCTCAGTAAATTTAATTTCCCCCTCCATGAAGAGGTTCTTATGGAAGTGGTTGAGGTCAAAGTTTGATTGTGGACCAGGTCCCATACCAGTCAAGGTGAAGTCCCACGGGAACCTGTATTAAGAACATTTTAATGGAGGGGCAGAGCCACTGAAGTTTCTTTTAGGATTGGCTTGTGTCTTTCCTTCCTGACACTGAGGACATTGCTTTATGAGTTTATTTTCATTTACTAATTATCTAGTTTTCATTTTTTTGTTTGTTTGTTTTTTTAAAAACTTCTGAAAATCATGGATAGCTATTCAAAAAACAAATTAACTTTTTTTCCAATAAAGAGAGATGGGTTTCTTTTGAGTTCCACAGTTGAAGACTACAGTGATTTTTTTTTTATGGGATTAAGCCACAATAATTTCATACATTAATAGCCTGTTTTATTGAAAACGTGGACATCATTGTGCTTTTTCTGTCCCAAATTATATTTAATTGAGCTTGTATAAACTTGTCCATTTAGACTCCATCAGTCAATTAAGTGGGGATAATGGTGAGAAATTGGTAACTTGGCACTGCCCCCAAATTAAAACATGTCGTTGATCAAGTATTTAACAGCTTATCTCTTGGTTTGTTATTGTTGAAATGTGACCTTAAGGAAATGAGGGGATTCTATGAAAGCACAAAGCAGACTTAGATTCAAGAGTAGCAAAAGTCTTCAGATAATTCTGAATAGAAATTTAAAAGTATGCATATTTAAAATGTTATATAGCTCTAGCATTTCATTTTAGCAACAATTTTCACCCCTTTCCTGTTATGAAGTTTTTATGTCAGCTTCCAGTAAATACCCTCAAGGAGATGGTAACTTTGTTATATTTATACACACACACACACACACACACACACACACACAAATACATGTTATGTTAATGAGATTAACGTGCAGTAAGCAGAAAATGAGAATAAAAGAGAGAAAAGAAGACCTTACAATGTCTTATTATTTACAAACTGGGAAAAGTACACCTAAGTAACTGAGAAGCCTCCATCTCTCTCTCCAAGCATATGTCCATAGTTAACTGATTAGAAGTTATACTTAATAACAAGATCAGCAGCTTAAGTTCTGAGCTGTTTGGCTCTTCTTCATTAAAGGGTGGTTCAAATAAACAATTTCTGAATTAGTTACTTAAAATTGACAACAGATTGGGTATTTCCCAATGAAGAAACAGAGAAGGTTATGAAAATCTAAAAAATCTCTAACGGAGAAACTGAGTACAAATGGATTAGCACCTCTTTAAGCTGAGAAGTGGCAGAGGGTAATTTTGTCTTTAACTCAAAATGTTGCTAACATCAGGAAGAATTAGTATTAAAAGTCTGATATGAGACATCTGTTAATTTGGTCAGCCAATCTAGGGAAAAAAACTCTTTAAAATTTATAAATAGTCATCGTTTTTCAATGGGAAATTATGTGGACAGCAAAACTGTATGAAACACAGATACAGTTAAACTTCAACTACATGAAAAAGATGTTTTGGCAATAGAAAATATCTGTTGGAATATATAGATACTGAAATAATGAGTGATTCATAGTTGATTTGCAGTTTGGAGATTATATAAGTATATGCAGCCGTGTGGTTAAAAGGGCTCTTTCTTTCCCATTTATTTTCTAGAAAGTGTTATTATCTAGCCTGTTTAAATAGCAACTATGCAAATTTCTCATGCTTTATAAATGTTTCACCAAAGAATTCTCAACCAATCAATTAAAAAATCTTTTTTCCCTTGATTGTCAGCAGATGAATATCTTGTGAGAATGGTTCTCTCTACACAAACTAAAAAAAGTTGATTTGTATAAAACTCTAACTCCATTTCCTGTAGAAGCCTTTCGGGAAGGGTGGAGATAGGGGATCATGTGAAAGGAGTTGTTTTCTCCCCAAAGAAATTTAACCCTTTCTTTTTTTTCTACCTCCTCTCTTTGTCATAGCTAGAATCTGGAGAAGAGACAAAAATACATTAACAGCTTTGGTTTGAAAACTTGATTTAATAAGAATGACTTAGTATGTATTGAGAATATTTAGTAGGCATTTAAATTTTTATTCATCTCAAATTGCCCTCAAATTTTATATAAATTTCTACAGCTGCGTAAAACTGGGATTAAATCTTTGAAATGTTGGATCTAAATTTTAGAAGAACTATTTGAGAATCATCAACATATAGAAGATATTTAAAGCCATGAACCTGAAAAAGGCTTTCAAGGGAGGGAATGACTATAGGTCAAAAAGAGAGTAGTTCTATGATATCCAGAATTCTGGGTTTGGGAGAAGAAGAGAAAGTAGTAAGAGAGTCTGGGAAGAAGCAGTGAGGTAGGACGAAAATCAGGAAAGTGTGGTATCCTGGCAGCTGAGTGAGCAAAGTGCTTCCAGATCAAGTATGACAGAAATGGATAGCTAGGAAATAGCAGTGTGGAGATAAATAGACGACCTTGACAAAACAGTGTTTATGGCACTTCTAATTGAACACCTTATTCATGTGGGCTTCAGAGAAAATTGGAGTAGAGACATTAGTAACAGCAAGTTTGAGCCACACTTAGGAGGATATTTTCTGTAATGGGGAGCAGAGTGTAATGGAGGGGTAACTAGAAAGGGAAGTACAGTTTAGAGAGAGATTAGATAGAATAAATAACAGCATGTTTATATAATGGTGAAAGTATGGAGCGAGGGAAAATCTGATGTTTGTTGGAGAGAATTGATGGTGTGACACACTGGAGTGAGAGAGGTTGTGTCTAGTATACAAATGGAGGGATTGAGTTTAGATAGGAACACTGGTTTATCTGTGTATGATTCTGTATCTACATCACTACCTGCACATGGATGTCTATCACACACATATATTGTTAGTAATGAAACTATATTGTTTCAGTTGCTGTTAGGTGGGATGTGCTAATTAGAGGTTAGTAAAAATTCTCTTCTCACTGTTTTATTTCTCAGTGGAGTGGGAGTCCTGGTGAAACTGGGATTGTGGGGAAGATGTTAAAGATTGGGGTAGAGAGAAGAATGTAATAATCTAGGAGAGTGAAATGAGAAAAGCACAGCATGTTTGTCTGATATTAAGGCTCTTATTTATAAATTTAAGGCAAGAACAATGGGTGGGTACAGAACAGGGAAAGAGTTGAACTGACCCACTCTTGTGGTTCACCAGAGCACAGCAAGGCAGTGGAGACGCAAGAGAGTTGAGACTGTAAGCGAGGGAATGGTGACTCTGATTGGACTTGGAAATCAAGCTGGTGAGGACTGGTGTGATCTCTTGCAACGTCTTTCTAAACATTAGTCTTGGTTGTTTTCTCTTTTTCCTCTCTGTCCATTATGCTGCATAAGTTTTCTATACTACATACTATAGATTTGTCCATTCCTCTTTTTTTCTTAGTAGCCTTCAAAGGCTACCAATTGTCCTTAGGAGGAAATACAAATGTCTTCACATGACATTAACCTCCAGTTTCAGCGCTTGTACCTCACTCACTGTGCCCTAGTACATTCCCAATTATGGTATATTTTTTCAAACCTATTGTTTTGGCATGCTGTTTTTTTTGTTGGGAAGGTCTTTCTCAAATGCTTGTAGCTTCTATTCATTCTAGAAAACCCAAAGAGAATTCACTATTTTGTAAAACTTTTTTTTCAAGGCACAGATAATTCTTCCTTCTTTATTCCCATTGTATCTGGTTAATATTTTTGTAGGACATTTAGTATTGTAATAAATTATTGACTGCATCACTAGAACTGGTGACTTTTAAAGCAATAAAATGGGTATTATTCATATTTTTAATATCTGTGACTTTAATTATTTTGGCTTATAATTATCAGTAGGAATATTTATTAGTGAATACATGAACAAACAAACTGAAATGGGAACATATGGTGGTGACAGATGTCCTTACTTCTTTTGTATATTAAAAATATATATATAATATATGGAAAGAGAGAGAGAGAGAGAGACTGTTCAGAAAGTATCCAGCCATGTAATATGAAAAGTAAAGGCATTTATAGCTGGATTTCTCCAGACAGCCTGTATATACAAATACATATATAAAAGTATGACAGTTTTATTTTGGGAAGATCATGCCATAGTATCTGGGAAAAGGTAGAGGAGGTGTCCAATTATAAAGGTAACTAAAACAGACCTGGAATGTTAGTGGAGAACCCCATCTCCGGCAGGATCCTTGCAGCTCTTACCACTCACTGTAAGTTGCTATTATCCCTGCATTGACTGGAATTTATGAATCATTCCAAGGTTGTTTTAGGATCCAAATATGTTGTCCTTGAGCATACAGGTGGCTGATCGTCCACTCACCTGGCGATATTCAGGGTTTATTTTACTGCAGTGCCTCCCACCCACTGTTCCTCAGTTTCTCCTCAGAAAAGTGATGGTGATGATTTCTGTTCTACCTACAACAGTTGGGGAATATAAGTAAGGTTGTGGATTTCAATGTCTTTGAAAGTGCGAGATAAATAAAATACATTATTTAATTGTCTGAAATGAGGAAGAAAATTTGAAATGTTATAATGTGAGACATGCAAAATTAAGCATGCACTGGCTTTATTTCCTTTATAAATGATTGCTACTTTAATGGGAAAAGTAAATATTTATGTCACATCTTTTACTTTAGTCCAAAAAATTTACCCAGAGGAAAAATAGAGAACTTTAAGATATTGAGTAACTATGGAAAATCTGGTAACAGCACTAATGATTGGAATGTTCCCACGATATCAGTCATGGTTTTTCTGTATTTTTTTTATAACACATAAACCAGTGAAGCTAACAACTACTGAAAGCTTTTCTCAAATAAGGGAGAGTTTAAGCTTTGAAAAAAATTAGGTTACTACGCAGAGACGAAATAAGTTAAACCAGAAAAAAAAAAAAATGCCAGGGAAGGGAGATCCAGAGAGGGTAAAAAGCTGATTTCAAAAGCTGCCGAATTGATCAGAAAAGAGGTTGAGACAAATGAGCTAAATTACCCAAACAAATGCATTCAGCACTCTAGGCCTGCAAAGTCTGAAAGAAAATACAGTCATCTGAAAGGCACCCAGTCTGCTTGGGTGGTTCTGTCACTAGTCATCATTAGGATGCTATGTGTGGTAATTGCAGGATAAACTTGTGTATGCTAGTTGATAGAGCTGTGAATAACTGTAGTTTCAAACCTATAGTCTAGTTGTTTGGGGACTTCTCACTATGGCTGACATATATTTGAATGAAGTCCATGTTTATGTGTCTGGAATGTTGCATTTTCAATCTGAAAATTTTAATTAGTCTTTGATATGGCTATACATCTCAAAATGATATGAGGCTAAGCAGGAAAGAAGAAATGATGCTTTCTTTTCTGAACTAAATAAAACATTTAATACAGATTGAAGAAACACATAGCAAGCAAAGTATTTGAGGGGGTTGGTTCTCATTAGGAAATTATGCTTAGAAGGAATCATAAAAGAAAACACGTAAGTTTGAAATCATAGACACGTGGTTTTAAAAATACACTTATTTTCCTGCATAGAATCTTCAGAGAATTTGATGTTATTTGATGTAAGGGGAGGAGAACCTGTAAGTAGAAGGGGTTTTCAATTACAAACACGTGGAACTTCTGCCAGACCCTGTGCTGTAACTGTATCTCATAAATGAGATTGCTTCCAAACAAAATCTACTAACAAGATGTCTGTGTGTCAGATATGGCCACAGCAATGGCATATTTGTTAATCATAGTGTCTCATAAACTGTTGAATTGATTAAAAAACTTTAAAAGTTGAGAGATTTCATATTGTTTTTAAATTTAAATTCTTTCTTTTTTAAATGTGACATTTAGCAATAGTGAGCACACATTGTTACGTAGCAGGAAGTAAGTGGGTTTCACGGCAGCTGTCCTTTCAATGAGGTATCTATTCTGAACACTGAGATCTTCCTCACTCTATCTTGGTCTTATAAAATGCTGCCTTCATTCATTTAAGTAGTCTGACAGGCACATATTAGCATCTGAGTTTAAACTGTGCTCTTAATGGGGTCCTGGCCACCTCTGACAAACTTTGACTTTAAATCTCATGTTGTCATGTTAAAACTCCTATCAGATAATGATGGCTCAGCGAAGCTGCAAAGAGCAAAATTTTGTGCATCAATTGTAATTGCCACTCCCATCTAAAGAGTTTCTTAGTATTTTAATCATATCAATAGTTATTCCTTAAGCAGAAATGAGGTTAATTCAAATTACTTAATGTAAATGTATTTGTATGGACAAAAAGAACTAAAACAAAATCAAGGTTGAAATTACACCAGCACTTGACAGTAAGAAAAAAAGGTCATTTAGACATAAGAATGGAAGCTATTAGAAACGGTGAGATGTATAAAAAAAAATCTGAGTAAAATATATTTTTAAAGGCACCTATATCAAAATCTGGACAGAATAATCTCAATCAAATAGCATAGGTTTACAAACTGCCACAATACCATTTCTAAATAAAATCAGATTTTTATAAATATAAAATAATCACATTTTTTTTCCCATTAGAACCAGATTTCTTGGATTAAATTGCTATTTAAGTTGAATTTGATAAAGATAAAATACATAAATGCAAGCAGAATATATTTATAACAATATTGCACCTTGCGGAAAAAGTAGATGAAGTAGATAATATGACATTTTTTATTGGGCCAATAAATAAAAGGCAATGCTCAAGCCCCAAAGTCTCAAGTACATTTTAACTTTAAATGAGCACACTCATGATGCATTTTATTGCAATATTTTCTTGTGGGAACATAGGTAAATGGGTAAAACAATATAAGAGTGAGTTATAAATTATAGAGCTCTACTTAAAAATTCTTCATGTTCTTAGCATACAGCTGGACCTGCTGTGGCTTCTGTGTGTCATAATTAGCTTCTATTTTATAGAATTAAAATGAATTACAAGAGAATTTCATGACATGGGGGAAATGATTGACCCTATACTACAACAAAATTATTGAATTAGCAGTACTGTTAATAAATATAATTATATGTTCATTATACTAATTTGCATAAGTGTTATACAGTTAGACTTTCAGTTATACAATTGTATTTCTAATAGTTAACATTAATTGAGTGCTAACTGTGTGCCAGCAAGTATTTCACATGTATTAACTAATTTAACCATCAACCAAGTCTAAGAGTTTGAAACCATTATTTGCATTTTGAAGAAGGGGAAACTGAGACAGGTTTAAGTAACATTTTTGAGTTCACATAGGAGGTGGCAGAGTGGAAATCTGAACCTAACCAATCTGGCTCCTGAACTTATTCTTAATTAGATAGAAAACCTCAGTGTAGGAGACAACTTATTATGTTGATAAATTCTTCTACCAATTCCAAAATGAATGCCTTTGGCAAACTCTTTATCTTTCTATGTCTGAGTGTGCTCTTAGAGATAATAAAAGCAAGTTTATAGTTTGCAATAAATATTAAGTAAGTTAACATATAGAAAGCATGTGCCAATATATATGCTCTAGAACAAGGAGTCAGCTTTTGTCCCTACTACAGTTTATTAACAATGTTCACATTGACACCAATAACCATAGCAATTAGCTGGCAGCTAGCATAGTAATTTACATATATAAAGATTATTTACTTTCACATAAAAAGTAGGCGGGTGTCAATGCCCTTATAAGATCTTTCCTGCCAAAAGTAAAATAAATGTTTATGATGTTACAGAGTTTAAATAAAATACTGGCAAAACATTTTTTGTAGTTGAGCAAAATATGGCTACTAGCTTTTTATAACACCTGTTCTCCATAGTAAGACACTGCATTCTTTAAAACTTACATTTTATTTGAATGATTTTATAGTCATTTTTATAATCTTAAACATTTAATGCAGTTAAATTACTTTTCTCTAAATACAAATTAATAGATATTAACTATGAAATAAAAGCTGACCAATTGTACATGTTAGCAATAGGGCAATATCTTTATGGATTGGCCCCAGGCCACAAAAGTTATTAAGGCAGCAGAGTATGGATCGCTGGGATGGGCAGGTTTTGGAGGGAGGGAGGGAGAATGAGAAAGAGATAAGGAGGAAATTGAGAGAGAGATATATATAATAGGGGTAAGAGAAAGAAAGAGTTATAGCCCAAAGGCATCCTTATATTATCATAATAGAATGTATATACAGGTTTCAAGGATGTACCTTGTGACTAAGGACAAAAGGAACATGGGACATGCAAGTGAAAACCCAAGTGACAGTGAATGAGAAAAGGGAGTTTTGAAATGTGTCAGCAAGCAACAGATGTGTCAGACCAGGGGCTGACATATAGAACCCTCTCAACAG
This sequence comes from Lyroderma lyra, assembly GCA_004026885.1. NCBI lineage: Eukaryota > Metazoa > Chordata > Mammalia > Chiroptera > Megadermatidae > Lyroderma > Lyroderma lyra. The sequence goes on from PVJL010000277.1 coordinate 341,059, forward strand.
TGGATGCTGTAGTGGAGGAAATGTCAAAACCGGAGTTGGATGAAGTTAAACCTAAATAAAGAGAAAACACTGACATGGTTGAATTTACCAGAAACTAAGTTAAATAATCTCTCATCAGGTTTCATGAAATCATAAAAGCTATTTTCTTGACAAGTCTGATTATTAATCCCTTGAAATGTACACCTATCTTAGTGTCACTAAAAATCTTGAGTAAATCAAGTGTGAAATGATTATATCTAAATATAAAGATTTTATACATGATGTCACAAAATTTATTTGCAAAAGTATATTGTTTCTATATACAAAGTAAAAAAACAGAAACCCATTAATACTAGTTAACATAAATATATAATATACCTATGGACAAAACTAATCAAGGGTCATATGAAGAAAATTATTACCTTAATTGCAAGATTAAAAATTAAATAAAAAGAAGTCTACACTCTTGAATAGAAAGAGTATCATATCACATCTAATTTAATGCAATTTTATTCAAATTAGAAATAATTTGTGTTCACTTAGGAAACTGTCCTAAATATTATTTGAAAAAATGTAGGTTATAAAGGCAAAGAAATTCTGAAAATGAAAGGTAATGAATAGGGGAATCTCAGTAAACTATTGAAATACACTGAATGATAACAATAATTATTGTAGTGAAGATTGGTTCCAGGGTAAAAGGGAATGCCCATGAAATAGAGAAGAAAGCAGCTGTACAAAATCAAGTGTGTATCTGTGTGTGTGTGTGTGTGTGTGTGTGTGTGTGTGATATTCTGTATCATAGATGACAATATTATTTCCAATCATAGTATAAGCAGGGATTAATAAATACCGATAAGATAATAATTAACTATCTGAAAAAAAGTGGACCATTACTTTACTGCGGGCATCACAGGAATTATTTGGGATAGACATGAGAATTAAATGTCAAAAAATGTTGCCTTTCTAGGAGAAGCAACAAAAAAGAGAACAAAAACCACAAAAACAAAAAACCAGGCTGGTGTTTTTAAAATTGTAAGGTAAAAAGATTGTTTAAGAGTATAGTATCACAAATTAATAGAGTGATATATTTGCTTGCATAAAATTTAATTTTTTTCTCATTGGTAAAGCACAACACAAAACAAAAATTCCACCACAAAGCCAAAGGCAAATAAAAAATGAATAAATATTTGTTAAACTGTAATATATCTTGGCTAATCTCTTTAATGTGTAAAGAAGTCCTATAATCAAATAAAGATAAAATGAAGGCAATATAGAAAAAATAAGAGAAAGACTCTGAAAGAAAGTTTAACTTTCTTAGTAAGGAACATATTGAATGGGTTTATCAAATTAACAATTTTTAATGATAACATAGATTTTGGTTGTGGTAAAAAAATTTACTCTAAAACATTACTAGAAGCAAGGTAAATTAATACAACTTTCATACGGAAGAAAAGAATATAGTCATTGAACCAGTAATTTCATTATTTTTAAGAAAATAATCAGTTATTTAAATGATTTTCATTACAGTGTTGTTTATAATAAAAAAACTCAGAAACAACCTAAGTGTCCAATAATATTGAAACAAATGATAGTAAAATTAATACAATAGAATATGACTAAAAGCAATACTGATCTTTTGACACAGAAATACATGTTTAATATAATATTGCCTTTAAAAACTTTTAAAAATTACATATACACACAGACACAGAGACTATGTATATATACATATACATACATATGCACTTGCATCCATAAGTACCTACATATATCCATACATAAGATACGTTTAAACCACACATAGACAAATAAATATGCATATGAGTATGTGTATATATATTAATTTATTTCTACATATACAAATTAAGGTATTTGTATATACATACATTGCTTATATGCATATATAACTATATATAGTTATATAGCCTTTTGTCATATATATTCATGTCACATATATTAATTTATCTGTATGTATATTCTCAAATGAGATGGACCATCATTAACAATTTTATCTCTTGATGGTAGAAATAATGATAACTTATTTATATCTTTATACTTTTTATAATATGTATACTGCTTTATAATTAAATAAATAATGCAAATGATTTTCCTATTATAAGTTAGTAACAAACATCTTGGTTCTTTCACATATGTGTGATTTATGCAACTCTAATTTGATTTTCTGCTTGGGTGAAAATAAAAATTTATTTCTCATTTTAATCAACTGTTGCATTAACCTCTGGCAATAGTTGAGTATGTTAAACTATTGTGTCAATGATGATCCTGTGGAAGGTAACTCTTTTCCCACCACTGGCATGTCCTTAAAGAACCCCTTATTCTAACTGGGCTGGGGTTCATTAGCCTTCTTTAATAAGGTAAGATTTGAAAACCAGAAAAGGAGAGATTAAGACTGACACAAAGTCCCACTAATAAAGTACAATAAAATTTTTTTTCCCTAAATTACAATGAGTAGTGCTCTCAGAATTTATCTTAAATTCTTGGTAAATATTCTCCATTAACAATGTATCATCTTTCTTAGACTGCAGCACATGTCATCCTTGCCTGTGGAAACCCTAATTTGCTTTAAATCGCCAAAGTGTTCATTATGATATGCTTAGTAGCTGGAGTTTGTACATAATAATTGAAAATCAACCTTAATTTTTCTGCCAGAGATGAACACTTGGATTCCACACTAACATAATCAGAGATTTATGGAAACCTAGAGAACTCTGTTTATTATACTTGCCTGGAATAGCTACAGAAAAGGTCAGAGGTCCAATGTCTTCATGCAGAGACAGATCATGTTCTAGCTGGTTCTGAGGAGTTAAAAAACAGTAGGTGATGCTTTAATGAATGGCTTATCATGTGAAACACACTATGTGATAATAGCAGTGTTGGTAAAACAAGAAGGGAGTTTTTCTTTTTCTATTTTGTAAGGGTTTAGTTAGTTTTGAATTGCCTTAATGCTTACATTTCAAGAGTAGCAGATAAAATGTTTCACTGAAAAAGAATTATATTCTGCAGAGCCCTACCAAACTTTTATTTTATAAACTGAACTGAAATTTCCATTTATATTATTTAATCATTTTATTTTTATTTTATCAAAAGCTCACATTTTATAAATTTACCCACCTGGACTGGAATACTTTTGATTTCTTGAATACAGTTTTTGTTTAGTCTTTTCTGTCTGAGTTGGCTTTAAGTAAAACAAAACAAAACAAAAACAAACAAACAAACAAACAAAACAAACAAAACCAGAACAGAATCCTTAGGAGACATACATTTTGTTGTAAAAGGTAATCAGTCTTACAGTACAAGAGAACTTGCTGGAATGACAACAAGGATATGCAAAAGCTTCCTCTTTTTTGTGTGTGAGTGTCTTTTTCAAAATGCAATGAACCAATGAGAAAATTTAGCTTAGCAAACCCTCCTAACCTCAGCACTCTCTCCTTTCATTCAGCCAGCAAAACACAAATTGGCTTAATGGCTAAGGAACCATTGTGTACTAGTTCCTCTCAAATTTTATTGTGCATATGAACAATGAAGAGATTCTGATTAAGTAGGTCTGCAATTCTGCATTTCTAATGAGCTCCCATGATGGCGATGCTCCTGGTTAGCAGATCAATCTTGTGTAGCAAGGTGTGTGCAAGTGAACAAAAAATTAATAATTGAAAAGATAACTTCATGGAACTATAGCTCAATAGAACAGAATGCAATGAGAAGAAAGAGGTCTTAATATAATAAGAATTTAGTAAATGATAAAGGTGGATGTTTAAATCAATGAGGAAAGAAGGATCTAGTCCATCAGCATTGAGGAAATTGATTATACCTTTGAAGCAAAGAGAATTACATTACTGTTCCACAACAACTCCAAAGTCATTGCCAAGTATATTTTGTTATTTTGTGTAAAATTTAGTACTATAAAATAAGTCAAATTACAAAACTATAAAATAAGTACAAACTAAGAATAGGGACGATCATTTTAAATATAAAACAGGCAGAACTCTAAAGAGAAAAAATTGATATATTTGACAACGTATGTAAAGCTTTTTTATATTAAAATAATTAAAAGGTAAATAATAATCTGTGAGTATATCTGCAAAGCATAACATTCCCAGTAAAAATTTATTCTTAAAAGTTTCTATCTTCTGGTCCAGTAATTGTATGTGTTTTAGATAAATATTCAGAGATATGCATAGAGATATTTTCATATAGATATTAATCATAGCATAAAGGATATTATTAAAGAAAATAACCAAATTAAACAATCAGGAATGAGCTAAGAAATCTAGGCTATGAAATACTATGAAAATATTGAGTGATAGTTTAAAGGAGCATTTAATATTATAGAAAATTTCCATAATTTATTTTTAGGTGTGAAATTATCAAATTATATTAAAAATTTTTCATATGTATAGCTAATATATGTAATGTAATTATACATATGTGTAGATAGATATAAACATATACATATACACATGAAAAATGAAAACATTTAAAAATTTTTTCAATTAATATTTTTCTCTGGTTCCTGGGATGACAAGTAATGTTTATTCTATTCTTTATACCCTTCTACATAACTGAATTTTCTGTAACAGAATTTATTAATTTCATGATCATCAGAGTCTGTAGTAATTTTTTTTTTTAATAAAGAAGGTCTGTGGGTCCAGAAATAATGTGATTTTTATGCCACAATAATTCTAGTCCTGACAAAACCCAGAGCAGAGAAGGCCCAGAGCATCCTGTGTCCTCATAGCCTCTCTTCTGACCCCTAAATAATGCAAAAGGGACTCTAAGGGGAAAGACAGAGTCCAGATTCTTCTTTAGGTTTTATTCATCAGCCATAAGCCATTATTAAGCATCTAATATATATATATATATATATATATATATATATATATATATATATATATATATATCTAGAACTTTGCTAATACTTCTGTTTGTAAGACTATCCTAATGAGTTGCTGTGACAAATTATATGTACTTAGAATCTTAGATAATCAATGTTTCTCTGTTTACAGTAACATTTTCACTTTGGTATGTTTTTACTTTGCCTATCTAAATACAAAATTGTGTCAAAAAATAGCTTTAATTTAAAGAGGATACATGTAATGGTCATGTGCACAAATCCTCCACAAAATAGGTATCATTACAGATTCATTTTACAGATTTAGCATTGAGATGTTCAGAATCATAGAGGAAAGAACTCTGCCTAGGGCTATAGCTAATATTCTTTCCTTTATGTTATATACCCTTCTTCGAGAGTTTTACTTAATAACCAAATAGAAGCAAGGAAAAAAATAGATAAATCATCCTATACTATTGCATGTTATGAATTTTCAACCAGGTTCTTGATCTCTACAACTTTCATATGCAGTCTATCTCCATCTCGAAACCTAAAGGTATTAAACCATAAGTAGGGAGGTGGTATTAACTGAGTTATTTCAAGTCTGTTTTATGGCTATGGATGTCCCCTAGGAAAGTGCCCCGTGTGTTCTCGGAGCATCAGTCATTTACCAAACATCTCACACACTTTAAAGAACTATTAAACAAAAAGGGACAAATTGTAAGTGAGGCAACAAATCACTACATAGCATCCTGATTATTTAAAAGGAGATTAAAAAGTTCATGGAAAATGTTTCTAATTGGCAAGTACTTGTGTGCTACTATAAGGAAACAGGTGTGTAGCAGTAGCTCAAATAACCTGAATGTATTCGTCCTCCTGCCTCCACTGCTTTCTGATTTTTTAAATGCCATTTCAGAAAAGAACCAGAATTTATTTTTCATTTAACATTGTGAAATTTCACCTTTGAAAAATGGCAATGGAAGAGTTAAAATGGGTCTAACACCTGCCCTCTTGAGATCTGAAACATAGTGGTTTTCATAAGTTCCTTCAGGGCAGCTGGAACACCTGTGTGCTGCCTCTTCCCACCCTAAAATGCTGTTACTTGTCTAGGTTCTGACCACCTGCTTCAGCAAGAACTTTCTATTGGTCTGCTCATAGAAAATCTAAATCCTGTCTATATCTGTAAATCTTCCTGCTATTTTCACTGATCTATTACTAACTTATCTGAAATCTAAACACTTTCATTTTAGTCCATACTTAGATGAAGGAAACATTTGACTCAGTGATTTAAGTACCATGCTTATTAAAAAGAAAAATTACTCTTTCTAAACACATTTTAGTTTTGCAATTTTTGTACATCTAAAAATATTAAAGTGGAGAATTTTGTTAAGCTTGATTTATACTAATAACAATACATAATATATTAATATATAAGAATACATTAATCAATATACAATATAACATTACATACAGTACATGTATTATATATTAAATATTTTATCAATTTTATCAATAGTAAACTAATTTACATCATGACCAGAGTGGAACAGCCATTATAATCCGGAATCAGTATAATGTGATGGTTAAAAGTCCACTTCTGGAGTTAGAAATCTGATTTTTAAATACTAATCTGTTATTTATTTGCAACTTTACTTATGCAAATTATCTAACTTTACTGTTATTTGTTTCACATATTTATAAATTGATATAATAATAGTACCTATCTCAAAGCTTTGTTGAAGGATTTAAAAAAATGTTTGGCATATAATAATCTCTGAAATACTGTTAGCTACTATTCTTAATGTCTTAGTTGTCATGCAGTATACTAGATTGCTGTGGAGACACACAAAAAATATGATAGGGACTTCTACTCAGAGGAACTTAAATTCTATCAGAAGACACAAAAGCATAAACAGATGCTTTCAACTGTATGGTAAGTACTGTCCTATAGCAGGACTTGGGTCTAGGGGAGCTTAGAGGATTCACCCTGGGCATTGCCACAGACCAAAGCGGATGAGATGAGATTAAATCTCATCTGAGATTTAAAGGAAAAATAGGCACGAGTGAGACAAGAAAGGGGTTTTGGTACATAAGAAGGCAAATGAGGTAACTGTCTAGGACTTGGGGGTTGGATGTGAGAAGTAAGAGAGTCTCAGATTTTGGATTGGCCAATCATATGGTGATGGTGATAATGCAAGGTATGAGGTTATTGGAGGAAATATCTGATGAGGAAGATAAGTCTATCTACAGTTTTGGACATGTTATTTTAGTTCACCTTATAATACATTCTATTAAATGTATCATTTGGTATTTAGAGTCAAAATATCAGAAGTCAGGACTAGAAGGGTAAATTTGACAATATTCAGAATATAAGTAGTAGTTGCAACCACAAGAACAGATGAGATTTCCAGATACAAGTAAATGAGTGATAAAATGTTGGGCATAAAACAGTTTTAGATACCAGATAAGGCAGTTTCTTAACCTCAGCACTACTGACACCTTATGTTGAATAACTTTTTTACTTGTGACAGGCTGTCCTGTGTAATGCATCACATTTGGCAGTCTCTTGGGCCTCTACCCACTACACGCCAGTAGCACTCCCTGCCAGCTCTGGTTGTGAACAAAATGTCTCCACACATTGCCAAATGTCCTCTGGGGAATAAATCACCTCCAATTTAGAACCACTGAAACAGAAAAGAACTATGAAACAGACCTTCAGCATAGTAGAAAGAGAAGAAGTATTGAAATGTTTCATGAAAGCGAAATGACTCATTCATTTCAAAATAGAGATGATAATCATTCATTTCATTGGTTTTTAAAGGCAGGAAGTTTAAAACCTGGATACTGAAAATTATTCATTAGCTATTACAATATGAATGTCTGTGATGAGATTTGCCACAGTAAATTAAGATGGGGATGAAAGCAAATTTATAACAGACTAATGGAATGCTTGAATTAAAACAGAGAAATTAGAGATAGCAAAAGTAGAATCATCTTTTATGAAGTTTATCTAAGATGAACAAGTAGAGATGTAAGACACCTGTCAATGAGGACACAAGGACAGAGTGCAATTCAGTTTACTAAGAGAGAGGATGGATTAAGTTGAGAGTATATAAGAAAAAGAGAATAAAGCTAATAGAGCAAAGTCTGGAAGGGAATACAAGAGCTATCTGGAAAACTTCAGCCATAAATGCCTCTATTTTTCATATTACATTGCTGCATACTTTCCGGACAGCCCTCTTATAATCAAGAGATTATGTAGAGAGATTGACTTAAAGAGTACCTTATCCTTTCTTTAAGCTTAGAGAAAAAATGGTTTATATATTAGTTATCGTTTGCTTCATAACAAATTGTCCCAAAACCTAATGTCTTGAAATAGCAATATTGGCTCTTTCTCAGTTTCTGTACATTAGAATCCAGATGCATATTAGCTGAATTCTCTCTTTTAGGTTCTCTCTCAGCCTACAGTCAAGGTGTGGGCAGCCTTCAAGGCTCCATTGAGGAAAGGTTTGCTGTTAAGTTCACTCATATGGTTGTTGACAAGTTAGTTTCCTGTGAGTTCCTAGACTGAGAACTCAATTCCCTGCTAGTTGGCCAAAGGGCCTCTCTATAAGATAGTTTGTATTGTGGCAGTTTGTTTCATCAGAATGTGCAAGCCAAGAGGGGAAGAGGAGAGAAAGAGAGAGAGAGAGAGAGAGATTGATTACAGATCTGCATATGAAAGATCAATCCTTTTGGATACAACTTTATTTCAAAGGGAGTGAAAAATGACAAGATAAAATTACTAGAGTTATTTTTATCATTCTTTCTTCACTCATACCCAGCCTACTCAATAAAAATTTATTGAAAGAGTTAACTTGAGTATATATATATATATATATATATATATATATATATATATAGAGTTAGTTTTCTATGGTAACACACCCAAAATGAAAAAACAGTAACAACAACCACACAGACTAGCCTAGTTTTGAACTAATGTATTTTCATCAGTAATACATCAGAGTTGATAAATTTGCCCCATATTTGTTATGTGAATAAAAAAGCTCATGCACAAAGAGGATTGCATTAATAATGATAGATAGGTAGAGAGGTAGGTAGGTAGGTAGATAGATAGATAGATAGACAGATAGATAGATAGATATCAATATGTTTCCCTAAAATGATTTTTTAGCTCACTCAGAAAGAACAGTGAAATTTATCAATTAGGTTAAAGATTCAGCTGGTGTTAGAAAGGGACTATAAAATTACAATGGCTTTATAGATAGAATTTTGTTTCCATTTATTTGATAATATCTACATGAACAGTATAGTTTGGTGGTATATCTCTGTTCCACACTGCATCTTACTGTTCACCCACTCATGATTATTGTTCTGATCTGCATGGCTCAAATTGGCATAAGTATGTTCATGGAAAGTGGGGGAAAAGGACTTAAGAGGATACAGGGTCACTGTTTATAGGCCCAGACTTGGGAAGTAGTACACATTACTTCTCTTGACATTATTAGAATTTAAACCCATGGTTACACACAGCTGCAAAGGAGGCAGGAAATGAATTTTTAGCTGGGAAGCCACAGGCTATGTTTCTATCACTATGAGGGAAAGACAAGATATTTTGGTGAACAAATAGCTCTCTGAGTCAAAAGAAGTAAATGAAGCCAAATCAATATATCCAAATAGGAGTTCTAAATAAATGCAGAAATTTTCCTCCACAAGATACATTGATAAAAGGCTATTTTTTAGGCAGTTTTATCATGCATAATGAAAAGTCTTGCTATCAGTGATGTAAAGTCAAGAAATTTTTAAACTTTTTTTTTTTTAAGAAATTACTGATCTTGTTAGAGTCAAACACTCTTGTAGTTTCCTAAGGAGAAGTACTAAAGGTAGAAGGAATACAAGAGAGTTCTTTATTAGAATATATGGACAGCATTGCTACTATTCCACATTATCCATTTAGCCATATTTAGCATGTAAGCGATGTCAGTTCAATCAATACCAAAAATAACTCTTTCCAAACTCATCTATACTTTTATATATATACATAAAAGTATATATATATACACATACACACACACACACATATATGTGTGTGTATATATATAATATACATATATGTATATTACATATATACATATATATATATATATATAAATTTTCAGTTACAAATGACATACAACTTATAAAGTGGTCATCCAATAAATTCGGTACACATCTGACATCATACATAGTTATTACAATACTGACTATATTCCCATGCTATACTCTACATTCTCATGACTCTTTTATAACTACCAATATATTCTTCTCAATGCTTTCCCCCCTTCACACATTCACTCACCCACCTACAAATCTGGCAAACTTCAAAACGGCTTTTGTACTATGAGCTTGTTTCTGTTTTGATTGTTTCTTTCTCCCGTTCTCTATTTTCTACGCTTACGTGAAATCATATGATAGTTGTATTTCTGACTTAGAACACTCAGCAAAATACCCTCTAGGTCCATCATTGTTGTTGCAAATGACAAGGTTTTATTTTTTATTATGGCTGAATAATATTTTATTGTATATATATATACCTCTTCTACTTTATCCACTCATTTGTAGAAGGACAAGTTTGCCTCCATATGTTGCCTATTGTAAATAATGCTTAATGAACATATAGGTTCACATGTCTCTCAAAATAGTGTTTGCGATTTCTTCAGATAAAAACCCAAAAGTGGAATAGCTGAGTCCCTCTTGTCTCTTGTTATAGCCTTTGTTTTAAAGTTTATTTTGTCTGGTAGAAATATTGCTACTACAACTTTTTTTTTTAATTTCCATTTTCATAAAATATTTTTTCTATCCCTTTACTTTCAGTTGATGTGTGTTTTTCAATCTGAAATGAGTCTCTTGTAGGCAGCATATGTCAGGATCCTGTTTTATTACCTATTCAACCACCTTATGTCTTTGATCAAAGCATTAAATCCATTTAATTGTTGATAAATATATATAATATATTGACATTTTAATTTTTATACTTTTAATCTTCTCTTCTTCTTCTTCTTCTTCAATAAGTCCCTTTAACATTTTTTGCAATACTGTTTTGGTGGTGATGGACTCCTTTAGCTTTTTCTTATCTGAGAAGATCTTCATCTCTCATTCAATCTTAAATTATAGCCTTGCTGGATAGAGTAGTCTTGTTTTTAGGTCCTTGCTTTTCATCACTTTGAGTATTTTTATGCCAAACCTTTCTGGCCTGTGAAGGTTCTGTTGAGAAACCAACTGACAGTTTTATGGGAGCTCCTTAGTAGGTAACTAATGGCATATCTAATGCTGCTTTTAAAATCTTTTTCTTTCTCTTTAAACTTTGGCATTTTAATCATGATGTGTTTTGGTGTGGACCTGTTTGGGTTCATCTTGTTAGGGACTTTCTGCACTTACTGGATTTTTATGTTTATTTCCTTTGCCAAGATAGAAAGTTTTCAGTCATTGTTTCATCCAATAGATTTTTAATTAATTGCTCTCTCTCTTCTATTTTCAGTACCCCTGTGATGCAAATATTGTTACTTTTGACATTGTCACAGAGGTCCCTTGGATTCTTATTTATTTATTTATTTATTTATTGTTTGCTCTTTTGATTGGGTGTTTTCTGCTACCTTATTTTCCAAATTGCTGATTCAATCATCTGTTTTATCTAATCTACTGCTGATTCCTTCTAATGTGTTCTTCATTTCAGTTACTGTATTCTTCACATCTGACTTCTTAAAAATTCTGTTTTCTATCTCCATTCTTATGTTTCCTATCTCTTTATTGAAGTTCTCATGGAGGTTATTGAGCATCCTTACAATCAGTGTTTCCAATGCTGCATCTAGTATAATGCTTGTCTCTGTTTTCTTTAGTTCTTTTTCTGGAGCTTTGTTCTGTTCTTTCATGTGGGATATGTTTCTTTGTCTCCTCATTTTGGCTGCCTTATTGTGTTTGTTTCTATGTATTAGGTAAAGCTGTTATGTCTCCCAGTCTTGGTAGAGTAGCCTTATATAGTAAGTGTCCTGTGCACCCAGTGACACATTCTCTTTGGTAACTTGACTTTGGTGATCCAGGTGTGTGGATTGTCTATGTCCTATTGTAGTTGAGCCTTGGTTGCTGTTTGCATGTCAAGGGGAGAAATTGACCCTCAGGCTAGGCTGATTGGTGGTGAGGCTTGGCCATGACTAAAGTGGAGGAGCTGTGGTGCAGGACTGACTCTACAGAGCAGAGGTTGCATTAGCAGGACTCTGGTGCCTGCCCAGTTTGTCCTATGAGTATGTGTTTTTGTGGAGATGGTTGGATGGTATTCTTGTGTGGTCTGAGGTTAGCTATGAGTTGTCTTGGTTCTGGGGCCTCTTGGGAGGGGGCTGTTACAGGCCAAGGTCAGCCACTGCCTGTGCCCTGCCTTGAGTCACTTGATATGAACTACAAAATGATCTGCAGATTTTTGCCACTTGTGATGGGCTTAGAGAGGCCTGGGGCAGGCAAAGCTGTGAATTTAGACCAGCTGTCACTAGTGCTGGGCTTGGGGCTGCTTAGCAAAAGGTATAGGGCAAACAGAGGCCAGATGCTGATTGTTCGGAGTTTGTAAATGCTTGAGAGTTTTTAAGAAAGCCTGCAGGATAAGCCAAGACAAACTGTTTGTATGGAAAAGCCACTGGAAGCCGATTGAGTGAGCCTGAAAGCTGGATGGGTCACTGTCTCAGAGAATAACCAGGTCAGGGTGAGTGTTAGCCAGGTTGATGAAGACTCAGATGTGTTGCCCACCTGCATCTGCATCCTGGCCAGGGGGAGCGGGAGAGAGGGCTCAACAAAGGATAATGGCTTCTCCCAGCACTTCTGTCTGGAAGAAAGCTTCCCCTCCAGCCCTTACCCTGAAGCCAGACAATTTAGTTCTTCCCTATGCATCTTTGGTGCCTTTTGAGCTGCTGCCCCAACACTGAAACAGAGAGAGTGAGTGCATCACCTAGTAAACCAATGTGCAGACTCTTTAAGAGGAGCAACCAGGACTACAGCTGTCCTAGTCTTGCTCAGCCACAATCTCTGCTGATTTTCACAGCTGCAAGTTATAGGACCCTCTCTCCCTGACACTGGAACACTGTGCTGTGGAGCCTGGTGTGGACTGGAACACCTCGCTCCTTAAGGGAAACCTCTCTAGCTGAAATGTTCTTCTTTACTTTTAACAGCCACATGTTGGTTTGGGACCAGCCCATTCCATGTCTCTGCCTCTCCTATCAGTCTCAATGTGGCTTCTTCTGTATGTCTTTAGTTATAGGACTTTTGTTCAGCTAGGCTTCAGGCAATTCGCAGTGATGATTGTTCTGTATGTTACTGATATATCACAATGATGTAACCAGAACTCTGTGTGAATGAAAATGTAAAACTTGTTTTCACAAAGTAAAATTTAAGTAAAAAATAGACTGCTCTTCATAGTTATACTTTGCCTTAAGCATTAGCTAATTATTGTATCATATGTACGACTTAAGGTTAGGTGGAAAATTGAGGTGCTTAGGTTACCTATTCAGTACCTGTTTCTATTTTATTACATTACATATCTGTTCATTTAGGTAATTATCTGACACCTGTTTATGGCAGATTGTTTTGACAGATTATTTTGGTTGAGATTAATGTGTTACCTGCCACTTGTTCAATAAAGGTGAGTTCAACCAGCTAGCATTATCCAGATGATCATGAAATATTGTTTTTTATGAGTTGAAATTCATATTTATTCTTAAGAAGATGTTTACCAGAGGGTGGAAAACATAATTGAAAAATATTAAGAGATATAGCATTTTTAGTCTACATCAGATGTATTTTTTATATGAAATGCCGATTTGAACATTATTTTTATTTAATCAAAAGGAGCATACTATATTAAAAGAGAATATGTGAATTCTACATTAGCTATTTAATTTTATTAGTATTTAGAACAACTGTAAATAGCATGATTTTCTTTTTCTTTTTCTGTGGATTTTTGACACTTTAACAAACTATCTCAAATTATAATGAATCTTTTTAAAGCACTACACAATATTGTTTATATCATTATAAAATTAGAGAACCTCCGTTAATATAGATATTTTTGAATCCATAAACAAATGAACAACATCCAATGAGAAGGGTAGTCAATTACTCAGTGTCTGACTATATAATAAGTAAAATTATTTCTTGTTAGTAGTAATAGTTAGTTAAAATTATTTTTGAAAAAAATAGGAGTTTAAAGAAATCTTGAAAGTCAATTATAAAACACATCTTAAAGTAAAAATATCAATAGTTTGTATTTTTTAAAGTGGGCAAATATTTTTATTTTTAATCAAAGGAGTAATTAATTTTAGTGAAATAAATAATAGTAAATTTACTTTAAATTTTTACTTTTATTTTTGTAACTATTTAACCAATAATATCGGAATACTGTATATTATGTGTCAAGCATTAGAGACATGGTATTTAGCAAGATAGATCTGATCCAGCCCTTCTGCCACTTAAAGTCTAGCTTTAATTGTCGTTATTTAATGTAGTCAACCTGTGAGCTTCCACCCAAGTCTCTATTACTATTTGAATAAGCTCATTTTTTTGTAACTATTTGAATTGGCCAATAATGATTGTGGAACCTTTGTTGAAGGCAAAATTAGAATATTTTTAGACATTTAAAGCTATTTCTAGTGACTTGTGAAGTGGCCTGCACTTTGGATATACTTGTATATTTATTGGTGAGAAAATGACCAGGGTCTTTGCTGCCTTTGTGAATTCTGCCTAGTTATCTGGCATGAGAGAAATTTTTTATAGATTGCTCTGAGAAAGCAGTCTAGCACTATTGTAGAGTACTCTATTGGACTGTGGGGAGTTAAGAAAGAAAGAAAGAAGAAACAGGGCAAGTCCTTAAAGACCTTCTGATATAATAAGATAGCACCAATATAAATATATGGGTATAAACACAAGTGACTCCAAGAAATAAATACACACAATCAACTGCTGGACCAAAGCCTTTCTCAAGGGCCTCTTTGTGCTATAAGATACCATGATTTGTTGAACCATAGTTTTCTAGAGGAATGTAAAAAAAAAAGTCTTAGAGTTCCAAGGGGCATGAAGTTTGAATACCTGAGAGTTCTCAGAGCTTCTGTGGAAAGGCTTCATCAAAGAATTGAGCCTTAGGTCATACATATCACACACATGGCATCATACTCATCAGAAGCACATCCAAATTGCTGTCATGTGGATGTGCTGCCAAAGTATTTAGCAGAAAAATAAAAAATATAACCAACTGGGCCATTATCTACATGGCATGGAAGAATTGCTCAACTAATTTTTTTTTTGATTGATGTGACCAGTTGTTTTGGCACTGTGTTGAGACTGAATCATACACAGTGCCCTGCATGAGTCATCACAGATTCCAAAGATGCTCAGATTCCAATCTGGCTACATTTTAAAAACCATGATTTGAGATATTTTCCAATAAATCTGTTGACTTCTTATTCATAAAAATTTTGCTTCTTTAATTTAAGAAATGATTTCTCTTTAAAACACAAGGCCCAAATTCATAGCTGTTTTCATGACCTTATGTCATATTCTATTTTATGGAAGAAAAAAAAAACACATGAAGTTGTACACTGTATGCAATATACAAAGTATTATTATTTTTTCTAATAAACAATCTGACATAAAATAAGTTGGATAATGGCAAATCCTCCTTGAAATACAGCACTTTGAGACAGTGACATGGATTGAATGTGAGAATAGCTATGCTATGTAGAGCAAGGGACATAAAAACACATGACAGAGGTGACTCCATTTTCAATGTCACAGATTTGAAGTAGACATGGGAACCAAAGGACTCTACATCTTCCGGTGTAAAAGGGACAAATGGGAAAATAAATAACTGGATACAAAAATAGAATCATGCTTGTTTCTGAGTCAGGCAAGGGAGAATAAAGGAATTCAAGTGCAAGAATAGAAGATGGTTTGCAGAGGAAAGCAGCATTATTTGGTCCAATTTGCCTTGTCCTTATGTGGAGTTAGAACTGATAATGGCACTGAACAGATGTAGCAAGGTAGTATTGGATGTGGTCTATACTAAACACAGTCTTTAACTGGAAGGGGACACATTCTCTTAATCTCAAATAATTTTATAAAAATTTCCTTAAAATATATATCAATGATAAACACATCGATAAGCATTGCACATACAATAAAAAATTTGTAACATACTACAATATATTTAGAAATAAGACCAGGAAATCAACTTAATGACCAATGGTCTAAGTAGATGATTCAATGTAACTCTCTTTTATTTGGGGATACTGAGAGTCAGGGAGACCAATTCTCACAATGCTGGCAGAGCAAGGAAAGGCTCTGGAGTCCTGGCCAAGTGCTCCTTCTACTGCCTGCAAACAAGCTAAAAATTAAAGTCAACATTTAACTGCTGATATAGACATATCAGCATAATAGGTCATTTTAGCAAAGTATGTATTATGTGAAAAACCACATTTGTCAATTTTTGCTATTAATTTTTAAGCAATGATGGAATTTCTCGATTTCTTGAACCTAATTAACTTGAAAGTTTGTATTAGGCAGGATTTGAAACTAGGGATAAAAGAGATATCTTTTAAAATGAAGCATAGAGTCTGAGTGTTTAGGCTATAAGTCAGGTTCCCAGAACTACCAGTAGGTTCTTAAGTTGTAAATTTGCTAGTTCTCTTTCATCTCAGTTAATTAGAAAGTCTTTCTCTTATCCATTACTTTTTCTTATTCACACTACTATTTCTCCACTGCTTTTCTCTTCTTCATACATATGTTCACAAGGCAGGCTGGCTAAATTCCAATGACCAATATGCAGAGACAGAATATCTGGCCAATAAGGTTCTTCATTCACTTCTCAAAATGTCAAAAGCATAGTTTATTTCTTCAGTTCAAAGGCAAACATCTGATGAAGATTCTTGAAATGTAACCATGATTTTAAAATAATATATTTTACATATTTTGGGACTCTAAATACCAATATCATCTATGGTGATTTTTGTTTAGTGGGAAATTTATAATTACCAAGGTCATTTGCATGATAGCAGGCAAGTGATATTTCAGGTTTCATGTTGAAATATAAATATCTAGTGAAAATAGAAGCTTAATTTGTTTATATTAAAAGTTCTAAAAATCTGATTTTATGGTATTTCATGGTCCCATCACAACTATTACTTTTACTCAATTTTTTTTCTTGAATATATCAAGAGGTGAATTCATTCAGAAACATTTAGAATCTTTCTTGGGCACAAGGTATTATTCTGGGAGCTATGAGGATATGCAATTGAAACAAGTATATTTTATTCAAGATCAGCGTAAGACAGACAAGGTAAGTGTTGTGTGTGTCTGGAGGACAGATAATTATCTTTCAATAGAATAGAGACTTGGCCTCTTGACTCTTGTCCTTACTCTTCCTGCCATGGTCTGAATGTTTGTGTCCCCTCAAAATTCACATGTGGAAACCTAATTCCCAATGTGGTGGTACTTGGAAGTGGGGCATTTGGGAGGTGAGTAGGTCATGAAGGTGGAGCCCTCATAAATGAGATTAATGTCCTTACAAAGGAGACCCCAGAGAGCTCTCTTGTCTCATCTGCCATGAGTAGAAAAGAAAGATGGCCATCCATGAATCAAGAAGTGAGGTTCTCACCAGTCATTGGGTCTGCTATCAGTATGACCTTAGACTCCAGAATTGTGGAAATTAAATGTCTGTTGCTTAAGTCACTCAGTCTATGGTACTTGGTTATAGCATCTTGAATGGACTGAGATAACTCCCTAGGTGAGGAAGTCTGATTTATCTAAATAATGAACTGGAAATTGGAAAGAAGCTACAAAGATACCTTAGCTCCAATAGTCTATTTATTTACTTTAAGATTCAGGAATGTCACAGGGGAAAGCACTTATTACAAGAAGATGTGTGTTGGGGAGCGGGGTACACTTGTGAATGTGACAGGGTATATTTACTACAGATATGAAATAACAATCTCACCAGAATAGTTCTCTGAAATCACCTTTAACTAGTAATATAGATGACAATATCATCTCTATTTGACATAACCTCGAAAATTATAAAAATCATATAAAACAAGAGAGAAAGTTTTTAATGTGGTTGAAATGGCATAAAAAAGACTGTGGTAATAGAAAAAGACAATTTCCTTCAAACATGTTAATAGAACATATAGAGGAAGTATCATCTGAGTTGAACTTGGAAGAGTAAATAGAATTTAGACATAATGGAGATTGGTATAGTAAGGGTAAAAACACCGACGTGATAAAATTCAGAAAGCATGTCAGAAATATAAGCAAGAGAAGCAAAACAATTTGACAGGTGCATTGGGTTTGTAAAATTCTCTTTAGCAGTATTGGTCTCTCAGGAAATGGCAAATCTTTTCTTCCAGTTGGTCAGGTCAAAAAAAAAAAAAAAAAAAAAAAAAGAGAGTCATCCTTGATTTTCTTTCACATATAACCCACATACAACCTGTCAGCAAATATGTCCATTCTAACTTCAAGATGTACATAGAATACAACTTTTCTTAGTCTCTCCACTGGCTCACAACCCTAAAGTCTACCCTTCTTACTCAGAGTAAACCAATAAGACCTTGTAAGAGGATTCTACTATTGGTCCAGTTCATCTTTGTTGAACGTCTACTTCTCTTGGAGTTCTAGAGGTCACTGTCAACCAGGCTGTGACCTCAGGATCTTTGCACTGCAGCCCCCTATGCTTAGGATACTCCCAGGTTTTTCCATGACTTGTTCTTTTATGTAGTATAGGACTCTGCCCAAATCTCACCTTATTGGTGAGGTCATCCTTGACAACGCTACTTAAATAAGCAGTCCTGTCCCCCATTCTAACTATATACCTCTTATTGTTCTGCTCCATTTTACTTTACTTGATAGCATATATCACTAGCTATTTCAAACAGGCTAGCCTAGACCCTATTATAACAACTGGAGATCTTCAAACCTTAGTCACTCACAACAACATGCTGCCAGTGCTCACAGGTCACTTTTGGCTCCACTGTATGTAATCCTGTCCCTGAGTCCCAGAACAATGAGTAACGTCTGTACAGAATGCTGCTAGTTGCTTTGGCAGAGGGAAATGAAAATAAAAATTAGGGAACTATAGATGACACTTAAAGCTTTTTTCTGGAAGGGGCATATCTGCCTTTCACATAGACTTCACAGTGTTCAAAGCAAGAAATACAGTTGCACCTGTGATCAGTGATGTGATGAAATATAATTCTCATGCACCACAGGAAGGAACATGGCATTGGTATATTTGGCCATCAGTTATATAAGTAATCACATTACATGCCATTGTGTATGTTACTTGCTTGGTTACTATCTGTCTCACTTCATTTCTTAGATGAGGTTTCCTGGAAACATCCTCTGAGATGGAGATGGTATGCAGAAAAGGAGTGCTCTTTGGATGTACATCTGTGTGGAAGTGAGGAAGGCAGAATTGGACAGAGGGAAATGCTGACAATATGGTTGCAACTGGTGCCTCAGTCTGCCACACAAGGAGCTGTGGAGCTTGGCTGGCCCGTCAGATTGTCTCAAATTGAGGCCACATATGATGGCCATGGACTGCAAGGATCTTCCCAAAATGGGGTGAGACCTTGCCCAAGGGAGCTGTGTGCAGAAGAGCATGCTTCCCAGTCATGGCAAAGGTAGAAACAGTGAATCTCAGTTGGCAGGGTGAGTGTTTCTGCTGTGACCAGGATACTTTGGCAGAGCACTATAGTGCCAGTTAACGACCAGAATGGGATGCTCATGAAGATGGGGACTTGCGTCTGTTGTTTAATACTGTAGACACCCGTTAAACATGTCTCTTGCCAGGAGCACCCAGCTTTAATATGTTTAACATACTAAATAGTTTCTACTAACTATTCAAAAGTTAAATATATTACATAAACAAATGTAGTATGTTTAACCTATTAGTTTCTAACTATTCAAACGTTAAATATATTACAGACACAAATGTAATATGTTTAACATTTGAATAGTTAGTATAAAATTTTAAATTAGAATGGTAAAAAGGGATAAAGCATAGATGGTCTTCATTGCCTAAATAAGAATTTTAAACTTTGGAGGAATTTAAGTGCATAGAAGTAGGTTTCATGGGTATTGATGAAATAGCATTGTGTACAATGGATCAAATATGGGGGAAGAGATGCTAGGAATGGTTGACAGAAAGATAGTGCCTTATTTCAGATGGGGGTAATGTGGTACAGACATGGGCTAATCATGGGGTTGGACGTGGGTGAGGTTGGGATGAGGTCCACAGAATTTCTATAAAACACAAAACTTAGCAACATGTCAAGAGGACAGAAGAAGAGGACAAAAAAGCAAAAGACTTGCCAGTATTGTGGTCTCGTGATTGAAATAAACAAAATAAACAAAAAAATGAGATGGGAAGTGCTTTGAAAAGAAAGCTGAAGAGCATTCTCTAGTTAAATCTTTGGAAAGTACTGCAAGATGTGGGGGCAGAAAGTATTGCAAGGATAGCAATGGTTCATATTTGGTCTAGAAATACATCTTGTGACATATGCATAATGTAATTGGATATTTTTTTCTTATTAAAAGTATAAAATGAGTAATTTCCATCATGTGATTTGTTTGCAGAAAACTAATTACCTTAATTATACCAGTCTTTAGTGTCAGATGCAGAATGTAGAATTAGGTTGTTTGCAATAGAAATACTGATATAACTCAATTACTTAGAAATTATAAAGAATTGAATAGTAAGTACCACTTGTTAGACATCTATTGAAACAGTTTGTACTGATGGAGTTGGGAGAGGTCCGATCAGAGCTTCTATATATATATAAACAAATTCTGAATATTTTTTAAGAATTCAAAGAAGGGTTTTATGGTAAGTGCAATGTCTGGCTGTGATGCAGTGCCATTTCTATCAAATTAGATGACTGAGAACAGCCTTACTGTATAGATAGGTTTTCTCTACAGCCAATTAATGATTTATATAAAATAACTATACCAAATAAAAAAATTTATGAATGTTCAGAATAGTAAATATGATTTCTCTACAGGTCTGGGGATGTGAATTTGAAATATACAAAGGTATATAAGATATATTACAGTGTTTGTTTGATACATAATGAAGTACTCAACAAATGGTAGAAATTATTATGTTAGTTTTAGTCCATAATAATTTGGAAAAGGATGCTCTGACTCAATATTCTGTTATTCTATATAACCTACATAGCTTACCAAATTCCCATGACTAGAATATAATAAAAATGCTTAACATTATAATTAACAGTTTAATTAATTAATTCTATAATTTAAAATAAAAATTACATGTTCAAGACTTTGAGTTTTAAGTAAAATCATTTCTTCCTCAATTCTCAGGTATTATATCTCAGGAGACAGATCAAATAATAAAATACCAAGAATTTTATGACATGTTATCATTTAGATAACATGTACTTAGCACAGGACCTAATGTAATAGATGCTCAAAAGATGACTGAATAAATTAAAAAAGAAAATAAATGAACTCATGCAGATAAACATATCAGCCAATTTATGGATATCAGTTATTTTTTATGCACTTAGTTTCTAAGTGCGTGTTGCAGCATAAAAGAACATTTGTTTATTGCTACCTACATGAATGCCATATTTTTTCTACATTGATTTTTAGGGCTAAACAAATAATTTTAAGTTATTTCTAGCTTATGGCTAGACCAGAATAAGATGCATTTCAAAAGCATTCACATATCTTTAAAGTGATAGCTGAAGAATCTCTCAAGGCATTAAGAAAAAGAAAAAAATAAAGGCTTCTTTTAAAAGTATTTTCCTCACGTTTCTTTAAATAAATGGGAGGGGCTAAGAAACTTTGGATTTATTGAATCAAGCAAAGCCTCAATCCCACAGTAACCTATTCCGGGGTGATGTTGATCAATAGAGTCAAAAACAAGAATCTAGCTACAACAACGGCTTTCTTAACCTCAGTGGGTTCTTCATGAGCTTCCTGTAGGTAAGAACACAAGTAGAATTTTTCTTTAGAGATATTTTGTTTATTCCTACTCGACATGCCTCAGGAGTTCTCCAACATGAGTGAAGTCCACAGTGCATTCGATTGCATTGGCTGTTTTCCCTAAGAATTGTTGAAGGCTTGGCAGGTTCAGAAAGTCTATTGGTTGGAAATCTAAATAATTAACTAAAAGCCTTCAATTAAAAAAAATCAGAACTATTTTTATGTACATTTTTTTCTAAGAATTTAACAGACACTTTTATAATGTAATGCTTTATAAGTAAAGATTCAATCAGGAGTATTTATGATTACATGACTTTCATCTGAATGAGAATTTGGCCTCAACATTGAAATACAACTTCCCATGATTTTCACTTTGTGTAACATTTATAAATCTGATAGTAAGATTCTAGAATCTCTTTGAATTTAATCTCACTTGGAATTATGTGCCTATTATTGGTTTGTCTCACATTCTTTGGGCCTTGGTATACAAATTTTTTGTCCTTATGCTTCTATGCTCAGGATATGAAAGTTTTTGGTGGTAAGGAGACACGTGTATCAAAAAGAAGATATGTTTGGGCATCATCAGACCCAGTATAGCCTTAGATCTTTGTTATGGTATCTATATTCCAGAGTCAACAAATATGAAAATGAAAAAACACAACAGTACAGAACAGAATGATTTGGCTTCTTATAATTAAAAGCAAGCAAACAAAAAGCAGGCTGATTTTCCAGAATCTGGGAATTTGTTATAATTTAGGTGCTGAACTCTCTGACTCTCTTCACCTCTGAGCCAGTTTTAATGCTGATCAAGCAAGGAAACTCAAATTAAATAAATCCCAAACTCTCTTTTGATGCGTGGTACATATTATATTTCCTTCTCCTACTTCAATTACGCCATCTTCATTATGCTTCCTTCCTCACTATCACAGTTGTTAAAATGAAAAGCCTGTTTCTGAGTGCCACAGCTCCATTATGCAGGCCTATACCTGTGCTGGCAGCATGCTCCTCTTCTCACCTCATATTGCCTTTTGCTAGGGGAGGAGATCCCTGCCGTGCATCTCAAACTGAAAACTGAAAGAAAATTAAGTTGCTGTTTGGAATTTGGGCGAATTATGAAAAATGGGTCCTTTTTTTTTCTACTAGGCATGTTAGTATAAGTTACTTCCCACCTTCTACCTCCTTCCCCTACAGTGGTAGCTGTCAGTATGGAAATCGCATCTAAACTTTTCATCAGTTTGTACCTAAGGGAAGGACACAAACACAGACCTGTCATTTCCTTCAGACTTTGGCTATATGTTGAACTTAATGGGCCACGAAATGGTTGATCTGGCTACTCTGGCCACTTTAATAGTTGACTTGAGGCATTGAGCTGTGAAGCCTGCTAACTCAATAATAATTTGTTTATAATTAAAATAAACAAAAAGTCAAATGAATTATTTGATAGCAAATTGTGAGCTGAAACTAAATATGAACTAAATATGAATGAACTACCAATGAACTACTGTGAGTTCATTGTAAGAAAGCTCATTATTTGATAGTGTCATGTTTTGTTTGGTTATTTTGTTTTTTCAGTTTCTGATATCCTTATAGTTTTGCATGAGGATATATAAATGGACATATGTACAGGTTCAGCTGAAGCTTCACCGCTTAAGGATTAAGAACCTAAGTCAATTGGGCAGCTTTAGATACCTTTCATTGAATTGGCAAAAATAAACTGTGCCAGTAGGACCTTAGATGGATGATTTGACTGCTTGTCTTTGGAAAGATCATCTTGATGGTGCCAATAACAAGGGGTATCAGAGTTTCACAGAACAATATGATGACAGATATGTCTGCTTAAAGTAATATTTAGGTGGTATTACTTGCATTGTGAAGTAGGTAGAAGACTGGTATCTATGCATTTTTTTTTTTGGAAATTTTCAACCAAGGAAAATCCCTCCATAGGATTTCCAAAATTCTCATGCCTGGGGACAATAAGTCAATGATAGCCTCAGTCAAGATGAAATATTATTGGGGAGAGACAACATGCAAAGCCATTCTTCACCATGAACATCTAATCTGATCTAGTGTTTGCAAGCTCTGCTCAGTGTCATGAGTTCAGAACAATTTAATATCAGTATCTTTGATGAGGCATTGGGAGTCTAAAAAGTTGGCAACTGGTGCTGAATTTTGTGACCATAATTGTAAAATATCTCAACTATTGCTCAATAAACTACCAAGGGTTCTTTTAGGAAATGGAAATGAAAAGCATTAGAACTGAGAATAGAAAATGAACTAACACTCAAAAAAATTAATTCTATCTACTAAACACCATTACCTAAATTGCTTACTCTCACAGCAACATGTCCAAACAATTAAATCTTATAAATATAATGCTCAATTTAGGATTGGATATAACTAATTTTGCACTTACATGTTTTTATTTTAGAACAATGGTTTAAGGAGTGTTTTAAATATAATTTAAGGATAAATTTCAATTATATTTATAATATATAAAGACATTTTAAATCATTCCACAAATATATGCCATACCGAATTAAATTAATCATATAACTATAGTCACGATTGCTGGAAACTATATTAAAATGACAGACATATTGTATCTTATTTGGTTTATTTTGTTTGTTTGTTTTTGTTTTTGTTTTTTTGCTTTTTGGTATGTGGGTAGCTCCCTGACTGGGAATTGAACCCAGGCCGCAGCGCTGACAGCACCAACGTTGAAGCCTTAAGCCACTACACCATCAGGGAACTCCCATATCTTGTTTGGTTTTAAGATTGAGTAGTAAAGTAAAATATAGACTGAAAGTTAACTCTGTGTCTTAGCATCATTAAAAAAAACTTTCATTATGTGATATTTAGAATTTTTACATATATTTTCTTTGAAGTTACCTATTTATAAATGTTTTATTATGTTAAGAAATATAGGAGTAATTTATTAATATTTCAGATTGCTTTTAAAAAGCGAATCTCAGGAAAATGTATTTCCAATTTTTATTTCTAATAAATAGAACATTCAATTGACTATAATAATTATATTCTTTTTAAAATATTTAAATAGAAGTAAAATGTGTATTTAAACAATTGTATAGATCATAAGTGTACACTCCAGTGAGTTAATGTAATTAGTTAATGTACCTAAGTGTACAATTCAATGGGTTAGACATAAATACATGTACTCCTCTGGCTACCACCCCAATCAAGTTAGGCAACATTTCCAGCACCCCAGGGTATTTCCTCATGTCCCTTCTAGTCAATTCTAAGCAATAGTGATTCTGATATCTAGTACCATAAATTAGCTGTGCCTGTTCTTGGACTTCATATAATATATAATCTTGTCTTTTGCTCATTTAACTTGACACAATATCTTTGAAATCCAACCACATTGTTGTTCATATTAGGCATCCATTATTTTTTGTTGTTGCTGAATAGTGTTCAGTTGCATGAATTCACCCCAATTTATCTATTCTCTTGTTAGTTGCTTTATTGTTTCCAATTTGAAGCTATTATGAATAAAGCTGCTATAAACCAATTTCTACCAATCTATTTGAGGACATATGCTTTCATTTCTCTTAGTAAATGCCTGAGAGTGAAACTGCTGGTTCACAAAACAGATGAACATATAACCACAAGAAACTACATACACTTTTCCTAAGTTGTGCCGTTTCACACTCCTACCAATAATATAAGGAAGCTTTATTGGTTCCACATCCTCGCCAACCTTTGGTGTTGTAAATCTTTCATATTTTAGCCATTCCAGCTGCTGTGAAATCGTATCTCATTCTAGTTTTATTAGCATTGTTTTGCTGAAGTGCTAAAGAGAGGTTCACGTGTGTTAGAGGGATTTTGGTTAAAATACTGTAAGGAGCAGATATGGAATAAAATATTTTATGCATGCTTTAAGAATTATTAGAATGTTTATTTTCCTCATTATTTGTTATTTCAACTTAACATTTTCTTTCTTTACTAGGAGTCTCATAGTTCTGAATTAAATAATACATTCTCAAAAATAAAAAAAAAAACAATTGTAACCATATATTCAGGCAAAAACATTATGCTACTAGTGGTACTATAACAAACCATATGAAATCAGGCAAAACTTCCAGCCTGTTGAAACCCTTCAAAAATACGTCAACATTGATATTAGTCAAAAGACCTAAAGATAATGGGTGTGAAATAGGCAACTGTCTGTATAACCTCTGGTTTCTAAATTCTATGCTTTTAAGTAATACTGTATTTTAATATTAATGATTATACCATCTTTAATACTATAATGAAGAGCTGTATAAAACAAGAAAATAAGATCCTGTAAACAGACAATAACTATGATAGTTAATGTTCATATTTTAAAAGTAATATTGTCTTCAAGCAGTCATATTTGTGTCAGAGCAGGAATTATGTCCTAGTGCTAAAGCTTCCATGGACAGTTTTTTTAATCTTAGACTTTTAGGAGTTGGTAAACTGAGGCTAAGACAAATCTATCGTAATTATTTGAAAAGTAAAATATTCAATCAGAGGTTAGTATTAATGTGTCCACATAGTAACAAATAGCCAATTTAACTTTTACTTTTTCTGTTAAAATGAATGGTTGGAAGAACTGTTCACTTGTTTATTTGGGTATAGTAACAGCCTCAAGGACTTTACCTATTCAATTATGTCTGAGTTGACTTCTGACTTGGGAGATTTCAAAGATTACAAGTTATTTCCCCACTGGTACCAGAGGAATTAAGTCCTATTTAGGAAGAGTTTGACTTTGCATGGAGGAGTTAAGAGATTTCAGTGAAAATTATAAAATTGTGTAAAAATAATAAAGCAGTAACCACAGGACATAAAAACCTATCTGAATTCTTTAAAGGGTTATGAGTAATTTCCCTTGCATAAACAAGTTATTCTAAAAGGGTTCTAAAGTAATTTAGAGGGAAAGTCAGGAGAGCATATGAAAACCCACATGACATGCTGGATCACTTTTTAAAAAAGTTTGTCAATCTAATGAGCACTTAATTAAAGTCAACATAGTCTCTAAGTCTCCAAGTAATTTTCAAAAAGAGCTTTTGGGAAAGGGAGGCTTTTTCTCCATGCTTGTCTTCTTTTTCTCTTGTCCTCCATTTGTCTGATAACTGTGGAAAGCCTTTATAATATTATCTTAGGGGTTTAATATTCTTATTAACTCTTTATTTGCATTATGTCACTCAGCATGTAACCGATGAAATACGGTATAAATTTTTCTTTCATATTAAAATACCAATATTAGGGTTGTATAAATAAAAAGTTTTATCAGACTCTTAATTTGGAGTTTTTTGATAGCCTAAATGAATAGATTTTATGTACACATATAACCTATATTTGTATATTGTAGATTATGTAATATATATAACCTATATTATATGTAACCTCTATTATGTCTATATAAATATATATACATATATTTGGTCACCTCAGATATAGTTTTGACTTGCTCACTTCTTGTCAGAAATGACCAAGAAGAGGAAAAGGGAGAAGGGGCACCCAGGAGGCAGCCAGAAGTCAGAAGATGGGATGGAAATATTAGTCACTCAATACTTTGTTTAGAAAAAAATAAATTACTGGTAAAACACATGACCATTTTAGAATGTTTGGAAATTAAAACTGCATCATCTCTAATAATCTCATAATACACAAACAACCATTGTCCTTTCTTTGGAAAGTTTGGTCAGTTCTTTTTCTGTATGTAAGTCAGGACTCTTGTTATCAGCTAAGAAATTATTTCTTCTAAATTCCCTGCCCTTCATCTCATCTCCTGCTTCAATTTGTTGACATTGACTGGTTTAAAAGGGAAGTTGAAAAGTTTCCTAGGAAAATAATGAAGACATCAAATTGTAAGTCTCAGATGTATACCAGCATTTCTGATGTAATTGTGGAAACCAAGATGAATGTATGAAAAATCATAGGATCAAAAGTAGGAGAAAAATTTATTCTGAAATTGGGGGAGAAAAGCCCTAGTGCCTGAGAGATTGAGAGTAACATTTCCAGTTAAGAAGCAACTGTTACTAAACAGCACAGAATCAGTCATGCTTGGGATATTTGTGCACTCAAATGAGAGGCAGACACACGGAGTTTAAAGAAAAAGGTGTATCTTGTGGTGTATATCAATAGTTTTTGTAATGTATTATGCTATTTCTGTATTTTCTCAAAAGATGAGTGGTAGAGTCAAAATTTACACCTAAGAAGTCTGATATCCAATGCTATTGCTTTTAACCATTATATTATATGATTTTGCCCCTGAGCAAAGCAATATGCAAGCTGTTAAGTATTAGTTGCAAGTGTCCTTTCTTACAATTATAATTTTAGCTTTATTATATATTTAATTAGGAAGAAATTATGAAATTTCTTAATTTTAGAATATTTAAAAGTGGTTTTTTTTGTTCAATTTGTTTTATTTTGTTAGGGATTAAGGAAGGGTATAAGGCTACATATGGGACAATTACACTTAGTGCATATGTTAAATCTAAATGCTTCTAAAGGAAGGTTCTCCAGTATTTTTAAAAAACAAATAGTAACAAACCATTTTTTATTACCATTCTATGCACATAAAAATCCATACTAGACAAGGTTCTTAAAAGGGTTCTACCCGGAGGAGGACAAAATGGCGACTGGAGAGGCGGTCTCTAAAGCCTCTCCCAGAAAACACAATTGAACGGCTACCCAGGAGCCAAGAAAGAGGGCCCTAGGTGACAAAAAACGGTAGCTCAGACATCCACACATCACAAGTAAACACCTAAGGTTTGGAGAGAAAGGGGCAAGCGGGAAGGAGGGGAGGGAGCAGAGACGGATCACAACAGGACCCGATTCAGCTGACTGCAGTGCATGGGAGGAGAGAAGCCAGGAGGCGACAAGAGGAAAAGCCCTAGCAAAGCTGCAGAACAGTGGGAGTCCATTGGGGAGCTGGGCTGGGGAGCTGGAATTTGGAGTGACAAGTTGGGGACAAACCTTGGGAGCCGGCCTCTGGAACTCTTGAGTGGTAGCAGGGCTGAGCGAGGACTCTGAACTGCAGAGACGACATCTTGGCTCTAGGCTCCCTTGGGACCCACAGCGCAGGCGCGCACCACTCCTGCACAGGGGTGTGGTTCCTGGTCCCGGCCCGCTGTGGGGGTGAGCCGGCTGCCCCACGGACAACGCAAGGCACCTACACAGATGGGGCTGCGGCTCCCATTCCGGCCTGCTGCAGAGGTGGACCAGCTGCCGCGCGGGCAGTGCACAGCCCCTACACAGACAGGGCTGCGGCTCCCATTCCGGCCCACTGCGGAGGTGGGCTGGTTGCTGACGCAGTGTGCTCAGTTCCTGCACGGGGTTATGGCTTCTGTTCCCAGCCAGCTGCGGAGGCGGACCGCCTGCCGGCGTGGTGTGCGCACCTCCTGCACAGGGTTGAGGCTCCCATTCCGACTCACTGCGGAGGCGGGCCGGTTGCTGGCGCAGTGTGCGCGGCTCCTGCGCAGGGCTGCGGCTCCCATTCCAGGCCTGCTGCAGAGGCGGGCCGGCTGCTTTCCTACCTCAGAATCAGACCCACACTTTGGACTTATGTGCACACCTGCTTGCGCGCCCCTGGGTCCTAAAAGCAGTGCGAGCCCACAGACTCTGCCCCAACATTTGGCCATGGAAGCATTTGCCCCAGCCAGCAGGAGCAGCCTGGGCCCGCATCACCCAGCTTCCCCAGCATAGGGCAGAAGGTGGAGCTGCCCCAGTGTGCCTTTGTTGGCCTCTCCCCTTTCCTACAACCTTCCCAACCAACTAACTACAGGAAGCAGAGGGACCATGGTAGATGCGCACCGCCTCCAAACATAGCAGGAGACCAGAAATAAGAAATAAACAACCCCTCTCTCTCCCAAAACTTGCCCCCCCCCCAGTATCACCTCGTGTCTGCCCTACAGCAAGACACCACAAAAGTACCAACCTGGGTTCCTGGGCACTACTGAACATAACGCCCTCATGTCAAAGAGGAAGAACCCAGCAGACAGGATGAATTCCTTAAAAACTAAAAATCCTAAGAGACAACAGGAAATTTATCAAGACAGCTTCTTAGACCTAGAAGTTTCCAAATTAAGTGACAGAGAATTTAAAGTAGCCATGCTAAAGGCTGTGAGAGAAATGAAAACATATTGGCAGAGCACCATGGCTGAGATAAACAACATAAAAAAGGACATGAATGACGTAAAAAAGGAACTCCACGAACAAAAGGAACAATTTAACAAAGAAATTCAAAACATAAGGAAGATTGAGATGGAAATGCGAGAAATAAATAATACAATAAAAGAAGTGAGAAACGAAATAACTGCCATAGGAAACAGGGTCAACCAGATGGACAAAAGAATTAGTGATATTGAAGATCAGAACATGGAAACAGCTCAGAAAGAGGAAGAGAGGGAATATAGAACCAAAAGGATTGAAAGAACTCTACAAGAACTGTCTGACTCCATGAGACAAAACATCAGGATAACAGGAATAGAAGAAGGGGTAGAGCATTCTACAGAGAACATACTCAAACAAATAGTAGATGAGAACTTTCCAAACCTATGGGAATATCTGGAACCCCAAGTTCAAAAAGAAAACAGGTCCCCTAGATACCTGGACCCCAACAGATCTTCTCCAAGACACATGGTATTAAAGATGTCCAAAACTAAAGACAAAGAGACAATTCTCAAGGCAGCCAGGGAAAAAAGAACTATAACCTTTAGAGGAAAACCCATCAGGCTGGCATCAGATTTCTCAGCAGAAATTCTGCAAGCCAGGAGGGAGTGGAATCCAGTATTCAAAAATTTAAAAGAGAAGAACTAACAGCCAAGAATAAATTATCCAGCAAAATTATCTTTCAGATATGAAGGTGGAATAAAGACCTTCTCAGACACACAGAAGCTGAGGGAATTTGCTAGCACAAGGCCAGCACTCCAAGAAATACTGAAGGAGGCTCTTTGACCTGAAACAAAACATCAGGAAAAATGGAATAAAGTTGAGGCAACAAGAACGAAACAAAAATAAAACAAAAACAAACAAAGAAATAAGTAATGGCCACAGGAAATCCTCACATATCGATCATCACTCTAAATGTTAATGGACTGAACTCACCAATAAAAAGACACAGAGTAGCAGACTGGATTAAAAAATAGAACCCATCCATATGCTGTCTCCAAGAAACACACCTCAGCCATAAGGACAAACACAGACTCAGAGTGAAAGGATGGGAAACAATACTTCAAGCAAATGGTAACCAGAGAAAAGCAGGAGTTGCCATCCTGATATCTAATGAAATAAACTTCAGGTTCAAAAAGATAGTAAAAGACAAGGATGGACATTACATAATGATAAAAGGCACAATACAACAACAAGAAGACTTGACACTAATTAATATATATGCTCCCAACCAGGATGGACCAAAATATACAAAGAAACTACTAACAGAGTTGAAAGGAGAAACTGATGAATACACAATCATAGTGGGAGACTTAAACACTCCGCTAACAGCCATGGACAGATGATCCAAACAGAAAATAAATAAGGAAACAACAGCTCTAAATGACACATTACAGCAATTGGACATAATTGACATTTATAGGCCACTTCATTCAGCAAAAAGAGACTATTCCTTCTTTTCTAGTGCACATGGAACATTCTCAAGGATAGACCATATGCTGGGACACAAAAGTAGCCTCAGCAAATTCAAGAAGATCGAAATCATACCAAGTGTATTCTCAGATCACAAGGCTATGAAATTGGAGATCAACTGTAAAAGGAAAGCAGAGAGAAACACATATACATGGAGATTACACAACAGCTTATTAAAAAAGGACTGGATAAAAGAACAAATAAAAGATGAGATTAAAACATATATAGAAACTAATGACAATGAAAATACAACATATCAGAATTATTGGGACACAACGAAAGCAGCAGTAAGAGGGAAATTTATATCACTACAGGCCTATCTTAAGAAACAAGAAAAATCACAAGTAAACATCTTAACATCCCATCTTAAAGAACTAGAAAAAGAAGAGCACATGAAACCCAAAGTCAGCAGAAGGAAAGAAATAATAAAAATTAAAGCAGAGCTAAACCAATTAGAGAACAGAAGGACAATAGAAAAGAGTAATATTACGAAGAGCTGGTTCTTTGAGAAAGTCAACAAAATTGACAAACCCCTGGAAAGACTAATCAAAGGATGAAATGAAAGGACACAAATATCCAAAATTAGAAATGAAAGCGGAGAAATTACCACTGATACCACAGAAATACAAAGGATTGTAAGAAAATATTATGAAGAACTTTATGCCACTAAATTTAACAACCTAGAAGAAATGGACAAGTTTTTCGATTCTTATACCTACCTAGACTGAACCAAGAAGAACTGGATAATCTAAATAGACTAATTGATAGTGAAGAGATTAAAAGGACTACCCATAATCTCCCTAAAGGCAAAAGCCCTGGACCAGATGGTTTCACCAATGAGTTCTACCAAGCATTCAAAGAAGAATTAACACCTATCCTCCTCAGACTCTTCCAAAAAATTGAAGAGGAAGCAATACTTCCTAACTCATTCTATGAGGCCAACATTACTCTAATACCAAAGCCTGACGAAGACAGCACAAAGAAAGAAAACTATAGACCAATATCTCTGATGAACACAGATGCAAAAATTCTAAAGAAAATATTAGCAAACGGAATACAACAAGGCATCAAAAAGATCATACATCAAGATCAAGTGGGATTCATCCCAGGAGCACAAGGATGGTTCAACATATGGAAATCAATCAATGTGATACACCACATAAACAAAATCAAAGATAAAGCCCATATGGTCATTTCAATTGATGCGGAAAAAGCTTTTGACAAGATACAGCATCCATTTATGATCAAAACACTAAATAAAATAGGTATAGAAGGAAAGTATCTCAACATAATAAAGGTCATATATGACAAGCCCTCGGCTAACATCATACTGAATGGGGAAAAGCTGAAGCCTACTCCCCTAAAATCAGGAACAAGACAGGGTTGCCCCCTGTCACCACTGCTGTTTAATATAGTACTGGAAGTTCTAGCCACAGCAATCAGGCAAGAGAAAGGAATAAAAGGTATCCAAATTGGGAAAGAAGAGGTCAAATTGTCACTCTTTGCAGATGACATGATCCGTTATAAAAAATTCCAAAGATTCCACCAGGAAACTATTAGAAAAAATAAACGATTATAGTAGAGTCACAGGATACAAAATCAATGTACAAAAATCAACAGCATTCCTATATACAAACAACGAATCCACAGAAGAAGAAATGAGGGAGTCAATTCCCTTTGCTATCACAACAAAAAGAATGAAATACCTGAGAATTAACTTAACGAAGGAGGTGACAGACTTATACATGGAAAACTATAAGACACTTTTGAAAGAAATTGAAACAGACTTTAAGAGGTGGCAAAATATCCTGTGTTCATGGATAGGAAGACTTAACATTGTTAAAATGGCCATTCTGCCCAAAGCAATCTACAGATTTAATGCAATACCCATCAAAACCCCACCATCATACTTTCGTGAAATAGAT
Source organism: Lyroderma lyra (assembly GCA_004026885.1). Taxonomy (NCBI): domain Eukaryota; kingdom Metazoa; phylum Chordata; class Mammalia; order Chiroptera; family Megadermatidae; genus Lyroderma; species Lyroderma lyra. The sequence continues at coordinate 374,458 of PVJL010000277.1, forward strand.
AAAAGAATTAGTAAATTTATATGGAACCATAAAAGACCTCGAATTGCCAAAGCAATACTTCATAAAAAGAATAAGGCTGGTGGCATTACATTCCCTGACTTCAATTTATATTACAAAGCATCAATAGTCAAAACAGCTTGGTACTGGCAGAAGAACAGAAATATAGATCAATGGAATAGAACTGAAAACCCAGAAATAAACCCACAAATTTATGGACAAATAATTTTCTATAAAGGAGCAAAAAATATACAATTGGGAAAAGACAGCCTCTTTAGTAGGTGGTGCTGGGAAAACTGGAAAAACATATGCAAAGAATGAACTTGAGCTGTGAACTCTCTCCATATACAAAAATTAACTCGAAATGGATTAAAGATCTTCATATCAGACCTGCAACAATAAACTGTATAGAAGAAAACATTGGTACTAAACTTATAGACCTAGGACTCAAGGAGGACTTCATGAACCTGATCTCAAAGGCAAGGAAAGTAAAAGCACAAATAAATGAATGGGATTATATCAAACTAAAAAGCTTCTGCACATCAAAGGAAACCATCAACAAGGCAAAGAGGCAGCCAACTGAATGGGAGAAAATATTTGTAAATAATGCATCAGATAAGGGTCTAATATCTAAAATATATAAAGAAGTAGTAAGACTTAACAAAAAAACAAACAACCCAATTAAAAAGTGGGCAGAAGAACTAAACAGACACTTCTCCCGCGAAGGAATATAAATGGCCAGCAGACATATGAAAAAATGCTCATCCTCATTAGCTATCAGGGACATGCAAATCAAAACCACAATGAGATACCACCTCACACCTGTGAGAATGGCTGTTATCAACAAGACAAAGAATAACAAGTGCTGGAGAGGATGTGGAGAGAAAGGAACTCTGGTACACTGCTGGTGGGAGTGCAAACTGGTACAACCACTGTGGAAGGCAGTGTGGAGGTTCCTCAGAAAATTGGGAATGGAGTTACCATTTGACCCAGCAATCCCCTTTCTGGGGATTTACCCAAAAAACTTGAAAACCTTTGTCCGCAAAGACTTATGTACCCCAATGTTCATCTCAGCACTGTTCACAGTGGCCAAAACATGGAAACAACCAAAGCGCCCTGCGACAGATGACTGGATAGAGAAGCAGTGGTACATATACACAATGGAATATTACTCAGCTCTAAGAAAAGATGAAATATTGCCATTTGCAACAAAATGGATGGACCTGGAGATCATCATGCTAAGTGAGATAAGCCAGACAGAAAAATCAAGGAACAGTATGACTTCACTCATATATGGAATATAAAACTGAAAGCAACAAAGAGAAAGGAAATGAACGAACAAACAAACAAACAACCCATGGACACAATCAATAGTTCAATGTTTATTTGGGAACGAGTGGGTTAGGGAGGAGTGAAAGGGGAGCGGGTGGGAGAGGAGCGGGGGAAGCTAAATATAAGGTGATAGAAAGAGAAGTCACATTAGGTGGTGAACTTATTACACAGCAAGTTGACAATGCACTGTAGAATTGTACGCCTGAAACCTATGTAATCCTTGCTAATAGTTGTCACCCCAATAAGTCTAAAAATAAAAATGAATTTAAAAAAATTTTTAAAAAAGGGTTCTAATGCAATCTTGTTTACATTGTGTTTGCTCTTACACAAGCTTCAAAGAAGTTAACCTTCATCCAGTACATGTGTATTTATTATTAATTTTATATTAATACACACCCAAATTTAGTAGAGTCTTACTGTACAAGAACTATCATTTAGACATTCCTCCTAGATGATCTTGAGAAAGGAGTTGGCGCAAATGAGGCTTTCCTATTTATGACAAAGACTTAGACAAAGTCTCCCTAAGACTGACTCTATGATGCCATGAGCTCTGTCACTTAGATTGTAGAAGTATTAGCTGAATTGAGGGTATAGCTCCAATAGTTTATTGCCTCTCTCCCACAATACGTGAGAATTTGGGGCAAATAAGAATGGTCAGATTGAGCCAGCACACTCTCTGCTGGCCTGCGTGAATCTGCCCTTTGTTGCTAGCAGAAACGGGCTGGAGGATGACAATTAGGCTCCCACACAGAATTTCTTCCTTAGGGTAAACTTGAAAACTTAGAATACGATCCTACAAAATGATGCCTTCTAGATACCTCTTATATCAAGCAATACTAAAAAAAAAAAATGTCATTGCTAAGAGAAACATACCAAAAACAAACCTAGGAAAGAACAAGGCCACTCTCTGCATGTGCCTATATTTAACACAACACAGATACTTAGATGGAAAACAAAAGAGCACTGGGAACCTCCCAGGAGTTCTTGGGTCTAGGCCTCCAAGAAATTAAAAAAGAAAATTATGACAAATAAGAACTGCTATCTTCAAACTTTTATGCTTAGGTAGCTCACAAAATAAATTTGAAATGTATGTGCTCCTCTGCATATTCATAAGTTAACATGCACAAGTTTTTATTGTAAGTTTAAATATGATAATTTTTTGATAAAAGAAACTTTAAATATTTTACAATTTGATAACATGAAATATGATGAGGTTTGGCTATAATTGGAATAAAAAGTCTACCTATTGACAAAATAGGTTTTAACTACCTTATTAAATAAAGTACACTAAATCTGAAAGAAATCACAAAAAACTTTTATATCTTTGGCTTTATTCAGTGTTATCTGGAAAATTTTAATTGCTTTGGAAAACATTCCAGTTACATTTCAAATAATGTGTCAATAATTCATATTACTTGGACATTTTTTATTTGGGGCATTCCAACACTGGCTGAACTGTTTTTAATTGCATTCTTTATTTTTAATTAAAATATGCATAAAACAGGTAAGAAAGGAAACTTTGATTAATCTGAAAAGTTTTGATTTTCCCATGGTCTAACTGAAGAAGATATTCCTTCTGAGTAGCGCTGAAAGAATAGCACTGGAAGATTTTATACCTCAAGGCAATACATCATCTTTAGATACAGGATGAATGAGAGATGTGCATTTCTTTGGCAAAATGGTTAAAAGGAGTATTTTAAAGGTAATTTTATTCTCAGGCAAATCCATATTCTGAAAGAAACTTTATATAGAATTTAACTATCTAGAAGTTGATTCCCTAAAACTATCCATACCTATGTACTACTCAAATTTTTTCTCATAATCTCTTTTGGAACTACTGGATTAAGGAAGAGCTCCATTCCTAGAAGTATTAACCTACCACAAACAGAAGGCATCTGTTTGTGGGAATGAGAGACAGAACAAGGGACAAAGGAAGAAGAGGTAAGGGAAACAGGAGTTTCTTATTTGGGACATTTTCGTGTTCTATTGTGAGTTAAAGATGGGAATTTAAAATTCATGAGTTCAGTTTTCAGTAAGAGATCAACTCATTCATTGTGCTTTCAAGGTGAAATGAATATAAGAATCACGTGCTTTACATCTTTGTATTCGTCTCCATCCTGTGCTACATGTTCTCCATATAACATTGCCTGGTCAGCTATCAAAAGGTGCTCATGATTAGTCATGATGATGCTCAGTAAGACACGTACTGGACAGGGTGTTGCCAATACCTCAGAGAGCCGAAGCCAACACCATGCTCTGAACCTTTCAATAACCTCCTGCACAGGGGCTGTACACACACACATACACACACACACACACATGCACACACATGCACACTCCACATTCAAATGAACACGAATGAATATCAGCATTGGATGTTAACAGACATCCCCTAAAAATCTTGCCAATCTATCCAGATTCAATTGTTTCTTTCCAGGCTCAGGGGAATCTCTGAAAATGTTTCAACACCTCTCCATCGTTCACATCCTTCAGGGACTTCTTATGGGGCAATTAAGCTGTCAGTTTAAACCCACTATTCTTCATTCAGCTGTCCACTCTGATACTTATAATCCAGTCCACAATTCTTTTTTCTCATGTGACACAATATCACCCTGTGCTTCCTCTCAAACCTATCCTTTATGTCCTCAAATCCCTCTTGAAGAACCAACAAGCACAACTCTCCCCTCAGCATCTCCAAGGTACAGTTTCTGCCCTCTCTCCTCTGAAATCTGGTTTTCCCCAAAGGACAGCCTCTACTTCTACAGAGTAGAAGTCTCTCATTTTTCTATACCCCATGCATTTCATGTGGTGTTCTTCCTCCCAACACTACTTTCTGAGTATAAGTAGGAAGTAGGGTACACGTAAAACAGTAAAAAGCTGTCTAACCGAGGTGATCTAGATGAGGCCCCTTGTTGTAAGCGACAACTTCTGCTGCCTTTGCTCCTTTGTGTCTCCCTTCTATCAACCTTCTGCCTTTCCTTGCTGAGTTAGGTTAAAGATGGTGGCACATGTTTTGAAAATCTTCCCAGCAGGTCTCCAGATCCTCTTCCTTTCAATCAAGGCAGGCTCTGTGATGGCTTAACCAAAAGAATAAGGCAAAAATGATACCAGGCTCCTTTGTAGGCCCAGGTCTGAAGAGACCCCCAGCTTTTACTTCTCTCTTGAAATAGTTGCTCTTGGAACCCAGTGGTGTGGTGTGAGGAAACCCAAAGCTACCCCTGGTACAGGCCAACAGGAAGAGACACCAGGCCGTTAGTTGTCAGCCCTAGCACCTCCAAAGTAATAGCCAGCACTGATTTCCCAGCAACTTGTGAGGCATCTCGCACATGCATTCATTCGCATGTCAAGACTCCCAGATAGTGACCTTTGAAACAGTGAAATAGTGATGAAATCTTTCAAACTGCTGATTTTTCAACACAATAAATGTTATGGTATGTCACTACATTTGTTACACAACAATCAATCAAAGCAGAACACGTGCTTATGCACCTTGCTTGAAGTGGCATATGTTATTACTTTAATTTCTGCCAATATTCTTGTCTTCTTTTTTGGACTACTCCAGACTGTTTACTGGGGACTGCCTCATTTGTCTACTTATATACTGTTTACCTCATGTTGCTGATTACAGATATAATCCCTTGGTTTCTGGCTTCAACTGGTCTTGCATCCTTTGAAGAAACCCAGATACCAGTATTTCTGTTTCTACTCTTATTTTCCAGTGTTTTAAGCCTAATCCCATTTTTTTCCCCAAAACTTTGACCAAGAAACCTAATTCTTCTCTCAGCAGATTGAACTCTACTCCCATTTTATAGCAAATACAGGAGTCATCGATGGAAACTTCTCTAACAGTATGCCATTTATTCTGTTAGTTTTCCTCCTCTCTGTCATTCACCTTCAACTTCTTTTTGATCATGTTCTCCCAAGTAGTATTTAACTGTAATGAAATATGTTCCATATTAGAAAAATGAATGCTCTGATTCCACATTATCCTGCAGCCTCAAGTCTCAGCTCTCCTTCATATTCGAACTTCCCGAGAACATTCTTAGATGCACCACTTCTAGCCTTACTTTCCCATTCACTTCACAGTTACTACAGTCTAGCTATTTGCCCTCCCCTTGACTGAAACTGATTTTCCTGGGGCAATTAAATATGGCCCTGTTACGATATCCATGGGATATTCTTAATCCCTTCTTTGGCTTGATTTCTCTGCAACCCTGGGTTTTGTTAATCACTGCTCTTTCCTGAAATGTTCTGTCCCTTTTGGCTACTGTTACTGGTTTTCCAATTTTTCTTCCGATCTCTCTTCTCTGACCGTTCATTACAAGTCCACTTTGCTCTCTCTTCTTCCTAGCCTTGATCCTGACACTTGCTCTCATTCCTAGTCCTATGAAAGACAAGAGGACCTACACCACATTACATATTCTCCCTGGGTGACCTATTGTGAGCTCATGATTTCAAAATTTGTTTCCAGTCCAGATTATTTCTCATGAGATCTAGACCTAGAATCTATATATATATGGACTACCCACAGATACACCCTAAACAATTTGTCTAAAAGAAAATGTATTTTCTTGACTGCCAAGTGTATTCCTCCCCTTCTTTTCTTTAGTAAATGGCAAAATAATTATCTCAGTTTGCTAAAGTAAAAAATTCAGGCATCATTTCAACTCTTTTTTTTTCTCTCATCCTACCCATCTGAGCATTGATTAGGCTTGTTAGTTGTATATTTAAATTATTTTTAAAATCTCTAAACATTTTTCCATCCCTAGTTTAGAGAAAAATTATCTTTTTCTTATATGAGATTTACAAACTTTTCCATACATTACTCAATTATATTTCTAAAATTTAAATATGACCTTGCAATTCTTTCAATTAGAAAATCTTTCATTAATGACTCCTCTTTTCAAAGTCTTGCTTCATCTTCTATGTCTCTATTACTCCCTCCCCAGCCCCAGGTTGTTTGTCCCAGCCACACTCACTGAACCTTTGCATATATTTGCTCTCCTAGGTTTAACACTAGCAATCTTGTTTTCCCCATCCACTAACAATCCATAGTCCCTTAAACTGTAAAAGCCATGTTGAATATTCATCATATGCAATCATCTCATGTACTGATTATCACTCAGGCTACTTACACACTACATCGCAATTTTCTATTTTCCCACTGGAAGATTCTACAAGTGTGTGAGCTTTGTAAGAATAGGCAACGTGTTATTTTTTTTTTTAGAGTTGTAGCCTCAATCCATAACCTTGTACTTAGCAAATATACAATAAATATTTTTGAATAAATAAATGCATGGCACTCTCATTTTTTTCTGAGAAAAATCAAGGCCCTGGGAGCAAAATAAAGGACCCATGTTATATAGACTTGTGTACGTCCTTCCTCTGTTTCCTTGCTGTGTGTTTTATTTTTTTTTATTTTTCAATTACAGTTGACATTCAATATAATATTAGTTTTCAGTGTACAACATAGTGATTAGACATTTATATAACTTACAAAGTGAGCACCCCAATAAGTATAGTACCCACCTGACATCATACATGGTTATTACAATATTATTGACTGTATTTCCTATGCTATACTTTACATCCCCATGGTTGTTTTTATAACTGGCAATTTGTACTTCTTAATCCCTGCACCTTTTTCATTCTCCCTCCCAACACCCCAAATCTGGCAGTCATAAACTTTTTCTCTGTATCTATGAGTTTTTATTTTCTGTTTTGTTTGTTCATTTGCTTTGTTTCTTTAGATTCAGTATATAAGTAATTTGTTTGAAGTTTTATTTGACCACAGTTGTATTTGAATATAAAGTTTTTCATTTAAGCACCTTGGAGTATAGACATTACTAAACTTTGGTGAAAGTGTGGGATAAGGGCTCCATTACTTTTCTGTCTTTCAGATTTCTGATATTTTGAGTTTAGAGCCAGGGGCAGGAAAAATTGTAAATTAAAAAAATTTTAATTAAATAATTTTTTATTCACAATTAAATGTAGATATAAAATTTTATCTTTTTGATGAATATTTTGACACCTAATGAACTGTTCACCCATTCTTTGAAATATATCTGAGGATATAGCTGCAGCATAGCTGCTTATTGACAACTGAAATAAATGGAACATGAAACATTTGTTGAATTCTGTTGATTTTCTTAATAATTGAACCTCAACACAATTTGTCCACTAGAATTTGAAGCCCTGGTGGACAAAGAATTTATTTTATTTAGTTTTGTAGCCTTGGCACTTGTCATAGAATCTAGTTAATACATGTTAAGTGTACATAGTTTTGAAACTGCTGAATTCATTGTGAACTTAGTAAAATAAAAGGAATTACATCCATCATTTTATAATCTACTTATAGAATTTATATTTACTTTCTGGATGAAGGCCAAACAAGTTCCTCTCCTGAAAAAAGAAAGAAAAAGAGATACCACTAAAAATTAAAGATATATGCTTCCCTGTTTGAAAATATATTCTATACATGAGACTTACTTTTCCTGTAGAGGAAACATCATCAGAACCATAAACTGAAAGTTTGCCCAGCTTGCATTTTTGTACTGTGGAGATGTCCATTCACAACTGTCAATGGCTTTATTTTTGATAAAGCAGCTGTAATTACCTTTAATTTGAATATAAATCCCCCTTATTGAAAGAAAACACTTAACCTTAGTTATCTTAGAAAGGAAAATAGCATAAAAACTGGCTACATACATATTTAAAGTCATAAGCATAAAAATATTAATTAATATAAAACATTATACCATAGTTTCTATAATAAACACAAATGAATAATTCATTCAGGAATGTGAGCACCTTCAGAAAATTATAACATGAATCATATAATCTCACAAAAATTAAGTTAAGGAAAATGATGTGGACTTTGTTGAATAGCCTAGTTAATTTTTGACACCTTTAAGGATTTTTTTCAGACTATATAAACCGAAGTCTTCAGCTGTTAATAAAGTAGATTTTTTTTATAAAGAAGTTTTGTATTTTGGAGTTCCTCAAACAACCAAAATGTGAAAGGATTTATTTAAAAACTGTCAACCAGCAGAAGAAACTAGAAGATAGAAACAAAATTTCACTGAGTTTTCTTTAAGTAAAATTCTGAGTTAAAGACAGACATAAGGTATTTCTGACAGCCACTTGGAAATTCAAAAATGGGAAAATTAGGTACCATTGTAATAGCTTCCATCATAATAGAGGCTGTGAGATGCTGTCCAGATTTCCCTTCAGGATTGAGACATTTATTTCTCCAACTGCAAAGTGTTCATGGCTGACAGCTAACAGCTGAGTCCTTTTTCTGGTATGGCTTTTGTTGTAACTGTCAAATTCACCTCTTCCCTTTGCCCAATCCTATTCCCCTGCCGTCCCACCCCCATAAGCATGTTCCAAAACTATTTTCAATGAACATCGGCACACATACCTTGGACTCTATTTCCCAGAGAATCAAACTTCATACAGATATTGACTATAAAACAAAGAAAAAGAAACAAGCAATCAAAAAAAAAAAAAAAACTTGGGCTAAGTGTTTTTAAGAGCAATACAATTAATTGAAAGTAAAAATATTTGCATTTAACCCTCTTTATCTGAAACATCTTGGAAGATACTCGGCCATCTAGAGATGGATTTGTTTCACTATTTGACAAATTTTTTATTTATTTAATTTATTTAGTTAATGTAGGCAAAACATTAAAGACACACTCAAGTACAGGTTTATACATTCTGTCTCATAATTCTCATTGTCCATCTTACCTAGATTGCAATTTCTTTATTTCTTTCTATTATTTTATACTTGGCATTTATTTATTTTATTACAGCCAAATATACTCTAAATCTACATAAAGTGAAACAAAAAGACTAAATTGTATGTCAACTGAATTTTTTTTAGACTATAGACATCCAATTAGCCTTTGCATGACTACCTAAAGCAACCATGTCCCAATATTACGTGGGTCATAAGAAACTAGGGAGGGCACTTTTAAAAATATGAAAATACAGACTCAGTCATTCTGCAGTGGACCTTGATAGAAATGTAACAGGTGAATATAATAATCAGGTGAACCTGTGACAACAGTCCGGAGAGAAACCAGTGGCTTCAAGTCCAATAGCCTGGTGCATCTCAAACTTAAATGTGCATACAAATCAATGACTATCTTGTAAAAATACAGCATTTAACTCCTAGTTCTGGGCTAGGCCTGAGATTCTGTGTTTCAATGAAGCTCTCAGGTGACACTGATTGTTCATGGAAAACTAAATAGTAAAAGTATAGCCCATTCAGCTCACCCAGAGCAGGGCATTTCACATGTGTGCCTTAGGTCTTTTGGAAAAATGGTTTTTGAAGATGTTATGCTCTACGTAAGAGCAAATGCACTTTTGCCATCCTCTTTTTTGTTTTTATTTTTGTAATCAATATCTGCAGAAGGGACAAAAGGAAATTTATTTTAAACCATAAACTTCAAACTATCCTTTGGAGGTGCCTATGACTCTCACTCCTTAACCATAGTTCCTCATTCAAACTCAGTGTTAACTTTAAGTATGCTCAAAATGATCATCCGCTTTTTACGTCTTCAGCACGACAAGGGATTTTTAAGGGACTTGGGAAACATCCTGTAGGAAAAGGTTTATCTGACATGTTCTTGGGTAACATACAGTGTAAGACTAAATATATTGGTTTATTAGGTTTCAGTTTAAAGAAAAAAATGACTTTAATGACCAGCATGTAAATTGGTAGCTCTACATTGATGATAAGTCTTAAACAAGTATTTTAAATGTTCATTTATCACACCCACATTCTCTTCCAGTTGTGCTTTATCGCCTGGTATTTCTATATTGTGTGGGCAAAGTGAATAACAGCTGTGTTTTAGACAATGAATGCACATTATACAGAAAATAGATTTTGTAGAGAACCATATATATATATATATATATATATATATATATATATATATGTGTGTGTGTGTGTGTGTGTGTGTGTGTGTGTGTGTGTTTGTGTGTGTACATGTATGTGTGTATATATATCATATATATGATATATTTTATATATAATATATACACATATATTATATATACATATACATATATATTCTGAAAATTAGGTTTGCAAACTTACCATTATGCACTTATGTTGACAGCACTGTACAAACAATTCGGTAAAGTTTCATAAACTTGGTGTATCTGTGTCTTATAGCTGTGTTTGTGTTGATGTGTGGCGCTGTCTTGCTGAATGGGGTTCATCATTGTTGTTGCGTGTTTTTGTGTGCCATCACGAGAATGTCAGAGCTTGAATTAGAATAACAAACAAACATTAAATTTTTTATTAAACTTGACAAGAGTGGAAGTGAAATCAGGGACACGTTAGTCCAAGTTTATGGGGATAATGCCATGAAGAAAATGGCAGTGTACACATAAAGTAAACGTTATTCTGAGGAGAAAGAAAGTGTCACTGATAAAGAGAGGACAGGGTGGCTAATAACAAACAAAACTGACCAAAACATTGCAAAAATTTATCGAATTGCAGGTCAAAATCATCAGCTGACTGTGAGAAGCATAGCAGACCAAGTATACATCAATAGAGAAACAGTTAGGAAAACCTTAACTAAAAATCTTGGCATGAGAAAGGTGTGTGCAAAAATGGTCCCAAAGGAACTCACCAATTCACAAAAGCAAAGGAGAGTCGAAATCTGCCCAGACCTGCCAGAGAGGCAAGACAATGTTTTGGGACACGATATCACTCATGATGAAACATGAGTATACCAATACTACTCTGAAAGAAAACATCAAAGTGCACAATGGAAGTCAGCTAAGTCTCCGCCACCAAAAACGTTCTGTCAGTCCAAATAAGAATCAAAATGATGTAGCTAACCTGTTTTGATAGCAGAGGGATTTTTCATTATTAATTTGTACCGACTGGACAAGCAGTCAACTAAGTTGATTATTGGGAAGTGCTGCAAGGCTGCGTGAAAAAGAGAAAAATGACCTGAACTTTTCGCCAACAATTCATGGCTCTTGCATCACAACAACGCACCAGCTCACATGGCACTGTTTGTGAGGGAGTTTTTAACCAGTACACAAATAATCATGTTGGAATACCCTTCCTACTCACCTGATCTGACGCACAGTGACATTTTTCTTTATCCAAAGATAGAGGAAAGATAGATATTTCTATAGATATTGAAAGGAAGATATTTCTATGACATTCATAACATGAAGGCTAATACGAGAGCTCTGATGGCCATTCCAGAAAAAGAGTTCCAAAATTTCTTTGAAGGGTTGACTAGGGGCTGGCATCAGTGCATAGCTTCCCAAGGGGAGTACTTCTAAGGTGACTGTAGTGGTATTCAGTAATGTATTATGTAACATTTTTTCTAGTATGAGTTCACAAACTTAATTGTTAGATTTGGTATATACCAGGAGTGCCAAACAAATGTATAAACATTTTAAGAGATGTTATCTATTTACTACTTTTCAAAGTTGAATCCATTATGGTAGCGATGTTCAGTATGATGCTTGCTCTAAAGATGGCATTAATCGAATCAATGCCAGTTTCAACTACGCAATGGTCAGGACAATCAAAGGAAATGGAGGAAACACATTGTCATTCAAGGAACACAAAACCATTTTGAAGTGGTATTTGAAATTTGAGAACACCATTTGAGTTTTACTCATGTTCTCATGACTTAATACCCCTTGACTTCTACCCATCCAGGACCTTAAAGAATGTGGTGTTCCATAGAAAACCAGCTACACCAGGTGGTACTTCAGGAAGAAATTGAAACAGCATGTGCAGGGATACAAGTGGGCACTTGGTCAACATCACTTAAGCAATAGTTCGCCATAATGAGAAGTGTCTGGACAATGATGGTAACCACTTTGAGCACCTCTGATAATTGCAGGAGTCAAATGTGACTTGTATCATCTTTTGTCATCTGTATAATTGAGTATTACAATTTTAATAGAGTTTTTTCCCTTGTCATAAAATGTGTGTACTTTTTTTTGGCACTATCTGTATATATACTGTCTGGAAACAATCCAGCCATAAATGCCTCTATTTTTCTTAGAGGCATTTAAGAATAGATCCACATGACTGGATATATTCTGGTCAGTTCACTTTATTCTTCCCTGATTAAAGACTAGCAGTGACTATTACAATGTCTTTATACCTGGGATTATCTGGAGATAAAACAAACCACAATATAATTAAATTAAATAACAAACTAAGGTTGCCAGATAACTTTAGTCAGTGTCTCCCTAGAATAGAGAAGGCTTTGTCACACAAGTCTAAGTTCTCTTGGAATGTCCTTGTACTTGGTTTTGATTCTGATTCAAATTGAGTGATATTTTCTTTTAAACTCACATGAAGATTGCTGATCTTTTTCTCTAATTTCAATCCAATGTTTAATATTCTTGTAAAACTTTCCCCTTATGGTTAACTCTTTTTTGATACAGATTTGGAAAATGAAATTTTTAACAAGACATTCCTGTATTATTAAAAAAAAAAGATTAAAGTCCAACATCACAGGGTTTCTTTTTTATTTGTATTAAAATGTAAGAAATATAAAATATTTTCAAAGTCTGTATGAGTTGGTTTGTTCATTTTTAGTTTACAGTTTTCCTGTGTGTGTGAGAACTAGATTAGCACCCCTTTATTGGGTGGTGGTGTTAACTTCTGCAAGTGGCCTGTATATCTTGTATGACTGAATTATGGAAGGGTAACTCAGAGTCTAAATCAGAACTGGTCACTGACATATTTGAAGCAAAGGTATACGATAATACCAAAAATGATTCACGAAGGTTATTTTTATGAACACTACTTCCTCCTTCTTTGAACTTCAGAAGTTCTAGGTAAAATGGAAAAGCAAAGCAAATACATTTTGTTTTCCATTGCTTCCAAATCCTTTTAAGTAAATTTTACTTCCTTTCTATGTCTTCTCCAACTCATTGCTTCTAAACTTTATTGTGGTTCTGAATCCCCTGGAGGGCTTATTAGAAAACATATTCCTGAAACTCGCCCCAGCATTTCTTATTTATTAGGTCTGGGGTGGAAACAAAGAATTTATACTTCTAACAAATTCCCATTGATGCTGATGCTTCTGGTCCAGAGAGCCCATTTTGAGAACCACTGTGCTTCATTGTTTTCAGATTTCTTCCCCACAGTCTCTGGGTTTGTCTCTTCCCACATCAAATGTTATCTGACTAAACAAAAAAACAAGCAAACGAACAAAAAAAACTATACATACAACAATATTAACAAACCCTGAAAATGTCATGCTGAGCTAAAGAAGAAAGACACAAAAGCATATGTACTGTTTGATTCAATTTATATCTGTAATTCAAAAGCAGGCAAAACTAATCCAAGATAATTATTATAATCAGAAGAGTTGTCCCTGATAATGTGGGAAGAGTGCTTGGAAAGGAACAAGAGACAATGTTCTGAGGTGATGCAAAAGTTTTATATCTTGGTTTGGGTAGTAGTAACATAGACACACATCTATTAAAACTCAACCAATTATACAACAAATATTTGTAACATTTTATACATGTAAATTATTACCTCAATGCCTAAAAAAATTATGATGGCCAAAAATAAAAGTGGTTCTTGGCAGAAAAAAATCTGTTTGCCAATTTAGATTAAAATTAAGAGGATCTATAATATGTTTCTCCTTCAAAAATCATTTAAGAAAATGACCAATAAAAATGTGAAGACAAGTTACTGAAATGGGAGAAGTTAATATCAGAAGGATATAAATAACTCATATAACTTAATACCAAAAAGACAACAATTCAATTAAAAACAGGCAGAGGACCTGAATAAATACTTGTCCAAAGAGGACATGCAAATGGCTAATAGACATATGAAAAAATGTTCAGTGTCACCAGTCATCAGAGAAATGCAAATTAAAACCACAATGAGATATCACCTTACACCTGTCGGGATGGCTATTATCAATAAATCAACAAACAAGTGTTGATGAGAATGTGGAGAAAAGGGAACGCGGTTTCTCCTGAGCAACAGGGAATTCCCTGTTGGTGGTTTTGCATATTGGTGCAGTCACTACGGAAAACAGTATGGAGGTTCCTCAAAAAATTAAAAGTAGAACTACCATATGACCCAGAAATTCCACTTTTGGGTATTTATCCAAAGACATCCAAAAGACTAATTCAAAAAAATATATGCATCTCTATCTTTATTGCAGCATTACTTACAATAGCCAAGCTATGGAAGAAACCTGAATGTCTATCTATAGACAAAAGGATAAAGAAGAAGTGGCACATACATACATGGAATATCCCTTGGCTATAAAAAAAGAATGAAATCTTATAATTTACAACAACATGGATGGACCTAGAAGGTATTATGATAAGGAAAATAAGTCACAGAAAGATAAATGCCATATGATTTCTCTTACAGGTGAGAACTAAAGAAACAAAATAAACAAATAACCAAAACAGAAACAAACTCATAGACACGGAGAATAAACTAATGGTTGCCTGATGGGAGAGGGTTGGGGAACTGGGTGATAAAGGTGAAGGTACAAATCAGTAGTTGCAAAATAGTCATGAGGATGTCAAATACAATGTAGGGACTATAGTTAATAATATCTATGTATGGAGCCAGAGGCGGGTACTAGACTAATTGCGGGGATCACTTTGTTAGTTATAGAAATGTCTAACCACTCTGCTAAATCTAATATAATATTAAATGTCAACTGCAATTGAAAAATTAAAAATTTCACATCATTTTAATAATGAATTTTTAAGGATTGGCTGGACCACGGGATACACTATTGTGGGAGCAGGGAAGTTTCCTGAGACCACACTCATTTCTCTATTTGCTGATTGGGTTACGTACATATCTTGAACTTTAATTTATTTTTTATCCTCTCAGAACGGGTGTGCATCCATATAGAGTACTTTGTTACTCTCCTAAGTAATGTAGTACTCTCCCCATCTCAACAAATCCCTTATATTATCTCATTTTACAGCATTTTTCCACTGTGGAAGTCTCTCATTCATTCATGCTTTCTCAGAGAATTTTTATTTCATTCAACCGTAACATAAACTTCACAGGAGTAGGTACTAGGTTTGTCTTGTTACATTGTATCGTCATCACCTAAAACAGTACCTTGATCATATTAAGCCATCAATAAATATTTATGGAATGAATAAAAGAAAAGATGAGTCTGATTTTTAGCAATTCCTAGAGTAAACCAAATATTCTGGCCCATTCTATATCTGTTTCAATTTTATTGGGTTACTAATATCAAAGATAAATAACATCAGGACATCTCCAAGATGCTACAGATGCTCACTAAGGGAGATGAAGTATGCATTCTAGTATAATCCACGTCTTCTGAATTGCCTATAAGCTGATATCCTACCAGGGACGTGGATAACACCCAATGACCTAGAACAGTGTCAGGTACTTTCTTATGGAGTATAATGTAAACAAAAAGAAAAATATTTTGAGCTTAATATATTTCATAATCCAGCTGCTCAGTCCAAGAGATCACAACACTGAAGTGGGTGGCAGTGGGAAAGAGCAGGGTGGTACCTTGTCAGTAATAACGTGGAAGACATTTTTTTATATTGGCTTTTGTTATTTTTTGGTACTCTCATACATCTGGAAATTCAAAATTTCAGCACTTACTTTTCAGTTTCTAAATTTATGAGAGGTAAAAGGCATATCTGTGTTAAAAGAAGTCCTTTGCTCTCCCAGGAAATTTCCAGTAGTTACCTATATACAAGTTTTCCTTGGATACTTGGCAAAACACATTCATGACTCACAAGAAATTCAGTGAGCAGAAATGGCACAAAGGACACCTCTTGGCCAGCTTTAGATAATAGCTGAAAGGAAAAGGACTGCTGAAGATGAAGGCTTCTTAAGTTTTCATTGTTTAAAGCAGCTATCTGAATAACACATTGCTATACAAATTATATTGGGAATGTGGGTCTCAAAGTAAAAGAAAATATGGTTCTAGGTTTTGCACAAACATCTAGTATTTCCTTGGACATAAATAACCCTTAAGATAGTAATAATTATTACCAACCCATTGACCATATGAAGCTATTCTGTTCAATAATATATATAAAATAATTTTAAAATCAAAATATATTATTTGAATGTGAAATATTGTTTCTATCTTTTATTAACATTAAACCAAGTATTCTTATATGAGTAATAGTAACTATAGTATTATAGTCACACAAGAAATACAAGGAGTATTTCAAGCATGGTTTAAAAGTAAAACACTTTCTTTTAAAACCTGGACTATATATTTTTAAATAAATACACTGAAATTATTTTCCAATAATGTAATAATAAAATTTGTGAAATTATCTTAAGAATTACTTAATAATCTCTTCATTATATAAAAAAGAAAAATCAAGCTCAGGAAAATTAAGTGATTTACTCTAGATATCACAACTGTTCATTTATACTAGAATCCTGAAATCTCTTTAGTCCCAATTCAAGGAGCAAAAATGACTCAGATAGTAAGGACTAGTCTTGTAAACATGAAGTTCCAGACCATGACTACCCAAGCATGGTATCATTCTTCTGGAGTAACTTATTATGGACAGGGGTTTTTAAAAATCAGTGAAAAATCTGAAGATACCTAGCAGGAAGTGGTTTGTGCATATAAGTGAAAATGATTTATTTATAGCTTAATCCTTGGGTTCTTGGAATTTTTCTTTTTAAAAAGGCAACAAATATTTGTACTATCAATTAAACTTTAAAAAATGTTGTTGTTTTCAGATGGGAAAATGTACATGGGGAATCCATTCAGTAAAGTTGAGTGTTTTGAAGGATGTCGCTGTCATCACTATGGGCCATTTGGTTCACCTGCTATTCCCAAGAACGTGTATGTAGCAAAAGATCTCTGCCTGAGGCAGTTCCTCCTAATGCTGGAGCCAGCTCAGTAGAATGAATTGGAAACATATAAATGTTTTGTCACCTTCCCAGTACTAGAAAGCTTAAATTGCTGAACATTTCCTTGTCTTTCATGGCTTAGAAATGTGTGTTCCTTATTATAAAAGGTTTAGGGATGGCATACTGTGTAATAGCTCAGATGAGTGAAAACAAATTTAAATATAAGCAATGTACTGGTTTATACTTTGCATGTTGTAAATACTCTTAGAAACAGTATGGGGCCTTATTAAGTTTAAACCTCAGTTCTTTCAACTTCGCTGAGAAAAGAGAACAAATGGTAAGTGCATGAGAAAATAAGTAACTAACCTCTGTGATTTCCCACTTCAGCTCAAGCCCAGACATTTTTGTCAGTTGTTAATTACAGTCATATTTCTCTAAAGCATTTTCCTTTTTTTTTTTAAGGAGAAAAAAAAAGAGAGAAACATTTCAAGGAGAAAGGCTGAACCACACAATATAGGTTCACATTTTTTCCGAGTGGAGAGGCTCTTACGGGGATGAAGGCAATTGGCCGAGCTGCCTGCTGGAGAAGAGAGAGCTGGAGGGGGAGTGGAAATCAGACTGGGACAAATTTAGAGGCGGGGCTAGATCCAGATTCAAAGGAGAAAATGGCGAGACCTCTGGCTTGAAAGTGGGAAAAGTCTCAGGTAAAAGATGAAAAAAAAAAAACTATATTGGGATCTGAGTATGTTTATTCAGCTAAGAAAATCTCAATATTGCATCTGGTGCTCCCTTCTCTCTTTTTCCAGATACATATTGTATATGATGGTATATTGATTCCAACACTCCTAACACTGAATCATTTTGCTGAATCTTACACATCCAGAAGAGTTCTGGTTTAAGGAAAAGAAAAAAGAAACTTTTTTTTTTACATGAAGAGGAATTAAGGCGTAGAAAAATAAATGAACTGATTTCAGTTTACGTAATTAAATTACTAATGGAATTTGCATTAAGGCAAATGCTCTAACCCAATATTCTGCATCATTTCTATAATTGTTACATTGGGTGTGACCATAGAGATCACTTAGTCTAGTATTCCATCATCTGGTCCTCCTTCCCTTGGAGGTTGAAATTCTGAACTATTAATAGCATTGCACGGACCCACCTCAGCTTTATCCTGATAATTCCTTTCAGGTGGAGTGCTAGTTCCTATCAAGAATACTAAACAGATGGTTTTGTTGAGCATAAACCCCTGGTCTTCTCAGAAATGTCAGTTACCATTTTGATTGCTCTCTTATTTTTCTATACAGACACTTGTTGACAGGAAACTCTGTGGCCACCATTCATTGCATTTAAGTAATCAAACAACCACAAACTGTCACTGTCACTTTCATTTCCTGTCATCATTTATTTTCTTTAGCTGCCCCAAGTTTATTGTTCAAGCTGGATGCCTTGTGCATCTATGTATCAGGAAGGAAAGGCTAGGTATGTGTAGGTCCTGGTGGAAGATGTGACAGGGAGAGAGTAAATGCTTGCAACCTAGCTCCTGGCTTTCAGCTATGCTATTTACCTGTGGTTTTAGAAACCTCTTTTTGTTTTGGATCAAATGCAAATCCTAGCCATATTGCTGCAGGATTTTCTTAATCCTCCCGCAGTAGTTAAAGACAATCCCTAGCTTCACTATATTTGTTGTAGCTTGTACAGGAGAGATGTGTGGCAGGCTTAACTGCTTCCATCAGCAGCTAAAGGAGAAAGTTTTGGATTTGGTTGTCCTTCACAAGGACCTTTCTTCCAGCTGTTTCTATGTAACTGTATGTCTCTATAGCTTGGAAGACTACCAGGAAACAGGTGTTTTTCTATTAATATCTAGGATGTATCAAAGGAACAAGAAGGTACCGCAGTCTATGAAAATCAGGTGGTCCATGGTTGAATACTTTGTACACAATAACTAATCACTCAAAGCTTGTATCTATTTATAATGAAGTCTATAATTATAAACCAGGTGGCTGTGGTTAGGAGATTGTGGGGTTTTTCAACAGGTTACTTGACTCACCATTACAGTTTCCTGTAATGCCACCTGGGCAATGGATGGTATGCATGTGCCTGCCTATCAATGGCATGCATGTGCTCTGCCTTAGCTTCTTTCTGTGCTGTCTTCTAAATCTTCATACATGAAAATTGTAATCTACAAGTCTTCCTCTCCATTTGCAAATACAAAGGCCAGAAAATTTTACATTAGATTCTATGAGCTTTGAGTCCAGAAGTTTTGTTGTCTTTTCTGCTGAATCTTCTGTTGAATTGATATAGATTGGGGTTTACTGATACAGAATTCTGTAATCCAAAAACGTCATTCTACAGTTGACCCTGTGGTTGTAGATTATTAGCTTTCTTCCTTACCATTTAATTCAGAATCCATAAGGAATGATTTTAATAGTGGTATAATGGCAATGGTATATTGTATGTGAACCTATTAGAAATTTGTCAAATATTTATTGAGTACTATATATCTATGACTTGTTAGGGTCTGTGGGGGAATATAAAAAAGTGCATGCACAGACTGAGGGAGTTTTCCTTCTTAACTAAGGAGATGAAATTTGGTAAAATAATTTTAGGAAATATTTACATTACTTGCTCTAGTCCTAGCACAGACGATATTTGCTAAAGCTTGTACAACAATGAAGATTACTATGTAAAGAGATTGGTTACATTTAAAGTTTCACGATGAAGATGGGACTAGATGACAAATAAGAAAAAAGGACAATCAGAAACATTTGGGTTAGTGATTGTTCTAGTTTTCTATTGCTGCTTAACAATGCACTACAGACTAAGTCACTTAAGTTATCTTTTACTAATGTTTTGAACTATTTTAAGTGTAAAAAAATTTTTTATAGTGTCATAATCAGTTTAAGCTTTAGAAAAAGCTCCCTGTGTGACTGCATAATGCATTTGACACCCTCTGCAATAAAATATTGCTCTTCATGAATACACTCAGTAATAAGACTTAGAATTATTTTCACTCCTTACAAAAGCATTCTGCATTCAGGCAAAGGAGAAACTAAAGACACATCTTCAAATATACTTTTTTCTATGCAATTTCTATGACTTTCATAGATTGTCATCTTTACATAACATCCCTCTCCAAAAGTCTACATGTTCAAAAATATTATTACTTCTCTGTCTTCAAAATGTCAAAGTCTGGAACATGAGCATTATAACAATATGTACGTATAACAAATTTTTATGAGATTCAAGAAACACACAGGACAAAACAGAGAATGCTGCAATTCACCATATGTTAGCATTATTTACAAAGGTAGCAAATAATTTTCAATTGTTCTCTGCTAATGGATATATGTAAATATTAATGTCATGTTGTATACTACCCTTACATTCTGTTATCTTGCAAAACTCCCTTATAAATTCTGATAACTTCTTGTTGTTTCCTGGGATTGTTTATGAAGATCAGCACATTATCTATCAGTACAAATAATTTTCTTTCCTCCTTTCCAACATAAAAAAACTCCCCCAAAACCCAATACCTATTTATAAGTATTATTTCCCAGTTCTGTAGGTCAGGTGTCCCCCATGGCTTGACTAGCATCATCTCCAATTCATGTTAGCCAAGCCTGAAAATAAAATATTATCCAGGAGGTGCTAATACGTGTAGCTCAAGGTCCTCTTACAAGCTCATGTGTTTGTTGACAGAATTCAGTTCCTTGTAGCTATTTGATTGAGGTCCCTATTTTCTTTCCAGCTATTCTTTAGGGGGCACTGCCATCTCCTAGAGGCCTCTGTAGGTCCTTGCTATGTGGCCCTCTCCATAGGGCCTCTCACAACACGGCAGCTTCCATCTCCAAGAATAGCAGAGGATGTCTGGTGCTTCAAATCTTCCTCTTCAGGAATGGCTTAATCCCTCTTTTAAAGGTTCATCTGACTAAACCAGGTCCATCCAGGTTAACCTCCTTTTTCATTAACTCAAATGCAGCAGATTAGTCAATCTGATCAGTACTGAGAGTGAAATTCAATCATATTCACAAATTCTATCCACATCCAGTGGGACAAGATTGCACAGGACAAATACATAATAAGGAGGTGGAAATCTCTGGATTCATCTTAGAACTCTACCTACCATGGTATTAGAAACAGCGTGGAATGAAATGGTTTTATATGGTATGTTTGGAAGGTAGTTAGTAGGTCAGCCTAACTGCAGAAATGAATTATGAAATAATTTTAGAATTGTGAATTTAAAAAATAAAGGGATGATGCCTCAGGTTCTTAAGCCATTTTGGTGGGGTTTATGTACTTAGTGCAGTATTTGAAATGAGAGAGTAAGAAGACCCCCCATTTAGAGGGCTTAATAATCTTGAGACATGTTGTCAGCACTGACTATCTAAAGTCACTGATAATACTTAGAGCAGCATTAGCAAATTATTTCCTTTGTTTAGAAGCTTTGCTTATATCATAAATATAGTTTATAATAAAATATATATCACACAATTTGTGATTTTTGTTAATATGTAGTGGACTATTTGGACTGAGCATTCATTGACCTTGGTTAAGGCTAATTCATTTTTTCTGAAGCTTTTGAATTTTCTCTCAAGTATGTATGAAGAAAAATTATATCTCCAAATGGTTTACTCTTTGCATTGTAAAGTTTGCTTTTGTGCCTCTTTTGCTCTTAAATCTCTCAAGTTACAGGTCCCTCATGAGAGCTGACACAGCATGGAAAAAGATCTAGATGGATTGGTAGTAAAATTGTGGGCATTTTTCTTTTTAATAATGTCTTTGTAGGGCTTGTAAATGCCTTAGGCAACTTTTTCTTCTTCCTCACCCTTGTCATAAGGCCAGGTTATGAAAAAAAAAAAGAACAAATATTTCTCATAAGATTAGTTCATGTGTGAATCAACCAGTGTATTTCAAGTAGCCCTTTTTTGTTGTGATTGATATATATATATATATATATATATATATATATATATATATCCCTTTTTTTTGTCTGTTTGTTTCTAGCTATCTTACGAGTATAATGAAGAAAAATATCAAGACCCTTAATATACTCTCTTGAGGTTTATAAACCTCAGAATGTTATAAGACATGGGAAATTCAGTCACAGAATCTGAAACAAAGTTCACTGAGGATGTCCTGGGACTTGATCATTAGGAACTATTTTATAATGGCCTGAGAAAGGAGTACACCAATTCAAAAACAGAAGTGTGTGCTAACATTGACATTATGACATCTCTTTACAGAATCAATGATGTCTTAATATTTCCTATCTTTGGAAGAAGTTATGTGATTTTTTTTTATAGTCACCGTCACTCAGTATATTAGGTTGTTCCCTTGCTCTAAACACTAACCTAAAGCAATGAGTGTATTCCCGATAAATCTAAAAAGATAGCTGTTACATGTTTTCTTGATCATTTTGATGTCTAAGAACTTGGATTTCAGGTCTCCTAAAAAGCCTGCTCTAAGTTCTAACCCAGCACAATCTAGGACCAATTATTGACTCTATAACATAAATGGTTAAAAATTAAGATTATGCATTTCTGTTGATTTTCTGTATGTTAGGATTTTACTTACTGTGAATCTTAATTTAAGAGTTATGTTTTACTGAAGAATTAGGCGTTAAATATTGAAGTAGGTAAATGCAATGATCCAATCATACAAAATACACTTAACAGCCTTTTTGCTATGTATCCACCTATAATGATTGTAATAACTCAAGTTCAGTGGTAACTTCCCTAGAAGGAGCAAGTGGCTCTTAGGCGTAGCAAGGAGTTGATATATTTATTGTTTGCTTAATACTTTAACTCTCACCAAACCAGAGGTAGCAAACTCACATGTTTATAGATGCAGGCAGATCAGATAGATGAGTGAGGCTGGCAGGGGGTCCTCTTGGACCCTCATATTGCCCATATGAGGTTCAGACTGACAGGGGAGTATCTGCTCTGCCTAACAGGGCAGCTGCTCTTCATCTCCAACTGACCTACCCATGCTGGAATGTGAGCACTCTTATATCTGAGTCTCCAGCTTTTCAACAAAAGCCAGAAATCTGGAGTTTTTAAAAACTAGATATCACCTATATATAAATGTAGGAAATTAATAGTGACTAATAGAGATTGTGGTCAGAAAAACCACAGTATCAGGGCCAGATTCACTCTCTCAGATGCCAATCTGTGAACATCACACAAGGCTATACACACCATGAGAGCCAAGAGGGATGAGCTTTATCTCCACTTCACTCTATGTACACAGTGCAATTGACAGACCCATGGTAGGTCTTTCATACTTATTGAATAAATGAATGGTTTTAGTAGCTATTTACCACATTTTTCCAAGTATAAGATGGTACTTTTGATTAAAATTATTAGACCAAAAATTGGGAGTCCTCTTATACATGGTAAGAACTGGTTGAGAGGATTTCTTAATGTTGGGTTAGAAAAGTACTGTATTCCATTTCTCCTAATTTTATGCTTAACAAGAAGTAATAAATGAGACCAACACAACGGTAAAAAGTTACAATGCACAGATAAATTGAGTGACATTGTGGATTTCATAAAGTTAGTATCAGAGTTCTTTGCTATATGCGGTTAAAAAAATAAAGGAAGAGGCCTACGGTTAAAAAAAATCTAGCCTGCAGAATTTCATTTGGCTATTACAATATTTCAAAACATGCAGGCCTATATGTACAATATATAAACCAGAAAGTCTTGTATAAACTTCCTCATTTCAGGATTTTCTTCCAAATATACAGATCTGACATTATTGGGCTCATATTCCCACATAGCAAATGTTTGCCGCGTCTGGGATGTGACTTCTCCCTGACACACATGCTTGTCAGTTATTCATTGCACTAGGACCTATTGCTCCATCACACCACGGCTGAGTGTCACTTGCCAATTTCTTTTTTCACTTGCCAATTTTTGTTGCAACTGTATGGTCTTTTTTTTTATAATAGAGACATATTTCTCTTAGTGTATGGCTCTGCCTAAAGTGAGAATAGGAGAGATGAAAACTTATGTTCACCAAAAAGCCTGTGCACCGATGTTCACAGCATCTGAACTAGTAATACCCCAAGCTAGAGACAACCCAGATGTCCTTCAATAAATAAATGGTTAAACAACTCATGGTATATCCACATCATGAAATACTACTCAGATATGAATAAAAATTAACTTCTGATGCACACAATAATGTGCCTGAATTTCCAAGGATTTATACAAAATGAAAAAACAAAGTCAGTGTATGTGACTACAAGGTTACGTACTTCATGATTCCATTTGTATAACGTTCAGGAAATCACTGAATTATATAGATAGAAAATAGAATAGTGGTTGCCCAGAGTAAGGGATGACAAGTGAGTGTGGCTATAAAAAGGAAACATTAGGGATCCCCTGATGATGGAAGAGTTTTGGTTCTTGACTTAACTCTGGTAATAACATACAAATCTGCATGTGTGATAAAACTGCACAGAACTAAATACACAATGATGTACATAGGAAAGAAGAAGGACAGATTGTTTCAGTGTTAATTTCCTGGTTGTAATATGATACTTCAGTTTTGCAGGATGTTATCATTGGGGAAACTGAGTAAAATGTGCGTGTGACCTCAGGATTATTTTATACATCTACATATGGATCAACAGTTGTCTCAAAAAATTTAATTAAAAAATTGTGAAAAAGAAACAGTCGGTAGAAGTTTACAGAAATAGCCCATCACATGCCTGCTTTACCCACCCATGTCACTTGCCGCATCCAAAGTCCTTGTAGGACTTAGAGGGTGCAGCTGCTGACTTACACTGCTCCTCCTGAAGCTCAGAATGGATCCTTTCAAAGGGAGCGCTGTGGGTTTGAAACTGGAAACAGAACAGAATCAAAGGGGACACAAAACAGTGGTTAAAATTGAGCACAATAAAAGGGGACCTTGAGATTTCTCCAGAGAGAAATGTCTTTGATGTTTTCTAATAACAAAGGGTTAGCAAACCCAGAACATACAATAATATTGATAACTGCTGTTATCTTTGCAAGTGCATTTCTGTCCAAACAGTGCAATGGATCCACACATTCTCTGCTGGTTCTTTTTTTTTATTGTTAGACGTATTGGGGTGACATCTGTTAGCAAAGATTACATAGGTTCCAGGTGTGCAATTCTACAGTGCATTGTCAGCTTGTTGTATAATAAGTTCACCACCCAGTGTGAGTTCTCTTTCTAGCACCTTATATTTAGCTTCCCCTCCCTCCTCTCCTACCCCTCCCCTTCTCTCGTTCCCTCCCCACTTGTCCCCATATAAGCATTGAACTATTGATGTGTCTTCCATGTGAGCTAGGAAAATAACATTCAGGGTAAATTCTTGTTTAGCCTCACAAAACTACATCATAATGCATCGTGCTCTTTAGGTATCCTACCATCTAGTCAAAAGTAATTGTTCTGCAGTTAGCAAATATAATAAGCAAGAAGTTTGCCTACACAATAAAGGGCGGTTATAGAGGGGTGGTAAATATTGTTAAAGGGTCTGTTTTGATTCACAGTCTTAATTATTTATGACATTGTAAATTGGCCAGTATGTAAAAATTGATAAAGGGAAGCTTACTTATTCAGATTGGGGTTGGGAAGGCACGAAGGGAGAGCTCTCATGCACATACTGCTAGTTGCAGACTACATAACCAACAGGAAAAAGGAAGATAAGATTTACTTTAACAAGGGAGGATATTTTTCACATGGGAATTTCATGTCCTGCTTTGAAAAAAGAAAAGAAAGGAAGCGCCCTCCCTGCCCCAGCAACACACACTAACCAATGATACTTGCAGCCCATGAGAAACCACCATGAACTAACCAACCTAAACTCTTGTTCTTCTCCAATGAACTTTTGTTCAAAACAACCCTTTCCAATTTCCTCCTAAAACCCAATAAAAGTTGACCTTTTCTTTGTCTCTTCAGACTTGCCTGTGGCTAGCTACAGCTTTCTTGTCCCGAACGATAACCCCTCTGCTATTCCCAAATAAACTCATCTTTTTTGTTTAAGTCAATATACACAATTAAATAAAACAGTAATTTAGAGAATTAAAAAAAAAAACTTTGATTATCTTCCAAAACTTGAACAAATGCAACATGAAAGCATGGGCTTTATTGGTGCTCCCTCTACTTATGAAATCTAGCAGGAAAAACAGGTAAGTTAGGAACGTGACATGCATTGGATGCCTCAGGTCTGCCTCCATGCGACAGCGACAGGGAGGTGTAGGCTTCCAAAGGTTCAGTGTTGAAAAGGCTTGACTTCAGAGCTGTGGAGGAGGGGAGGATTCTCTATTTGTTTATAGACTTTAGCTCTAATTACATAATTACATTGGAAGGGGGACTGACTTCTGAGCAAAAGCAACAAAGCAAACAAGGTAAAATTATAACAGGTCAGTCCAGCTATTATCTCTTTAGTCCTCCACTGTGTGCGCGCATGCATGCGCTTACAAGCCAGTGCATGGCATTAACAGATAAAGGCAGTCAGGGGTGGATGCAAAGCTATCATTTTACCTTTAGTGTTCTGTGGCACCCTGATTATCTCATTGAAATTGTAAGGTAAACGGGATGTTGTAGAATCAGACGCCCTCCATGGCAGGTAATAGAGCAGACCTAATTAGCCTCAAGTACCTGTAATCCTAGGAGATGTACCCCGAGATAAAAGCTAGGGAAAGTCCCTCAGGTATGACTAATAGGTCCCCAGCCAGGTTGGCTCTGGATCAGGTGTAGTGTGTCAGCTGTGCTGAATGCACCCTATTGATCCAGGAGAGCCGGCACTTTCTGCCACAAATTGAATTCAAATTGCTTACAAGGGGAAGGCATCTGGCTCTACCTGATTCATATTTCAACTTAATTTTCTTCAATACTAGTTTGGTAGTGGATCATTTAGTCCTTTTTAAAAAATATATATTTTAAAATACAGCCTCTTGAGTCTTGTATGATTTTCTTCAAAATCAATTTGTAAATTCTATGGATAAGTGCATTATAGACACATCTTATATTTTAGAAAAAAAATGAAGAAGAGTTTATTTAAAGACTATGACCCCTGCCTGCTATGTGATAATTTATAAAATAATATTTTGTTATTTATTTTAAAGGAAAGTTGATAATTTTTCTATTTGTTAATTATAACAATTTCAATAATTAGAAACAGAAGAAAAATACAGGGTTATAAGAAGTGGGTAATCTAAAACTGTTTTCGTAACTTTAGCATGGAAATCTTTTATTCAAATAAAATGTTATAACCCAGCTTCCACCATTTCTCCCCACCAAAACCTGTTCTGTCCCCTCCCTCTGTACATAATCAGAGGTGATAAAAGCAGAATTACTGGCATAAAGCCAGGGTAAATACCTGAGCCCCATCCTCTTGGACTCTTCTCTTCTTCTCTTTGTGGGGTCTTTGGGAAGCCACTAAGGAACCTTAAAAATCACTGAATTGAACAATGTTCAATCCTGCAACAGGACTGTATCTAATGATTTCAGAAAGAAATGAGAATCTAGACTATTTTTGAAAGCGGTTGCTGATTGAGATCTCATAATCCCTTGCTAATCAAATAAGTAAACAACACTGTCGGAAAATTATTCCTAAGCTTTGAAGACTTTTTTCCTGAGCAGACATTGGGGATCATCTCATTCATTCTACAAATATTCATTGAGTATCTCCTAGAGAGCAGATACTATTCTAGGAACTGGAGAAGCATAAGTGAAAAAAACAGATAGAGCATATTATACTTACAGAGACAGAGAATGTACAATTAGCAAAATAAGTAAGTTAAAATCTTCAGTAATAGAAAATAAAAATGCCTTAGTCACCATGGCCAGAAATTACCTCTGATTATGTAAAGTTTGGGGAAAACACTTCCTGTGATATTTATTTTAAATAGATGTTTGATCTATTGTTAGAAATTCTGTTCTCTATGGAAAGTAATTATAATACTAAAGGGAGATAAATGCGATATATTGAAACATGCAATATTCTTATCAAATATCACAAAGTTTAAATTAGGACAAATCAAATGATAAACAGTATAATTAATAGATCAGGTTAAATATTTTTCAGATGATATGTGAATCCTGCAAATAACCAATAATGGTTGAATACACCTAAATTTATCTTTGACTCAGCAACTCAGAGTTAACAACTAATTAATGAGATGGTTTTTCTGTTGTCAGAAATGCATCTATCTTCCAGTTTAGTTTCAGGATTTCAGGATTCCGAAGACTTTTTTTTTTAAACTTGGGTACATAGGAAAGATTGATAATAAATTAGAGAGTGTCTCTGATACTTGGAATTTTGTGTCATGATGGTTTGTCTTCCTTAGCGAAGGTTTGTTGTTAAATCAACATCGTTTCTAAGCTGAGAATTTGCAAGACTGTTAGACTAATTACTGTAACATACCTACAGGGGTTAAAAATTGGATCAGGTTTGTTTGAAGGGATGCAAGATACAAACTAGACAGCTGCTTTTTTCTCACTCATTTCACTCTATTACTGCTTAACTTAGTGGAAAAATGTAAATTTTCCAGGGATTTTAGGTTGAAGGTATCTCAGCCAACGTAGATGTGTGCTTGACTTGAGGTCTAATTTAACTCCCATGTAGTATTGATCGACAGAGACCACCAGGGATACTTACAATCTTCCTTTGCCAAAGGTAGACAATGGTATAAGAGTAAAGTGTAATAAATGCCCCTGTCCAGTCCCATGTCGATATCCAGCTGCCGTGTGTGTGTGTGTGTGTGTGTGTGTGTGTGTGTGTCCTATGTGTGTGTATGCCATTTTGAGTGCATCAGTATTTCACGTTTATTGTAGTGTGATGAAACACCTTTCAAAGTGGCCAGAGGGACACTCAGCAGTAAGCATTTAGGCAGTACAAATTGGAGTGAACAGGAGGACAGTTAGCAGGGAATATTTCTGAGGTCAAAGTGGTCTGGGTAGGAGCTGAATCAGCTAAATGCAGAGCTAAGAGCTACAGTCCCTGCCACAAAGTAAATATAGATTACCTTCTTGATGACAAATTGATCCATTGGACAAGAATCTTTCAGGAAAAAAGACAAGTCCAAAAAAAATTAAGTAATTCACACTGACCGATTTTTTAACCCTTTATTCTATAACCATCCTGTCTTCCTGTAACTTTATACTTCACATCATTTCTGTATAAAAGAGTGTATTAAACAAGTAAATACCTAGGCAAAACTCAAAATTCCAACTTTAGCATGAACAATTTTGAAAGACAAACTTATTTCTCCTCACTTATAATTTTACACAATGTTAACATTAGTTATCATTTCTAGTTCTGAAGAGCATTTCAAGGATTATTAAATAGTTGTGATTATCACATAAGGAAAATTTGTACATAGGTAGAAAATCAGCCTAATGCACAAGCACTGTTTTAAATTAATTCAGTTACTACTTTTGAGCCTCTACAATGTGTCTGTCTGCTCTTACATGTTTATTTAGGAAAACCACTGTCTTCAAAAGATCTTTTTCAATCAGATGAGTTCATTTTATTAAAATTGACTAGATTTCAGTGGGAGAAGACTAGAGGTGAGTGGGAATTGTGTTCATTTACTTACTTAGCAAACATTTATTGAACAAATATTCCAAGCAAGGCTCATTGACACATGATGATGTATCCGCCTCAAACACTTAGTTCCATTCCTCAAAAAGCATACAGTTTATTTACAGAAAATAAACAATGAAAAGTAAAAATAAAGCATAATAGATTATAAAATAAGGATCCCAGATAGGAGGTGAGTTGCCAAGTTACCCAAGGTAGCAGGTGGGAGAAGTTTATAAAATGCAAAAGAAGGACTTGGTAGAGTTAAGTAGGGAAAAGAGGGGACGGATGATGTGGTGAGGAGGAAGAGCATTCAGAGAGGCAGTAGCTCATATAATGGATGGAGAGGAGACATTGAAAAAGTAATAGTATGGTTCCACACAACCAAAAATAAATATCAGTTGCTGAAGATGGTTGGCAGGAGCCCGTGAATGACTAGTATCATGAACTGACAGCCCTATTGGATGCCGACAGGATAGAAATTATATAAAATATATAATAACAAGTTTATGACATGGTTTTCTGTCCTAAGGATGATGAAGACCTAGCATCCAATTGTGGTCTTTGAGATGATTGAAAGAAGAAATCACCTTAAGCTTACAACTTTCAGGTAGTTTCTTCTGCAACAATCAGAAATATAGAAGTTTCATTATATCTCAGAAAACAAAAAACAAAAAATCATATCAGTAAAGTTTAAATAGATCTGTTTTGAGAAATACAATTTGTTCAGACTCTTCTAAAATATAATTGTAAATTTTACTTTGTAAATTATTTGCTGAGTGTGATGACAAACCTCTAATAAATACTTCATAGGCTACACTTGAAGGAAAGTAACCACTATTCATAAAAGTAGACTAAAACAGTAAGAATTTGCTCCATTGCCTAAAACCTATTGCTCTTCTGAGTTTTAAGCCAATACCCTTGTTTCTGGGTCAATAAGGCACAGGTCTCGTCTGTCAATCACAGAAGGTGAGCTCCCTCCTGAAACTGGCCATGCCCTCCCAATTCAACAAATGAACAATATTGACATCTATTTTATGGAACTCTATCCTAGGCACTGTTCATCAATACTCAAATGGGGGAAAAATGAGGAGAAGCACTGAAGTTAGAACTTAGTCCTGGATTGCTTTCCTGGCCTGAAGCATGCATTTTGCAATTTAACAAAGCCTAAAGACAATTGGAATTGTTTCCTTGGGAAAAAGGAGATGTTCAAAATTCTAGCTAATTAAGCAATTAAGCCATTTTGAAATATCATAAAGTCTATGTTCAAGTGCACAATGTGCAAATAAATACATAAATAAATAGTGTAAATACAAAAATCAAAGAAAAAGTATATAGATAGAAGGGGGTTATCAGCAAAGATAATTTCTTTTTAAGTCGAATTCTCAAATTATAAACTTATTGATATGAAGTTAATAACTGAAATTATTAAAAAACTAACAGTAACATTGCACTGATTTGTGGAGAAATATGAGGATAAAATTTGCTTCTATCCCTTAGTTGAAAGAGAAACAAAGAGAGACGGGGAGAGGCAGAGAGCTCATTGGTAAAAACGAGATAGCGACTCATTCATTTTATGTGAATCAAAAGTGTATAAAAAATACCTGGCTCTAATTTCCATTACTAAGCAAAGTACCAGAAGAATTTGTTATGTGCATTTTTTTAAATTGTGTTTTCGTGAGTGTAATAACTTCTGTGAACACATTAGGGGGATTGAGTTGCTAGTGTATGTTTCCAAGTGTGTCCCATTATATTTCAACTACAATTTTCAAAACACTAATTTACAACTGTACTTCAAACGTACTCCTGTTACACTGAAGTAAATACTGTATATGTTTCAGGAATTCCATTCAAAATGATATATTTGAAAACAGAGTGACTGCTGATTCAGTAAAGATTACATAACTGCATTGAATTCACATGCTGCCGCATGATTTCTGCACAGCAGGCACACGAAAAGGGCACAATCGTGTATATTAATCTTTTAAAGTCAAATTCTTGAAATTTTTGTCAATCATTTCACATACTGATTGGAGAAGCTCCAGAATCCGATATTATCTTGTGTAGGAGAGAGGACTGTTTTAGAGATGACTTGATTGAGGTAATAATAAATACAAATCGTTTATTCAAATAACATAAAACCAAAGGCATAAAGAAGAAGAGAGGATAGATCATGGCCTATTGATTAAACTACATTCCACCCGAGCCTCCCAGTAGGTGTCAAAGGTAAAGAATCTCCTACCAAAAATGACTGCTAACTGGAAGGCATTGACTGAGCTTGCAGGAGGCGATACAGCTATCTCACCTCTGAGCATCACATCTTTCACCTTTGGTGCCAGGGATGCTCATTGCTTCCGACTCTATTTTCCTTGCTCCAGGCTAAGGAAAGAAGAGCTGACACAATGCATGTCAGGCATTACAGTTCATAGGTCTCTAATGTATCCACAGCATTTGTATAAACTGATAGAAAGTATTTTCAGTTCAATCACTTTGAAAACCTGGATAATAGAAGAATAGGAGGATCTGTAGCATGGACAACAAACTTGTTAAATTCCACCCCACCCCCACCCCCTTTATCAACACGAAGCTCAGTTAGCAATTGTAGCAAACATCGATTTCCCTGGCCTGTTTGTAGGCACTACAGGGGTCTTTAGCTCTGCAACACAGACATATGCTGAACAGCCTTTGATTTTTTTTCTTACAAGTTTGTTTGACAGGATGGGCCATTGCCAGCATGTGTTGTTCCAGGCATTGTGTAAGATTTATATCATAACTTTGTATTGAAAAATCACCTGTTCTCATCCTTGCTTTTTAGATTTTCTGCCAATCCTTGGCTATCCCACGGTTGTGCTCTACCCGACTCTGAGAAGTTCTGGGCTCTTAGTTAGAGCTTGTATGCATCACAGCAGTAAACAGCTCTCCTGGGCACTCTCCCTCGCTGCTCCTTCGGCATGCGATGGAGCTCTCATTGCTGTGACGGGAGTTGTACACATGCTTCAAGCATAGAACAGACCCCTTAGTGTAAACTTCTCCTCAGAAGTCTCTGAAACAACTTTTCAAAACCCGTGTCTCGTTTATTTTCTTCTGTTTTCCTTCTGGTTTGATGTCAGTCATCAATCGAGTAGGAGACAACTCATTTCATTTCTGTGACACACCATGATGGACTTGTGTTGCAACCCTGACTTATTTTGAAAACTTCAATTTCTCAAGCTGAAAGCTTGAATGTCCCATGGTTGGAAGAGCTATTGATCCGATATAGATGGACAGCTCAAGAGGAACTGATACATTCCTTACAGCACTTTCTTTTTCCCTGGCCTTTCCTGGCCACTATATAATGTAGTCTTTCTTGGAGTTTGTTGTCATCGACAAACTTTGATTCTGGCCTCTGGAATACATTCCATTTTTATACCACTTTTCTCCACTGTAAGCTTTGTCTTCGTGTTGTATTGCTCCATTTCATTTTAGATGAATTGTCCATTAACTTAGAAGTTAGTCTATTAACTTAGGAGTTATTCTTGGTCCCTTTTATAAATTGCTTGAAAAAGCTAGGCACTGAGGTTAAGTGATACGTCCAATGTGCCTTCCTAGTGATTTTAGAAGAAAGAATATATAGTATTTCTCTCAACTACAAAATGCTTAGACATCAGTGAAATTCAAGAAGTTATGCTATTAAGTTAAAAATCTGCAGATAACCCAATATAGGTATTAAATTTTGTACTTTTTTAAAAACCTGGTTACAGAGTTTCTGGAATAAATAAGTATTTCAGTGTGCCCTTCTGTGATAAGAAGAGGTGGCTATACCCTATCTGGAATTCTAGAGACTTGAACTATCATGATCTGGCATTTATTTCTCTGATTAAGAAATACATGAATAAGTGTATGACCACTAGATTTCTACCCCCTCAAGATACCCAAAAGAAAATGTGAGAATTTTTCTTGGCAGATTTCATAAAAAAATTATTGTATTCTTACTTTAATTTTCTTCCTAGCATTCATTGCAGTGATTAATAAGTGTTAAGTATGCCTGGTGCAAAGCACTTTAGAGACATTTGCTCATCTTGTCTTCATAAGGCCTCAATAAAGTATTTATTACTACAAGCCTGTCTGACTTTGGAACATGCTAAGTCTCATAAGGAAACAGACCTCATCTCAGAAAGAGACTTAATGAAGGGACAACCTACATACATGGGGCCAAGTTTAAAGAAACTATAAAAATAGGGAAGGACCTGGAGATTAGCAAGAATATAATCCTTTAGGATTTGGAATCTGGCTAGGCAAGAGACTAAGAACGTAGTTACTGCAGCATAACAAGAGCTGGAGGTATAAAGAGAGGCATCCCAGGTGATCTCCACAAGAAAACAGAGGTATGGCACCAAGAGCTCCCTCTTTTTCAACCATCCAGTCTCCTGTCTTTGCTACCACTGGCTGCACTCTACTAGAAGCCAGAAAAAAAGGGAGCCTAGGTAAGAATATCTTTAGGGGGTCAATATTTCAGACTCAAAGCAGGGCAATCAGAGACAGATAATACTGAATGAGGGCATGTGGCGGGGGCCACAAACAAACACACACACTAATCAGTTAGTTATCTGGATACTGAGACTATCCCAGCTTTAAATGGCAGCTAGGCCTTTGCCGGCCACGGTGCATTTCCAGGACATAATCCACATTGCAAAGAAAAGTCAATGTCCACATAAGACTTCTGACAAACCACATAAAAATAGAATAACTTTTATATGCATTCTTCCCAGTTTAGAGAGTAGTTTTTTATTTCTTTCTGTAAATGAACTGGGTATATATTATATGACATATTTTCTTCAGTGTTGAAGTTAAAATATCCCTAGAAACTAGTTTTTTAAGGTTTAAATATTTGTTTTAAATCTACAAATAATTTTGAAATGTAAACCTAGCACTAATGCTTAAATCTAATTTACATGTTAAACTACATGCATGGAAACCATTGTTATTTCTTTATCTTTCTTGATGAAATAATAACTTACAACTTCCTTTCCATTGATTATCTTTTTAAATATTTTCATTCAATAATTTAGTCTTTGGCATCCCTAATACTACAGATAAACAATAATCAAATTTGTACAGGATGAAGAACAATCACAGAATATCTTAAATTACCATTTTCAACTCTTCACAATCACATCCCAGCCTTTGGTCCCTCCTCATCTTCTAGAATCTTCACTCATCTCACATAGCTTTCTCCCTGACAGAGCCCCTGGAACGTGGGTTATAAGGTTTTGCTTGCCTTGGTAGCTCCACCTTGGTAGCTCCATGCCAGAGTTGCCTTGCAACTAGTTTCTCTGTAAATAGTCTTTTTATGTTTAGTACTGTATCCCCCAATCCTGCCAGAGTTATATTAATAAAAAATATATATAATTATGCTGTTTGTCCTCCTGACTGTCAAATGCCCATAAGATGAAAAATCTAAACTTCTTAACTTGGCAAACAATGAATTTATAGTCTGGCTCTTACCCACTCCTCTGGCCTCATTTTTTCTATTTTCACACCCCATACACTCTATGCCCATCCAAAGAAGGCCACAGGCTACGATTTTCCTTACCTCTGTTTATCAGGTTCCTGGGTGCCTCTTCTTTTCTTTTGCCTGTTTGGCAAACTTCATTCATCTATCCATTTATCCATTCATGTATCCATTCATCCATGCATCCATCTACCCATTCATCTATCCATTCATCCACATAATATCCTATTAATTTACTTAGTCATCCAATTTAATGATTGCTTCAGCCTCTATTTGGGATCAGGTAATCTGTTAGGAGCTGAAGATCCACTGGTGAGCAGAAACAGATAGCCCTCGCCAGCATGGTTTGGTCTAGAAATGGAGATATATATTTATTAAGCAAACTCACAAGTATAATAAAAATATATTTTTTAAATTAAGAAAAGGAACATAGTTCCATGAAAATGCCTGATAATGCAATCTACCTTTGGCTAGTGGTGAAATTGAGGAGAGGTCCATAAGGCAAATCTCTCCTGAGAAAATGATGTTTAGAGCTAAGTTATAAAGATAAGAAGAAGAGTACTTGGCAAAAATGGAAAGAGGAAAGAAAAACTTAACTGTATTTTGTCATGTATCACGTGTTCCCACATAACAATGCGTACCCATGTTTTTGGCCCAAACTTTCAGGGGGAAAAAATCTTTCCTTTTAATTTTTTAATTCAAATTTGTATTTGTTTACATTTAGGTACTTGTTTTTTTTTGTATTATAAAGGAATTTTAGCATTTATTATTTAACATATTATGGTACAAGAAATCTCTTGTAGCAAATAATTATAAAACACAAAAATAGATACAAGTTACAAGAAATGTTATGTATAAAGTTTTTTATATATAAAAAATGATTATTGTATTCCAGAGTATTATTTTGCATGTGGATATCATTATTGATTTCTAGTGTTACATTTTTAACTCATAAGCATAAATAAAATAATTAAAAACATTTATATAGCTATGGAATTAGTACTACCCATGTATAATGCGCATCCTTATTTTTCCCTCACAAATTTGGGCAAAAAGTGTGCCTTATACACAGCAAAATACGGTATCAAGCAAAGAGAATGAACCTGCAAAAACTTTGCAGTGAGGGAGAACATTATATGTTTGAGAACAATACACAGGAAAAGGTATTTCCTTTTCTTCCTAGAACAGAGATAATTATTAGAGGATTTAAATGAAGAATAAAGATAGGTAGGTGCTAGATCATCTGAGACATCATGGGCCCTGGTAAGGGCATTTTTGTCTTCTTCAACTACCCATGGAAAGCCACTGTCCTTGGAAGGCAAGAAGATGATGTGATTGGCTTTGGGCTTCATCACTTTGGTTGCAGAAAACTGGAAAAGGGTCAGAATGGAAGCAGGTCAACTAATTAGGAGGCTGTTTCCCTAGTCTAGTGAGAGAGGACAATAGATTAAACTTGGATTAGAGTAGCAGTAAGAGAGAAAAGTGTGCAGAATTCTCATATAATTAAGGAAAAAATAGGCAGGATAAGAAGAAAAAGATAATGGAGTCAAGACCAGCCCTAATACAGCTAGTAGGTCCATTCACTAAAGCAATATATATTATTGAGGTCCAAGTTAAATTTCATTTTTATATGAATGTTCCTTGACATTCACAGAGCAAATTTAAACATCCCTCCCCTGTGCTACCATTAAGATTTGTCCATTTTACTGAACTTATCATATTTGTGAACATTACAAACTTTATAAGGCTAGCGTTTTATTCTTCTTTGTTTCAGGGGTACCTTGCATATAGTAGGTACTCAATAAGAATTTACTGAATTAATGAATAAACTTCTTTTATGCTTCATCTAAAGAAGCTACTCTTCTAAAGTAAGGATACAGATGTTCAAAATACTGGATATGAATGAAATCTAAAATATTGTTTGGGCTAAGCCTGTTCTTTCAAAATAAATGGTTGTCCTGTGTTCTTAAGTAATTTACTCAGTTTTAAATAACTAGAAAATGTGGACATCGACGAGGGCCTTTTTCCCACCCCTCTTGTGTGAATGAGCATTCCAATTCTGTACTTTGCCTAGTCTGCTGTTTCTTCCTGATAAAAAAGACAACTCTAGCTTCTAGTGACTTCAGTGGTAGTTTCCCATTACACTCTCTATTGTCAAGACAAGCCCTCATTATTACTGAGAAACAGTCGTTACACCTCATCTATAATTATTTACAGGTAAGTTCAACAGTTACAGAAAAATAAAGGAGGATAAAATAGATGTGCTTTAAGAAGTATAATGAGGAATGAATTGAATTAATTAATGTTACTGAGGTATTTTAATAATTACAATTTAATACTATATGACAATCACAATTAGGTTGTGATGTTTGCTTGAAGTGGTTTTGCAAATTACATTTTTAAGGTATATTATAAGTAAAATCCAGCAACTTTATTGCAATCCAAATTAAAATTTCTCTTCTCTCTCCTGTCTTCTCTTCAGCTCTCTTCCATTTAACAGGTCTGGAATAAAATATCAGAGGCACAGTGATACTTAAAAAGAAAGAAGTAGAAAGGTTACATACTTCCTTATATTTAAAGTAACCTACAAATTAGTTAATTTTGTCTCCATATGTGCGTTTGTAGATATAAAAACATAAAATATTTGCATTTCTCAGTAGTGTGCCAAAGTATTCTAAACGCGTATGCATATAGTGTACATATTTTAAATGTATTTAGAAAACATTATATATAAAATTTATTTGATCAAAAGCGAAGTGTTATCTTCTTTCTAATTTTCATATAGCACCAAGAAATATATAAATGTTTCTTCCTGTCTTTAGCCTTTTCACAGGATATTACCATGATTATAATAATAATTATGAATACAATTACTAATATTTATGAAATGTTTATTACATATCTGGCACATGTATCATTTTATTAAATCATACCTTTGTGTACATATTATTTTTATCCTGTTTTAACATTTAAAGTAAGTTTTAGGGAGATCAAGCTACGTACCTAAATTACACAATTCCGAAGAGGTTAAGCATGGATGTGAAAACAAACCTCTCAGCTTCCGGAATCTGACACCTCTGCCAGCCATTTCTCGGTTAGTTATTCCTCGATTCCAACCCAGCGTCCTCACACTCTTTTCCTGTTTGTTAACTTTGTTTTATTTCCTTACTTGAGCAAATGTATGAGTTAGAAATAATAGTGTAGTGACCATCTTTGGCTTGTCTGTTCAGCCCCAGGACCTTATTTTCTATGCATTGCCCTTCAACACCTTCAAGAACATTAATTTATTTCTCGTACAATGTGCCCTTGCCTTTTAGACACAGGGCTGAGCACCTGTTTCAAGACTGATCAGTACATTATTTTCCAAAGAATTATGGAGACAGATTAGTATCTCTCTGCTACTTGAATATATATCATGCAAAATTGGTCCATGTCTACATAAACTGACAAAGTAGCCAGAGAAGCACATATTGGAAGGGAAAGCTGTATTCCAATTATTAGTGAATTCAAGCAGAATTTGTGTTCTAGTTTCCATTTTATTTTATTAGTGACATCTCAAGGTCCTTGTGATAAATCACCTTTTTACTTAGGATTTGCGTAGCTTTTAACCGAGGAAAATTTAGTATAGGTACTGTGGTCCTAATCCAGTCTTAAAAATTTAACTCTTGTCCTTATTGAGTAGTTTTCAATTGTCCATTATTTATCCAATATTAAATATGATCAACTGTCTACTTTTTGTCAGTTTATTAAATATCGGAAATATAAATATAAAGAAAAAGCAATCCCTGTGCCTCTCTCTCTCTCTCTCTCTCTCTCTCTCTTTCTCTCTCTCTCTCTCTTAATGAAGAAAAGGAAAATGTTTTGTGAAGGTTTATGTTTTTGAAAAGAAAAGATTATCTCACATTTCATGCCAGGGATTGGGATGGGGAAAGGGTTGTTAAACTTTTCCTCCCTGATTTAGACCAAACTTATTTGGGTAGTGAGGCATCATTCTAATTTCTGGCACAGCTGTCTTCCTTTCTTTTGGGAAACATGTTTACAGTTAATACTGGACTTGAACATATCCATGAAACAGGTACAGTTTCAGGGTCTATCAACACCCACTTCACAATGACTTTTTATTTCCTGCCCCAAGCCTATCACTCCAAAGCCTCTCATGGTTTCCTTTGAATGCCAAGGCCTATACTACTTGATAGTTCCAGGAGGTCCCCATGTTTCTAATATATATATATAGTTATATATATATATATATAACTAATACTATTATATATACTACTTTCAGTAACAAAAGAATTCAGGCCTGAGCATCATTCACTTGTCCTGACCTTTGCTTGATGAATACTAGCTAGTCGGACAAACCAACCTATGGTAATGTATCAAAAGACAATATTTAACATATGTGGTATCTACAATATATGCTATTATACAAATCAGAAGAACCAATATTGTTAGGGATATGGGCCCACATACAGACTACTTGTTAAGACATTTTTGAGCTCTTCTCAATTGCAATTAAACATATGCATTTAGATATTAAAATTTTTTCAGGAAATGAAGGTTTTAAAAAATATTTTTAATTGCTTATACATTTACTACCTTTATGGGGTTTGGAGTTGCTAAAATATTGATTCACTCTAATGGCTTCCAGATTTCCCTTATCGGTGTGTGTTAGTTAGTTAGTTAGTTTGTTTGTTTAACACGCATCTTCTATAGCCCAAAACCCTAAGATTCAGCCTTGTTCATTCTCCTTCAATACTGCAGAGTTCTTAGTTCATTGTTGGGAATCTGCTAGTTAGTTCCTCAAAAATTATAATGGGTAGATAAAAGAATGAATCCAAGATTTAGATTTAGATGTAAAGATTATACACATATAGATAGATATGGATAACAGATACAGATATAAATAGATACAGAGGTACAGATATAGGAGGGATCAAAAACTATAGTTAAGTAAATTTTTAAATTTTATTTTTTCCACCGTTCATCCCCACCCTGTGGCAACTACTAATCTGTTCTTGATATTTACGTGCTTGCTTTTGTCAGTAGTTTGATTGTTTAGATTCCACGTATAGGAGAGATCACATGGTATTTGTCTTTCTCTGTCCAACTAATTTCACTTAGCACTGCACCCTTGAGGTACATCTATGTTGTCTCACTTGTCAAAGTATCATTCTTTTTTATAGCTGAATAGTATTTTAGCATATATACTAGGGCTGTCAGAAAAAAATTCAGCCATTGTTAATATAACAAGAATGGTTACATGACTGGATACTTTCTGCACAGCCCTCATGTGTGAATATATCACAATTTTTTTATCCATTCATACGCTGATGCACTTAGGTTGTTTCCATATCTTGGCTATTGTATATAATGCTGCACATATCAGGGTGCATAAATCTATTTGAGTTAGTGTTTTCATTTTCCTTGGATAAATACCTGGAAGTTGAATTGCTGAATCACACTGTAGTTCTATTTTTAGTTTTTGAGAAACCTCCAAACTGTTTTGCCTTTGGCTGCACCAACTTACATATCCACCAGCAGTGCACAAGGATTCCCTTTTCTTTACATCTTTGCCAACACTTGTTGTTTGTTGCCTTTTTGATAATAACCATTCACCAGGTGTGAGGTCATATCTCATTGTGGTTTTGATTTGCCTTTCCCTGATAATTAATGATGCTGAACATCTTTTTATGTAACTGTTGGCCATCTATATGTCTTCTTTGAAAATTATTCAGATCTTCTGCCCATTTTTAATCAGTTTTTTCCATTTAGTTGTATGAGTTCTTTATATATTTTGGATACTAGCTCCTTATCAGATACGTGATTTGCAAATATTTTTTCCTATTCAGTAGGTTTCCTTTTCATTTTGTTGATAGTTTTCTTTGCTGTGAAAAAGCTTTTTAGTTTGATATAGTTTAGTTTGATGAAGTCTCTCACTTGTATATTTATATTGTTGCTTTTGTTGCATTCACTTTTGGTATCACACTCAAAAAAGCATCACCAAGACCTATGTCAAGGAGCTTACTGCCCGTTTTCTTCTAGAAGTTCTATGGTTTCAGGTATTGCATTTAAGTCTTCAATTCATTTAGAGTTAATTTTTGTGTGTGGTGTAAGAAAGTGATCCAGTTTCACTCCTTTTCATGTGGCTGTTCAGTTTTCCCCAACACCACTTATTGGAAAGACTGCTCTTTCTCCATTCTTGGTACTTTTGTCGTAAATTAATTGATCATATATTTGTGGGCTTAGTTTTGGGCCCTCTATTTTGTTATATTGATTTATGTGTCTATTTGTATGCAAATATCATGCTATTTTGATTATTATAGCTTTGTAATATAGTTTGAAATTAAGAAGCATGATATTTCCAGCTTTGTTTTTCTTTCTCAACATTGCTTTGGCTATTTATAGACTTTAGTAGTTCCATACAAATTTTAGGATTATTTGTTCTATTTCTTTGAAAAATACCACTGGAATTTTCATAGTGTATACATTGAATCCATACATTGATTTAGGTAGTCATAGACATTTTACCAGTATTGATTGATTCTTCTAATATATGTGCATGAAATACACATATATTTTCATTTATTTATGTCTTCTTCAATTTTTATATTAACATTTTACAGTTTTCAATATACAGATCTTTCACCTCCTTGATTAAATTTATCTCTAGCAATTTTTATTTCCCATGAATAATTCCTGATCATATAAAATCTGTGTTTTCTGTGATGTTAACAATTACATCTCTTTAGGGACTGGTATTTCTGAAAATACCCAGGATTAACCTTCAGTTCAAACATGAATTAATTATAGGGTTAAAAGTTTTGAAAGACACTTTTTTTTTAAAGATAGAATCTTTAAAATTAAAATGTATCTGATGTTATTTGCCACCCAGTAGATCTAGAACAAAAATAAAATACTACCTCCAAATTCCACCTAATGTAAAGTAGAAGACAAATGTTCAAAATGACAGGTGTTTATTTCAAAGAGTATGGTTTAATTAGAAATAAAATAAGTTAAATGTGATAAAAAAATAAAATATTGTATGCAGACATAAAAGAGCAGAGATAAAAATATTACAAATCTGAAATTACCTCCAGGTCACTTAGCTAAGAGACTTGACAGTATAATACTGAATATCCAAATTGTACTCTTTAGTTTTATTTTTTAAAAGTTTATGTAATTATTGAAAAACCATAGTAAAATTCATTAAAGTTCTAATAGTTTTCATTTTTTCTCTATAGCTCCAAAAATCTATTCATGATATATTAACTCCAAACTTTTTATAATGGTAATAGGAAGGATTTTGACCCTCTTTCTATTCAACATGTAATCCAGTTTTACTTCAATTGCATTTTTAGAATTGACCTCTCTAAAGATAACTACTTTAAATACTACTTTTCAATTGCCTTATGATAATTCATGTATGAAATGACATTCAATTGTTAAATACAATTCTTAGTCAACCATAATTTTAGACTAATTTGCATGTAGCTCACCCAATGTGCAAGATGATGATACTTGTTATTATGCTATATTTCTTCAGAGGAACATTTTAAAAATATGTTACAATTTTCAACTGGGAAACTGAAGTTCTATCACCTTTATTATCAGTTTGAAGACCACCAAATGAGCCTAAATAAGCATCTATTGATAACTTATCTCGCCTATGATAGGCCCATTGTCTTACTTCATTTTTCTTATGGGTAGTATTTTAATTTACAAATGGGCTTGCATGTGTCATTTAATTTGCATTTTCATTTGTATTCATTTTTTAAAAGTGGGAAGCAAATCAACAACTTCAAGTTCCATTGATGTGATTGACAATACAGCAATATCCTCATTTATTTAGTGCCCATCTGTTTTCAGATGGTTAAGAATCAGATAAATTAAATCTTCATATGATTCCTTAAATGTACATAAAGGGCAAGTTGTCTTTGAGTTTTATTTGGAGAATAATTGGTTTGTTTTCTTCTTCAAGGTGAAAGAGAAGTAGAGTGAGACATGAATGAAAAAATTCAAAGAAAGTACCCTATGTCTTTGTTGCCAATAAATAATGCTACTGATTAGGTGTGGAATATTCACCACTGAGCTAAAAAGTCAGAGAGAATGCAGTTAAGAAAGAATAAATATCAAGTAACCATTTTTTTATGAGAAATTAAGAAATGTTAACTCAATTTGAAAAGAGAAAACTGGTAAATGTGCATTTTGATTTACTTACTAGCATAATGTCCTACTTTCTGGGTTTCTATAACTGTATAAAAAGGCCAGATGAGTGCATACTTAACATTTCTGATACCCAGATGGATACTTCTCCCTCCTCTCTGTGGCAAAATTGGTTTCAGGGATGCTTATAAAGTAATCAGTAATAATCATCATTTCCTCTATTCATCTTTAGTTTTGAAACACTGGCATTTAAAGAAAGATATATGTTGACCGTAAAAATGTCCTTACCCTGGCTGTAATAGTATACAGTTTTGTAAGATGTTATCTGTGGATGAACTTGGTGAAAACTACATGGGATATGTCTGTATTATTTCTTACAGAAAAATTATCTCTATATAAATTGTTTAATTTTTAAAACATCAATCAACCCATCAACTATAAATACACTACATGATAGAAACACTGATTTTTTTCTAATTTCCTTTAGTTTATTGATGCACATATATAATATATGTATATAGAGTTGCCATCACTGTTTGCAATTTTATGCTGTGTTTACTTTGTTAGCATTAATCAATAACCTCTTTTCCCTGCTATATAGTTTTCATAATTATTATTATTGATGTCTACACAGTCAAGTTGATAAGCCATAATTACCCCTGTTTTTG
The DNA here is from genome assembly GCA_004026885.1 of Lyroderma lyra. Classification (NCBI taxonomy): domain Eukaryota; kingdom Metazoa; phylum Chordata; class Mammalia; order Chiroptera; family Megadermatidae; genus Lyroderma; species Lyroderma lyra. The sequence continues at coordinate 418,539 of PVJL010000277.1, forward strand.
GAAATCAAAATGTTCACCTTTCATGTATCGTACAAGGACTTTATATATGAATGATAGCAAAGGAAATAAATTAGAAAGGAAAAACAAATTAAAGACCCAAATCTCTTTGTGGTAGGAAGGAAAAAGCTGAGGGTATTTGAAGGTCTAAGACCTATAAAATCTTGTAATTTGACTTTGCAACAAACTTTCTAGCAAAATGCTATAGTTTATATATCTATTTTTAAATTTGGAGAAATAGAAAAAATTTATATGTGACAATTATGGCAACATTTTTATGCTCTTGTCTACTTTTGTATATGTTTAAAATTTCCAATATTTAAAAGAGATTTTTAAAAATAATTTTCTGTTAGAAAATTATTCCAACACCCTTGGAAATAGTTTGAAATACCCTTTGGTCAGCTAACCACCATTATCAACCTTGGTATATTTGTAAATATTTTTAAAAGTATCTCTTCCTAATTGTTACAGGCAAGGAGATGTGACGAATTAATGTTATGTAGAGTATTGAATGGGATCCTGAAACAGGAATGACATTAAGTAAAAACTAAGGCAATCTGAATAAGCTCTGATCTTTAATTAAATATAGGTATCAATTGCTGGTACATGAGTATAATGAAAAGCAAATCAAGTTTTAGTTGGTTATAGTTTTTGTTTTTAAATTTTACATATCCTTCTTTGTCTGTACCCAGGGTATGCTGCTTCTCCCACCTCACCCTTGGTATGGCATTAAGCCAGACACAGTTTTAGATATTGGAGACACAACAGTTCCTCCCTCCCTCTCATGTTGCTTACAGTCACATGATCAGATAAGTAAATAATCAAATAAAGGAGATTATTTCAGAGATGTTAAATGTAGGGTAAAACATCAAAAGGGCCTGTGAAGCACTGTGCCTCCTTTTTAGTAGAGGATACAAGATACTGGCATTTTTCTTTTACTCTGGAGAGGTCATCCCAGTATAATTTCAGGCCACAGGGACTTTAAAAACTTCACTGAACTCATGGGTCCTGGAATCATCTCAGGGCTTATCTCCCACTCTCTGGAGTGAATGCATCTTACTAAGTAGGCCAGTGTACTACTTGCCATCTCTTACTTACTTTGTCCAATCAGTATGATGTCATTAATGTAATAGGTCAGTATGATAGTTGAAGGGATGACCAGGATGTCCAAATCTCATATGAGAGGAAAGAGAACAAATGTATCCCTGAGGTATTATAACACTGTAAATGAGTATTTTTGTCATATAAATGTTGATTAATTCTGATCCTTGGTTTTGAATGGGATTGAAAAGAATGGATTTCCCACATAAAAAGCCTTACAGGAACCTGAGGTGTTATTAATCTGCTCTAGCAATGATACCATATCCAGTTCAATAAATATGCTGGGCTTTTACCTGGTTAAGTCTGAGGTGGTCTATGGCGATTCTCTAGTTTCTACAGGAGTCTAAATAGAAAATTAAGATGGAATATGATAAAACCACCATCCCTGTATCATTTCAGTCTTTATTTGGTCCTAATCTCTGCCATACCCAATTCCCCTACACTGGGAATGTAATATTGATTTCGAGTTACTATCTTGGCCACGAGTGAAAGGCAATGTCAGAGCTTTCCACTTCACCTTCTCTACAGAAACAATTCAAAATGAGTATTTTTTTTTTATTTGCCAAATCTATCTAAAACATTCTGCTTTTACTGGGTGAAAGACCACTGGACTCTACTGTAAACTGAACTTTAACCAGGACTCCTTTTATTACTGGCCCCCTAAGCCCATACTCTAATAGGGAGATCCATGATGACATGTTTCTCAGACATTGTGTCTAATAGTTCTCCAAAGGTCTGGTATTTTCTTTCTCCAGTGTACAGTCTTCCAAATAAACAGCTTGAGAACCCTTCGCAAAGAACTGTGGGAATCATTATGGTATATACATGTCACTAGGTATCCTAGGACTGTCACTTCAATCAGTGAGTTCTGGGTATTCAAAAATGGTTCAGATCTGGAAACTAATCAAGGATTATGATTTTTTATTGGGGAGATGGCCCTCAGACTCCTACTCTTCTAATTGGTTGGTTATAGATGTTAGGCAACAATCATGTTGGCTACTCCCTTGGCAAATGTGCCTCTAAGGATACCATGCTCTACTAACTAACCATCTTTACAACTCCCTGCAGCCCCTGGCCATACCTCCTACCTTGTCAACTTGTCAACTCTTATGGTTGTTCTGGGCCCCTCTCTCCTGAAACTTAAGCACAGCCACCTGGTACCCCGATGGATATTAATGAGCCCTGCTCTGTGACTGCCTCTCTTATCTCCGGTCTTGGTTTGTGGAACAGGGCCACCAATGAAATTCTGATACAATCTCATCAGCCTTGGTTAATAATCTGACCACCTGTGCAACATAATCTGCTGATGAGTTTCCTGGTCTCAAATAGTATATCCGTTTCAATAGACTCACTACAGTCAGCCTGCTTGGTCCTTCCTCCACCATCTGTTAAGAGATTTTGAGTGTTTCTACTTCACTCATCATTGGCCATCAATTTTTTCAGGCCTCGAAGGGCTACCCTCTCCTTGAGCTTATGCCATCCTTTGAGGTCCTTGCCAGGGCATTAACTCCTGAATCCTGAGACAGTGCCCCTAAATTCCTGAGGTCACACTTATCAAGTCTTAAGCCTACCCGCTTTAATCATGCACCCTTAAAATCCGGTCCCATTGATACTCCCCTGGCTCCTGCAAGAATGTGCCAGCTAATTTTTACAGCTCTGTCAGTATGTATTTCTTCTCTCCCTTGTAAGGCCTAGGATATCCCAAGGATGACAATCAACATTAGTTTCTGTCTAACAGTCAGGAGAGGAGATGAAGATGGCTCTTGAGGACACGGTAGTAGTTGCCTGGTAATGGAGGGGCTTCAGAACTTTTTTCAGTATATGGTTAAATGCTAACTCTGACTAAGGAAGTATGGACAATTTCTGCAAATTCTGAGACTTCTGGGAGGTCTCAAAAACCAGCATAATCAGGGAATCCACCCTCTGTACTTACTTCATTTTTTTATGTTCCTAGGTTTTCCCAAACATTGAACCAAGTTTAGCATAACAAACCTACTTTGCCTGAGTATTGAAACATCATTAGGCCTCTGCATCTAGAAATATTGTATCTTCTGTGTCTGCTCTTCTACTTAGTCCTTAACTCCTTGTCGATAGCCCTCAGTGTCTTAGTATCCCTTTACAGGGCATCAATAGAACCTAGTAGAAAGCAAGCAACTATGCTGTCTTTGTAGGTATTGTTTCCCCCTAACTTTCAGATATTTGAATCATCACACTTAGAAGAGCTTTTTTCCTCTACTGAGCTGTTTTTTCCAGGTCACCTCAGGTAAGTTTTTAGCAATTGGACTATTAACATGTATCCCACACACTCAGAATAGCATCCTCTTTGCCAGTCAGGTCGTGGGCGAGTCCATTCCAGAGCTTCAATAATGTCTTTACTTAAAACACTTGCAGCACCACTCATCTTAGTTTGGATTCTTCAAAACACAGACACCACGATGGGATTAGAAATTTAAAACTTTTATTGGAGAGGGTTTGGAGGAAGTTGTTTCCCTTAGAGATAGGCAAATGGAACTCAAGGAAGATGGATCCAATGACATAGCACGACACTCAGTGGAACTGGTGAGGAAAAGAGTACCAATGAAAGAGAGGTTTCTTCCTGAAGGGGCAATGCTATTCCCTGCCCTAACAGGTAGATGCAATCATAGGAAAAGCAAGTAGAATTTGAAGGTGATAGGGAAGCCTATATCACCAATCAGTGAGACTTTTAAACTAAACTGGTAGAGACTTTCTTACGAGCTGCAAGAGCCCCACATTTAAAGTCTTTATTAATATGCTAATTAAATGTATGCCATGATTTGTAGAAAAGTGTTTTCTACATAAACGTATGATACATAGAAAAGAGACACTTTTTGAAACACTTAAAAAATATATAGTCAAGTGAACAATTGCAATTTTTGACTTCCTTAGTCTTAGTATGTGATTTAATCTGTATTAAATAGTTATTTAATACAGATCATTATAAAAATGGTCATTATAATAATTGTTGAAGAATATGATTCTGGAATTCTAGTCAAAGAAATGGGATAAGGGAAAAAAGCAGTATTAAAAATAAAAATAAAACATCTTCTTTAATATAATTATTTACTAAAATAGCTCAAAATGATCGATGAGAAATTAATTAAAACTAAATTCAATGTAAAAAAAGACCTGAACCTACATATAAAGATTTCTTAATACATGATTAAAAAATCATAAGATAATTTGAAAAATTATATGGACATGTATATGTTTCTGGCATTTATTCTCAAATTGAGCTGTTATTTATTTTCAATTAAAATTATTATTCCAATATTCCAAATAGTGAAAATTATTTTGAAATACATCTGAAAAATAAGTGAACAAAAATAGCATATTGAAAATAAAAATAGTGTGAGGAACATTTCTATTCCTCCATATTATAACAACATAAAACCACAGTACAGACATATAGATTAATGTATGAAAACATATAGCCTAAGGCAGCCTAAAAACAAATCTCATTTTGATTTTGTTAGTAATGATGATATTCCAAACTCGTGAGGAATATGTAAAACCCATAAATTGTACTGTGAAACACAACTTAAGAGTAATAAACTTAAGAGCTATTATTATTCAAAGGCTAGTTTGTCTGCAGTGACTAACACATTGAGCATGTAATTAATACCTTTATTCTAGGAACAACTTGTTTGCCAAGAATGAAGAGTGTTTATGGAATGTGGAACTTTCAGATTTAAAACAGAGACCGTCCTAGGAAAATTGCAACTTGATCATCTTAGATAATGCTGTAGTAGGAAATGGAAGGTTATGGTGTACAAAATTGATGGGCTAGTTTGTGGGACTACTAGATACAACTTCCTGTAAGAGTCTTGGGGTCAGAGGGTGAGTAGGCAGTTAGATTATGCAGGACTCTGTGGGCTGAGGAAAGAATATTGGAGTTTGCTTCAAGTGTGAATGGCCCACAGTGGGGTTTTTGAGGGGGTAGTGACTCATGTGCTTCCATATGGTATGAAGAATTTTTTCAGCTGTCACAGAGAGAATAGAGATGCCGCCTTCTCTCTAGACAACAGATTGGGAGGAACTGCACCAAAACATTCCTACGGCTATTTTTGAGTGGTTAGAGTTTTGTTTATCTTTTTAATATTACTTTTTTGAGTTGAATTTACTGACATTCATTACTATTTGAAGCAAAATAATTATTTTTATTAAAAAAATAAGCTTTGTAACCATTCTCTATATTGGACATTCACAAATTCTAAAGCTTTAATACACATAATAAAAGTCAAAATAAAATAAAATCCTTTCCCAAGCACAAGCACAATAGTACATTACTTTTATTCTATTTTTGGTGTCTTGAGCAGACTCATAAAGACTACAATAGTTAAAATATTTGGAGGCAATATTATTAAACATTTAATCTAATGACACGTTTGATATTTCTATTGAAAACACTTTCTAGTGTTTAGCATTGTAACATTGATAGCAATGATTTTATACACACACACAGTTAATTCATGAAATTTACTACATAGAAGGCATCAGTAAAAATGAACTGTACGTGTTTTCAATGTTTATGACCACCAATTTTTTAATTTTTATTCATGAATAATGATATCACTTAAAACCATGAAAGACAACGTCTAGGTAATCACTTGTTATTCTTCACACCCAAGTCATTACAAATTAGTGAAGTTCACCTCAAATTGTCAGCACTAAGTTCCATTAACCTCTTAGTAAGTTTCTAAGAGCAGGAACTTACAATGATGTGCAGTTAATGCTGGCAGCTGGAAATAGACTGCCTACAGTCTGTTTTTGTACAGAACATTTTCAATTAGTGAACGCCATGGGCATCAGCTTTCAAAAAGAGGAAAAAAATCTTCCTTATAAATCTTTGATTTTTTTTCTGCTGCATCATGTTTTTTTATGAAGGAGTGTTACAGTGGTCCTGCTTTAAAAGCTTCTACAAAATAGTTTTGTTTTTAAGATAGCAAGATTAAATACTTTGAATCTATATTCAAATAATGGTGCAAAAATAAAATGTTACATTTAAATCATGTTTATAAGAGAATCACTAGATTTCAAAGTAGCTAAGAAGTAATAAAATAACTGAAGTGACTTATTTCATTCACTTTTATTTGGATTGATAATATCAGTATTTTATAGATTGGCTTTGCATGAACATTCCTTTCTGATCTTTCTCTGTCTTCCCATTACTTTATGAAATGGTGCTTCTATAGGTTTCCTTGATTCAGGATATCACCTTTTAAAAATGTTTTTTTCAACTTTTGTTCGCTTCCTAATGGGGGATAACTTTGTGAGAAGAGAAGAGACGCTCTCAATCTTTTCACTGTTTTCAGTGGTCTTGTTATTTCTCATTCCTCCATTAATAAAAACAAAGTTGGTTCATATCATGTATAGGATGTCAGTATTTAGAAGATCCACACACAGAAATAGAAGCCATGAGAGAAAAGTAACCTGGGGAGAGTTATAGCTCTCCTTTTTAAAGCTGTTAACTATTTATTAATCTCAAGTACAGAGCATACAGCCATTATTCTTTTTATTTTAGAATCTGGACATTACACTTACTCTGCTCACCTTTAAAATCTGTGGCTCTAGGTGAAGTCATAAAAATAATTATGTTGTAGATAAAATATAAAAATGTCTCTGTAATAAACTGCATAATTTCTGATGTAACATTTGAATTTAGAAAGTACTTTTGACAGGGTTCCACGCCCGCAGTAAATGGCAGAGTGAAAAGTCTTGGAGAGTGAAAAAGTAGCTTTATAAATTAGAGACTAAAAGTGAAAATGTGAAAAAAAAAATCGGTCTTAGATGAATGGCATTGGCAACAAAGATAAATATGTGGAGACTGACAGCCAGCAGTAGACAGATTTAGATAATTTTAAGTCTAATAGATAAAAAAATATAGTCAATGCAGATAAATTAGAATTATATCAAAATCCCTTGACTGTCGGCATTCCTGTTACCCCTCATTCCTTCATTTTGTGGGTGTGTCTGTGACAAAAATTGAACCACATGCCTATACTTGGTGGGCTAGACTTCAAGGCAGTAGTAATATTTCTTTTTAAGTATAAAGTAGGTTTGACCTTTCTTAATTACTAAGTAATAAAGAAAGGAGGGAAACTTAATTGGCGCAAAGTGGCTTCAGTTAGAAAACCCAAATTTTGTTCTGCCAAAACCCTGTCCTATTTGAGCTAGGGACTTGGCATGTAGGAAGTTCTTAAAAAGCCAACTTTTGGCACCAATATTAGTTTATATGCTCATGAAAAATTATTTTCCCCAGTAATACAGCACACAGTGTATTTCTTGAGAAATCAGGCACAATGTGTTTTTCAGCATAAATAAAGTTCATTGTAATTTACCTTTTTTTTTTTTTTTTTTTTTGCTTTTTGGTATGTGGGTAGCTCCCTGGCTGGGAATCGAACCCAGGCCGCAGTGCTGACAGCACCAGCGCCAAAGCCTTAAGCCACTACACCATCAGGGATCTCCCTTATTTTGTTCTTTAGATTCCACATGTAAGTGAGATCATATTGTTTTTGTTTTCTCAGTTTGACTTACTTCACTTAGCATCATATCCTCTAGGTTCATCTATGTTGGTCCAAATAGTAAGATTTCATTCTTTTTTATGACAAAGTAATGTTCCATTTTATAAATGTACCACCATTTCTTTATCCAGTCTCTACTGATGGATACTTCAGTTGTTTCTATATCTTGGCTATTGTGAATAGCCCTGAAGTAAACACAGGGGTTCATTTTTTTTTAAATTAGTGTCTTGGATTTCTTTGGTTAAATACCCAGGACTGGAATTACTGGATCATAAGGTAGTCCTAATTTTAATTTTTTTAGAAACCTCCATATTTCCCTGATGGCTACACCAATTTGCAATCCCAACAGTGCACGAGGGTTTTCTTTATGCGCACCCTCTCCAGCACTTGTTTGTTGATTTCTTTATGATAATAGCCATTTTTACAGGAGTGAGGTCATATTTCATTGTGGTTTTATTGCATTTCTCTGATAATTAGTGACATTGAGCATCTTTTCACGTATCTGTTGGTCATCTGTATATCCTCTTTAGAAAAATGTTTACTCAGGTTCTCTGCCCATTTTTTAAATTGTATTGTACACTTTGTTTGTTTGTTTTTGGTGTTGAGTTGTAGAAGCATTTTTTAAAATAAATTTTGGATATTAACCCCTTATGAGATGTAAAATTGGAAAATAAGTTTTCCCATTCAGTAGAATGTCTTTTTATTTTGTTAATGATTTCCTTTCTGTGAAAAAAAATTTAGTTTGATGTAGTTCCTTTTATTTTTTTTTCTTTTGTTTCCCTTGCCTGAGTAGATATATCAGTAAAAATATTACTAAAGGTAATGTCTGAGAGTTTACTTCCTATATTTTCTTCTAGGAGTTTTATGGTTTGGGGTCTTACATTCAATTCTTTAATTTATTTTGAGTTCATTCTTGTATATGGTAGAAGAAGGTGATCCAGTTTCAGTTTTTGCATTTATATGTCCAGTTTCCCCAGCAACATTTAATAAATAGACTGTCTTTACCTTAATGTATATTCTTGCATCCTTTGTCATAGAATAAAAATGACCAATGGGCATGAATTTATTCCTGGGTTCTCTATTCTGTTCCATTGATCTATATTTATGTGTCTATTTTTATGCCAATAGCATGCTCTTTAGTTACTACATCCTTGTAATATAATTTGATACTTTGAAGTAACATGATACTTCCCACTTTGTTCTATTTTTTTCTCAGAATTGCCAGGCTATTTGGGGTCTTTTCTGGTTTCATATAAATTCTAGAATTACTTGTTCTAGTTCTGTGAAAAAATGCCATTCATATTTTGATAGGGATTGCATTGAATATATAGATTGCTTTGAGTAGTGTGGACATTTTAACTATATTAATTCTTCCTATCCATGAGTCTAGTATATGTTTCCATTTATTTGTATATTCCTTAATTTCTTTCTTCAATATCTTACAATTTTCTGAGTACAGGTCTTTTACTTCCTGGGTTAAATTTATTCCTAGGTATTTAAACATTTTTATGCAAGTATAAATGAGATTGTTTTCTTAATTCCTTTTTCTGATAGTTCATTATTGGTGTATAAAAATGCAACCAATTTCTGAATATGAATTTTGAATCCTGACACTTTACTGAATTCATTAATCAGTTTTAATACTTTCCTTTAGTGAATTTTTTTGGATTCTTTTTTTTTTTTTTTCCTTTTTGGTATGTGGGTAGCTCCCTGACTGGTAATCGAACCCAGGACACAGCACTGACAGCATCAGCGCCGAAGCCCTAAGCCACTACACCATCAGGGAACTCCCTGGATTCTTTCTATATAGTTTCATGTCATCTGCAAAAACTCACGGTTTTACTTCTCTTCCTTTTCCATTCTAATACCTTTTATTTCTTATTCTTATCTGATTTCTGTGTCCAGGATGTCCATTTCTATAGTGAGTAAAAGTGGTAAAAGTGGGCATCTTTGTCTTGTTCATATCTTTATTATTTTCTTCCTTGTACTCCCTTTGGGCTTTGTTTGCTGTTCTTCTCCCAGGTCCCTTAGGTGTAAAGATAGACTGTTTATTTGAGATATTTCTTGTGTTTTTGTTTGTTTTTGTTGTTGTTTTGTTTTGCTTTGCTTTTTTTAGGTAGACCTGCATTGCTATGAATTTTCTTCTTAGGACTGTTTTTGCTGTGTCCCATAGATTGTAGGTCATTGTGTTTTCATTTTCATTTATCTCAAGGTATTTTTTTATTTATTCCCTGATCTCCTTGTTGACCCATTCATTATTTAGTAGCATGCTATTTAATCTCCATGTGTTTTTGTGTTTTTCAGTTTTTTTCTCATAATTGATTTCTAATTTTATACCACTGTGGTCCGAGAATACCTTTGATATGATTTCCGTCTTCTTAAATTTATTTATTTATTTATTTATTTGTTTGTTTGTTTGTTTTATTTATTTATTTATTTATTTATTTTTGTGGTTCCCTGGCTGGGAATTGAACCCAGGCTGCCGCATTGAGAGCACTGAAGCCCAGTCACTACACCACCAGGGAACTCCAAATTTATTGAGACTTGTTTTATGGCCTAACATATGGTTCATATTGGAGAAAGTTCCATGTGCACTTCGAAAGAATGTATATTCTGCTGCTTCAGGGTAAAATGCTCTAAAAATATTAATTAAGCCCATCCAGTGTAGTGTATCATTTAAGGTCACTATTTACATGTTGCTTTTCTGTGTGGAAGATCTATCTATTGATGTCAGGGGGGTTTAAAGTCCCCTACTATAAATGTGTTACTGTTGATTTCTGCTTTATGTCGTTCAATATTTGCTGTATATATTTAGGTGCTCCTAAATATGTATGTATTTTTAATTCTTTTTTCTTTTTGTTGTTCTGATTGGGTATTTTCTGCTACCTTGTCTTCTAAATTGCTGATTTGGTTCTCTGCTTATCTGATTTGCTGTTTATTTCTTTTAGTGTATTCTTCATTTTAGTTATTGTATGGTTTATTACTGACTGTTTTTTTTTTTTTATGTTTTTTATGTCCTTCTTTTTGCTTGCATTTTTTGTTGAAATTCTCACTAAGTTCTTTAAGCATTCTTATGACCAGTATTTCAAACTCTTCTCCAGTAAGTTTGTTTCCTCCATTTCATTTAGTTCTATTTCTGGAGGTTTCTCCTGTTCTTTTATTTGGGTGATATTCTTTGTTTTCTCATTCTGGCTGCCTCGCTGTGTTTGCTTCTATGTATTAGGTAGCTCTTCTATGTCTCTCAGTTTTTGCTGGGTGGACTTATGTAGTGTGTATTCTGTGTGTCAAATGGCACAGTCTCCCTAATATCCTGTACAGGTGTTCTAGCAGTATACTTTGAATGTGTTGTGTGTGTTCTCTTGTACTGGAGCCTTGATCACTTTTGATATGTCAGTGGGTGAGACTGACTCCCAGGCTGACTGACTAATGATTGCCTAGGCCCACAGTGTATAAGCTTCTGTGTGGGGGCCAAACCCTCAAAGAAAGATTTATCCTCTCTAGACTCTTGTACCTCTTGAGAACACCCTTTGAGTGTGCACTTGTGAAGCTAATCAGGTAGTGCTCTTGTGGTTCTGAAGCTGGCCTCTGGGTGTGTTGTTTCTAGTGTCTCTTGGGAGGAGCTCACATGCAGGTCAATTTCAGCTTTGCCTTTTACTGGCTCATGGCTTCCTGGTATAAGCCAAAAAACTATACGTAGTTGGAGTTGCTTGTGCAGGACCTGGGGTGTAAGTGGGTTGCCTCGCTGTGAACTGAAGTTGGCCATCACCAGTAGTGGGCCTGAGATAGCATAGCACAAGGCCCAGGGCTCCCTAAGCCTATTGACACTCACTGACTCTGTAAGGACCAGCTGTTAAAAGAGCCTCTTTAGGGGAAGAGTCTGGGCTGGTTGACCCAGAATTTAGAGTGTCCTTAGTGATACAGCACTAGCTGGGTGATGCAGAGTCCCAGAAAGTCATGAGGTGTGTTTGGGGGTTTTTAGTAAATTTATGTAGATTCAGTTTTTACACCAGTGCCCGGCCTGTGACCACCCCTCACAGCTCCCAGGAACACTTCAGTCAGCCACCACTCACCTTGAAGCAGTGCTTGGTCTGTGACCATTTTGCAAAATGCCCTTAGAACACTATAGACAATACCCCTTGCCTGGTGCTTGCAAATCCCCAAAAGCTGCCCCAGAGTTGCTGAAGTCCTGGGTTTGGGTCACTTTCACCAACCAAATTCCCCAAGTTTTGCAGATCTTTGGTTTCTGTAAATTCCCCCAGCTTGTGAGTTGGGGCTGGCTACCCACATGCTGGAGGTATCTCTGGCTATGCAGCTCTAGGTGGGTGGGTCAGGATCCCAGGGAGCTAGAAAATGGGGGAGGGGTGTTTCTAAAAGTCAATTCAGTCTTGGCTCCTGTACTGGTGCAGGGTCCATAATCATCCCACAAAAACACTTCTGAGAGTACCATGGCCAGCTACCTCCAGCCTCAGGCCTTAGGGTTCCTGAAAATTGCCCAAGAGATGCTAGGACATAGGTCCTGTTTCATCTCCCAAGAGCAAATGCCTCTTCAACAGCCTCAGTTGGTCTGCTTCTGCAAAAAGTTTTCATAGCCTGTTGGGCAGGGCTAGCAGCCTAGCAATCAAAAATGCTGGGAATATATCACCAGCAGTGTTGGGGGCAGGGACCCAAAGCATCACCAAGGCAGTACGCATGCAGGAATTCCACCAGACCAGTGTGGTCCCAGATTTGGCCCTTTGGGGGAGGACTCAATACTAAAAAGATGGTGCCCTCTTATAGGCTACACCTGTGTCAAGCTCCACACAAGGATAATGGCTGCTGTTTCTCCATCCATGAAGCCAAAGCCACATAATTCTGCTTTACCTGGCAAGTCCCTGGGCTTCTAGAGCTGCCACTTTTCCACCAGAGACCAGGTGAGTGCTTGCAAATGAGCCAGGCTGTGTGTAGGCTCTATACAAGGGCATCTGGGTTTCTAGTTACCTTCCTTCTCACCAGTATACGCAGACAGTCCTTGCTGATTTTCACCTGATGTGGGAAATCCTCTTCCTGACACAGCTTCCCTCAGCTGTGGAGCCCACTGTAGAACTGGGATGCCTCCCTTTTCAGGGGGGAACCTCTGGCACTGAGGTGACCCTCCTAGTCTTCTACCACTATCTGTGCATTTGGGGTCAGCCTGTTTTGCGTCTCCACCATTCCTACCAGTCTTGCCGTGGCCTCTTTTTTTATATCCAAAGTTACAGGGGTTTTGTTCAACTAGACTTCAGATGATTCTATAATTTATTGGTAATTTTGGTGTGATTCTGGGATGCAGTAAGCATTAGCTTTTACCTAATTCACCATCTTAGACCCTCATGTAATTTACTTTTTTATACAACCTGTGAATTTTGGTTCTAAATTACCGGGGACATATAATATGTCTCTGTCAAGAAACTCTCCAAATGGAATTTTACACGGTATTCCAAAACAGTGGCAAAGACTGCATTTGGAATAGCTATCTATCTACCCATGTATCTACCTATCTATCTATCTATCTGAGAGCTGTCCAGAAAGTATCCAACCATGTAATATAAAAAATGAGGTGTTTATGGCTGGATTTTCTCCATACAGCCCTTGTATATAATATATATAGTTTAAGGTATTTAATCATATATATAGCAAAATTCATCTGCTTTGAAGCTGTTCTCAACTTTTTTCCAAATGTTCATTATTGTCATTGCTCTGAGTACATATAATATAATGAGAAGTCCACAGAAATGACAAATATAATACCTGTATTTGAGTAATAGTAAAAAGCTAGTGAAGATATCCCTGTACAAACATTTTATTTAATTTATTGCTAGCCCTTCCCAAATGCATAAGTTTTAGCCAGAAACAATGATTTAAGGCTTTGAAAAACTCGAGTCGAGAATCATTTTTATTAACATTGGAATATACTCCTCAGCCTTAAAATTGTACTAATTCCCATTTATATTTCATATATCATATCTATATCACTAAATTATTTCTCCGTAATTTCAAATACACAGAGAATGACTAGAATAAAATTAATTTTAAAGAAGCATGTATTTGGCCTATACCTTTAGAAATATTTGGCTATTGACCAAATGTATTAGATTTGAGGGGTCTGATGAATATGGTATGTGAGGAGATATTTCCTCTGATTCTAAAATGTTGTTTAAACTATATTAATGACACAATTTTTAGTAGTCATCTGATTATAGGTCATGCTCATGTTATCTAATAATTTTTTAATAGGAGAACATAATTCTGTTCCTTAGACATAATATTTTTATTTACTGGGTGTCTATTATGGACCAACAAGTTGATAGATGTTTTTATGTTTATCATCTTATTTAAGTCTTGACAATTACACTGGAAAATGATCTGCTTTATTTTATAGGTAGGAAGAGTGAAAAATGTTGTGTAATTTATGTAGTTAGCTGCAGACTGAAAGTTTAAAGCTGGTACTAGCTGATTCAAAAGTCTATATTATTAACTCTATGTATTGTCTTGCAGGTTCATGTAAAGTATTAATAAAGAAATAAGCTTCTAATGGCATCATATTGTCAGAGTGGTAGTTAAATGTTATTAGACTTTTGACTACATGTTTCATTGATTCACTCTCCTCTTTTTCCCCCATCCCTGCCTGATCTAGACAATATTTTGTACATTTAATACACAAGCATTGTCCAAAATATATTTTGTTATCAGCATTGGTTGATTTGGACTTTATAAAGCTAATTAAAGGTAAATGAAATAACACTATAGAATAACCAAGTATTGCTTAATTTAGACTTTATATAGCTAATTGAGATAAACCACTTGCTATTAACTCTCAATTCTTTGAACTGAAAATATAACCAAAGGGAAAAAAAACCAAGCAAAACCAAACAAACAAACAAAATCCAAAACAAAACCCTTATCATTTTCTCTGTTTAGACTCAGAATTCAAAGTTTTATGATGTATGTTTTCTTTATCTGATACTCTGTAAATATCCTGATGTTATCCATACTATGATGCTAATTTTTTTAAAACAGAATAGTCAGGGTTAATTGGAAAAAAACAATGTATTTCTTGAATACTTCTTTATTTTCTTAAGTACTAAAGTTTTTCCTCCTAATATACAAAAATACCTATTAATAGTTATTAATCTAATATGTTTGACTTTTCTGTTTAGGTGGCCCTGATGTTCTTTAAGTCTTTGTCTATCCTCTGGTTGATTTTATTGCTTTGGTCTATGTCAATAAAAGAAAAATAATTTGAGGATAATTTAGGATGTACTGGGAACAAATGCTTCTTAATTATACCTGGTCCAAAAAGAGTTTCTATGTTATACAGAATTAACAGATGTTCCCAACACTCTTTTCTGAAACTCTATTTCCTATGATGGCACTGATCTGTAGAGTTTTATTCACTAAAGTTAATCTTTTTTTATTGGCATCTTATGCACTCTAATTGTTTAGATATCTGTGGCAACACAGAGAATGTCTGAGGTTCTTTCAGAATGTTTACTGTAGCTCTAACATCAATCCATGAAATGTGCCAGACAGTGTTTAGCCTTAGGTGGTGGATCAGAAATAAACCCTCCAGAGGCTCTTTGACAGTTCAATTTATTTCAAAGTGGCCAGGAATCTGGATCTCACACTCATACAAATGATTATCTTTCTTTTCAGTTTTTTTTTTAAGCAAAAGTCATTTTATTTTACTTAAAGGGAAAATATTTTGTAGCATAATTATAGAACTGGTGAAAAGACAACTTTTAAATGTAGAGTTCCATAAAATTTTGGAATCAAGTAGGTTGCATAATTTTTTTTATTGTTAAACTTATGAGGTAACATTGGTTAGCAATAATTACATAGGTTCCAGTTGTATAATTCTATAGTGCTTCACCTATGTGTTGCATTATGTGTTCACCACCCAGAGTTAGTTCTCTTCTGAATACCTGTACTTGACTCCCCCTCCTTCCTCTCACACCCATTCCTTCCTCCCCCAATCCCTCCCTGCCTGCCCTCAGGTAACCACTATATTATTGATTATGTCCATGGGTTTTTGTTTCTTTGTTGCTTTCAGTTTTATATTCCACATATGAGTGAAATCATATGGTTCTTAGTTTTTTTCTATCTGGCTTATTTTGCTTAGCATGATGATATTTTCAGTTGTTTTTTTTTTTTTTTCAAGTCTTCATTGTTTTAGTGGAAACTTCTTTATATCATGGTGAAAGAAGAAGTAAAATCAGAGATACGATAGTTCTAAGTGGAGTCACCCCTCTAGTCCCTCCAGCAGAGGTTACCGACTGAAAGGTATCCTGACTTAAGGATATAAATAAAATGACTTAAGGGTAGCTTCTCTAGCCTTGTTTCTAATTCCTCCTGCAATCTGCCAGCTTTACCAGTCCATAGTTGATTTAAAGATATGGATAAAAGCCAAATGACCCACAATCAATCTACATACACACAAAAGGTAATATTGCAGTTTAAAAGGAGAGACAGATGTGATTTAGGAACCATTGAAGAGAACTGTTTGCCCTTAAACCACAGAAGGTTTAGTAACATCTCTTAATTCTGAGATGTTACTAAATCATTACTACCTAGAGTCAGATTTAAGAAAGTCTTAGTTGTGAGTTATAGGACAATATTGGATTGAAGATAGAATCATCGGTGTGAGTTATATTATGCCATAGTGACATGGCCATATGAGCAACTACTGACATTTTAGGAAGTGAATATGCCCAATGAGAAGAATTTTAATTAAATCATTTTGTAAAACATAATAAAAAATTTGAAATGAAGCCTGGGGAAGGTTTCTCTTCAATAACAGCCAATATTTAATGGGCATTTCTTAGGAACCAGATGTTAAAGTTGAGCAAAAAGGTATTGACTATACTCACACAGAGCTTGCAATCTAAATTTCTGCTGCTCAGTAGAAATATCTGCCATGATGGAAATGTTCTTTAACTTCAGTGTCCAATACAGTAGTAACTACACTTACATCACACGTGTGACAAAGATTCTCTCCTTGACCAAACTCTACTCAGGCTCCCCTGAACTTCTCAAATAAGACTTAACTTTTAGACTTTTGTGTTTGTCTCCCTATTGCCTAATTTTAGCAAGAATCACACTCAATTGATGGAGTTAGAATCTCCCATTTTCCATGTCTGAACACCCTTATTTTTGAATTTAGTTCTTCATCCTCCACCATTCCCTGGCTTGCCTTCAAGCAAAAATCCTCCTATGTCAGTTTAGCCAGAAACTTTCTGCCTAATTTCACTGTCCCCTCTTTACCCCTTGGCGATAAATTCTCATTTGTTCACTGCTATATTCAGAATTAAGCCCTGTACTGTATCGAAATTTCTTTTTCCCCATTGCAGTAGTTCTGATTAAAATTTCCTTAGCCCATTAACTATTGTCCAGACTTGATTTTTCTTTAATACTATTGAACACTTGAAATGTGACTAAAATGACTGAGGAAATAGTCCTATGTAATTAGTGGCTACCATATTGGTCAACATCAATCTAGACAGACATTAACCTAACAATTTAAAAAGTATATTATTGCAAGTTGTGACAGTTGTTCTGTGATATGAAAGTTAAAGTCAAGAAGGGAGCCTTTGTTAGCCTCAGATGTGATGATTTACCTGAGGAAGTCACCTCTCAGCTAAGGTCTGAGAAGGGAGTAGAAATTAACTGGGGGAGGTAGGTTAGAGATGAGTAGAAGCCAAGTGAGCAGGACAGAGGGATATCCCATAGCTAAAACCTATGTTATCATTGAGTAAACTGCAGACTTATTTTGTTCTCTAATTTGCCTAAGTACCTTAACATCTAAATTCAAAGGATTGACGAATAGGGTAGAGAAGTAGGCTGGGCTGAGTTCATGCAGAGACTTCTAGACCGTAAAAAACATTTTATCTTGGTAATATAAAAATTGAAAAACTGTTGAAGATTTTTAACCTAAAAAGTTAATCATGTTTATGTTTTTATAAGATTACTCTAGCTGTAGTGGAGAGACAATATTCGATTGGCTGACCAGACATCTTATTTTAAACAGGACAGAGAAGAGTACTGTCCAGTTTCAAATAGTATGTATGGTCAGCCTAGTCTCATTGGGCTAAATCCAAGATCTTATTAGGCTGACCATATGTACTGTTCAAAAAGGACAGTACCCTTGTTTTCTGTCCCATGTAAAACAGGACATCTGATCAACCTATTATTAGAAAAATGAAAGTAAATGTGGAGAAAATATTGAAGGCTATGGAAGTAACCCAGGCAAGGTATGATAGGAGCTGGCCTAGGGAAGGGCAATGGGGATGGAGAAAAGTGAAATGTGTTTCAGAGGTTCTAGGGAGTGAAATTGATAGGACCTAATAACATTGGATCTGGAGTAAGGAAAAACCAAGTAGCACAAATAAAATGCCTAGATTTTTGACTCACAGGACTAAATGTATGCTACAGTCATTCAACTAATAAAAGAAATGAAGATAATTGAATCTGGAGGTGAGTATGATCATTTCAATTAATAGTGAGTTTGTGATGCCTTTGTGATATTTAAAAATGACATATTCAAATGAATACAGGAGCATAAAGATCAGAAGAGACTTTTGGTTAAGAAATATAAATTTGAGGGTCACTAGCATGTCAATTAAAATATTTATGATCAAAAAAGTGGTGTCATGGAGCAAGAGGACAGAGAAAGAAGGGGAGAGGGCTTAGGGTTGAGCTATTCATGATTCCAGTATTTCATTTATTTTCTGTACTGATTTAATATTTTAATTTTTATTTTTGTTACTAGGCTATATCAATTCATCTTTGACTATATATTTGGGATACTCAGTTTCATGGTTTCAATACACTCTGACTCATTTACTCACAAGTTAGAGCATATAGGAAGTTTTTAACTTAAGATAAATAATCTCAGATACATGAAGCATTTTATGTATTTTTCTCCTCTCTCTTCTCCCTAAACCTCCAGTCAAAATTTCTATTTCCTCAAATTGTAGAGTTTAGGTATTGCAATCAAATTTACGAAGAGACTTGTAATATAAGCAGTTTTTCAAGAAATACATGTTAATCCAAATACATCTAACATTACTTGAATATATGGAAGCAAATTCTTCCCATTAAATTTCTAGGAGGGGAAAGAAAAACACCTGGAGCATCTATATCTAAGGCCAGCCTTTCTTCACCCCCACCTTTCCCTCGCCTTGTGCTCTCTCCTCTCCTTTTTATAGTCAGTTAGTAATATTTTGCATCACTTGGAGCAATAGTGATCTATACCTAGGCATCTCCATTTAGCAGTGATTTCCCATGTACCAGTGCATCCAACAGCAGGTCCATATAGCTAAAATAATAAATAATTCTGTCACATATCTATGCTATTTGGGAGATGCTAGTGTTTGGCAGGGCATCTTATTGATAAGTTATAAGAAAAGAGTGAATTTAGGACTTAGAGGCTATGTTAAAATTCACACCCCCTGAACTTTGGCTTCCTTCATCAAAACCAATCTGATCCTTGGAAAAGGAGTTCTAAAGTGCTTGGGAATCATGTGGTCAAATAGCAAACAAATAATTTGTTACACCATTTATAATTACAAAATAATTATACAAAATTACCAGATAACTATAAAAGAATCTTATAACTTGTCATTTTGATAAGTGTGATTTGTGAATAAAGATTTCAACAAGAACACTAAAGTAATTTGTATATTGTGTATGTATATGTCCATATATAGTATAGACATATACCATATATATGTCTATAGACATATACATATTTCACTATGCATGTATAGACATGTATGTCTACTTAAGTATATGTATACATAATATATATGAATATATAAAACCTGTAGTATACCTGCATGTACATAATTATATTATATTATTTACATAAACATGTAATATATATATTGCATATGCATATATTTATGTACACTGTAAATGCACACACACACACAGGCACGCATGTAAAATCAGTTTTTAATGAATGACAAACTACTCAGAAACTTAGTGGCTTGAAACACTATCTTATTTATTTAGTTTATCATTGCATTAAAGCAATCTGTGTTGGGTTCAGCAGGGTGTTTTTCTGACCTCTGCTGGGCTCAATGAATGCCTCTTCAGTCAGGTGCTGGGAGTTAGCTGATGGCTGGCTAGGGCACACTTACTTCCAATCTAGTCTTTCATTCTCCCGGAGGTGATCCCTTTCTTATTCACTTGGTTGAAACACCAGGGATCCGCAGAGCCAGAGGAAATGTAGAAGGCCTCTGAAAGCCCAAGTTTAAAACTTGCACAACCTTGTTTCTCCCCACCTTCTATTTATCGTAGAATGTTATTAGCCTAGTTCAGATACAAGGAGTTGAAACATACATTGGAAAGGGAAGAATCTGTGTCCATTTTTTGGTATCTATATTATAAACTTTTAAGATAAAATATATTTTGCTAGTTATTTTCTAAATTTTTCATATATTCAATAACAGGTTCACTATTTGTGGTTTCTATCATCCCCCTTTATGCTTTATATAAATTGAATTTTGGTCATCATTTCCAGGAGGAAAGGCCATGCCTGTGTGAGTCTCCTTTTATATTTCATAGCATGCTAATGTGTCAGTCAGCCATCGCCTTCTTCAGAAATCTTTCATAATGTGCTGTGCAATTTTTTTAGCATCATTGTCATATACCTGTTAACAATATTTGATACTGGCTTTCTTGCTCTTATGTGACCTCTTGAGGACAGCCACTTTGTCTTACTTACCATATTTTTCTGTATATATGACAATGCTTTTGTCAAAAATTATTGGACCAAAGATTGGAGGTAGTATACACAGGAGTAACCAGTTGATACTGATTTCTTAATGTTGGGTTAGAAAGGTAGGGGTTGTCTTATACATGGAGGCAACTTATGCACAGAAAAATAGAATATATTTTAGACCTTGCATTTGTAACTTTGAGTGAAAATAGTAAAGTATTAATAATTCTTAGGCAATATTTGCATGAAGGATTGTATAAATGAGTCTTCTAGAGCTTAAATGTTTTTATTAGAGAATTAATATTAAAAGAAAAAATGTAATAATAATTTTCTACAAATTATAAGATTGTATTGTTATATTTAATAGAAAGGTAAAAATTTTAAATAAAAAGCATAAATTTAACATGTCCTCTTCTCATCTCAGTCTCTCTCTGATATCTAGTAAACTTATGTTGACAATCTAGATTTTTCCTGCAGTATGAATTTTTTCAGTAATTAAATTAGCTTTTAGTTAAAACCATGGTGCTTTCCGTGGTGATATCATGACATAATTAAGTGACCATGTACCCAATTTGCCTGGGACACAGTCAGTTCAGTGCCTGTTTTCTTGCTGTGTTATTAATGCTGTTTTTTATTCCAAAATTGTTATTTGGCCTGGACCATAAATTATGATTACCTTAAATATAGTGCATGCTTTGAATGTGATGCTCATAGAAGCTTAAAGATTTAAAATTAATCCCAATTGCCTTGTGATCATACATTACGATTTTAACTGGAGCAAAGCACCTAAGTTCACTACACCATTTTCTCACTATTATTATATAATTTTATATTATAGACCTCAGAAAGGACTAGAAAGTACATGAAACACCTCAAATTAAAGGTCACCAGCACAGAGGCTTGTGTTTATAAATGAATTATTTCGTGTCATAGATACTATAACCAATAAATAATTGATTAAGTAAATGGGAATCTTCCCCAGAGATTCTGGCAAAAATCATTGAGTTAAATTGCATGCTAAACATGGCATCAAACCTTTTACCTAGGGAGAGAGACCCTTTTGGCCTTTCTGCACTTGGGCCTGCTTCACTTTCACAGCTGACCTAGAGTGACAAAGAGTCTATGTGTTCCTAATGGAGCTGGGCTCTGGGAATACCGAACGCCATCCTAGCATGGATAGTCAGGGTGGTCCCAGTGGTGTGCATTCTAAAGGCGAAAAAATAAGTGCAATCACATAGTGCGTGTAGATGTCGTTCTTAAATAGATATTTTCATAGACAGTTTATGCCTTAAGTTAGTGTTTGGGTTATATAATAGAATAATTAGTAAAAATATCTTTAAAATGAAAGAAAAATATATGAGACTACGTAGCATTTAGCTGAGACAATTGCTAGCTTGGGAAGTAATGTCATGATATCTCCTTTTCTTAAAGGTGCTGGTGTGCACCTCTGTGGTTCTGAAACTCCTACCAGGCGAAGTTTTATAACATTTTCAAAGACTTATGAGTGGATTCCGCTGTAGAATGAGACTCTCTGGATAAACATGTATCAAGCTACTGCTTCATTAAACTCACTGGCAAATTTTTCCCCCAAATTTGTTTGACTAGTTTCCTTTATAACCTCAAGGGTTTTGTGGTTGCTAACTTTATTTTCTTTTTCTTCTCCCTCCCTTACTCTTTCCCTCCTTACCTACCTTTTTCCCTCTTTCCTTCCTTTGTTGAGATTACATATTTTAAGTGAATCTATCTAGGAACCAAACTGACAGTGCCTGGGTGAGGTATAGCTAGCTACAGGTTCTGTGTGAGGAGTAATATGAAAATGAAAAGATTAAATAAATTTTATTTTCTTTATCATGGCCTTCATCAAGGACTTTTTACCATTGTGTTTTAAGAAGTAGCCTTCATTACTAATACTTGGGAACTTTAAATAAAGGAAACATTTGAGGATTGAAAAGAACATATTAGTTCTGTTTCTGTTCTTTAATTTTACATTTCTATCTACATCTGGCCAGTGATAACTCTCTTTTTTACCTAATGTCTGAATCATTGCAAGAAAATCCACTCACACAAGGAAATATAGAAAATATGTGTCTTTAGAGTTGCCATTTTATAAATTGAACTTCATGTCTTTATTTAGTAACTGCTACTTTTGCTTACATTCTGCTTTGAGTTGAAGACAATTCAAGCCTCTGCAACTTAGAAAAAAATGTAGCATAACTTTGAAAATGGTTTTTAAAAGCTATCTTAGGGAAATAGCCACCAGCTGTCATTTTACTCTGAAACGACTTCTACATTTCTTGGCTCCCCTGTGTCTTTTTGCCAGTAGCAAAACAGCAGGTACTTTTACTTATCAATAAGTGTGAAACAGTACCCAAATGGTGTCCATGCAATTTTTTTCCTCTTTCATTATTAATATTAGTTAAATAACTCTACGTGAATGTTTAGTTGGAGAAAAGGATTGAAGAACATTTCAGTTAGGTAATGTAAGACTAAACACTAGTCAATCGAGTTGATCTCAATTTTTAAAATATTTTTTCTTACTCAACCTCTCGATTATAATCAAGCTAAGAGTAGTGGAGGGGGGAAATGGAGCACTTTCCCCTCTTTCCCAAGGGGAAACTTCTCATCTCTGGTAACCACTAGAAAAGAGGATAATTGAGTGAGATGTATTGAATTCCACTACCTTCATTCATTCACTTACTACTTCTTTTATTCACCCCTTCCTTGATTCATATATTTATTTGATAAATATGTTCTAGGCCCTGCAGATGTAGCAGTGAACAAGATGGATATGGAGCTTACAATTTAGGGGCATGCAGACAGACAGTAAACAATCAAATATACTTGTGATAGGTACCATGAAAAAAATAAACTAAGATTTTAAAAATGGACAGGATTTTGTGATCAGGAGGGCAGAGGTAGGCAGAGCTGCCCTTACATTAGGTAAAGTGGCCAGGAAAGGGCTATCTGTGGAGGTGATTTTTGGTTAAGAGAAAGTGACAGCTATATAGAGATCTGCAGAAAATGCCTCCTGAGCAGTGGGGGTTTCTGGGGCAATGGCCCACAGATAGGATAAATCTTGGCTTATTTGTCAATCGAGAAGGATGTGTAACTGAAAATGTGTCCCAAATGGGCAATGGAGGGAATAGCAACTGGTTTTGGGCAGCTTGTTCATGTCGCATTTTGGAGCTGTGACACTTTACTGAAAATGTTTACTCAGGACCTGTTTTAAACTTGTATATGTTTTTTAAAAAATTTAGCTATTTGTTGGAAAGGAACTGTCAAGAGATATGAATATCTTGGAGGAAGGATCCACTCTCAATGTTTTCTTTAGTTCACGTTATGAGTGACTATAATCTCATAGATTTAAAAAATACTTGTGTAATGCTTACTAAGGAGGTATGGTATTGTCAGTCGCAACCATGACACACTATTACTCCTATAATGCTACTATTCACAATAACAAATTTGAAAATTCTTTCATGATACATTGAGCCTGTACTGTACCATTTAGTATCTTTGATAGCCTCTTCAATTACTGCAATTAATGAATTCCATTTTTAAGAACAGAATAAAAACATTTGAAGTTTCATATAGCAAAAATATCAGCAAACAAATAAGAAAATATGTATTTTGGTCAGAACATGGTGATTTTGCCTTTAATATAAAAATATTTCCAAATTTGGAATTTCAAAAAGTTTTAAGTGATTGTAGCATCACAGGAATAGGTGATCTATTCTATCTCCAGGGTGATGGTTTCTCCCACCTCTGCACTTGCAGTAGAATTTAATCTCTGTCTCCAATAGGCAATGAACTACTTTCTTGTGTTTCAGTTGTATCCTCATTTCATCTTCCTGATGAGATTTGAAACTGTTGAGAATAGAGCCTTATGTTTTTAAACAATTTATATAATTTGGTCCAGTGCAATCGGTGCTTACATTAATAACTATAGGTCTTCACCTTCCTAAATGCTACCTACCTCAATTAATCTGAATAATGGTGTTATTTTCAACCTTTGCCTGGTCTAGCCACAGGATCCAGGAAAATCTTATTTCATGATGTAACAACTCCCTGCTTACCAGCTAGTGAGACCTGAAGAAAATATTTGTTGGAATGCACCAATTGATAGGACCAGACTAGAAAGATTAGAAATAGTTTATTTTTCTCTTATTCTACTACTTTCTTTTTTACTTTTATAAGTTATTTATTTTGTTTTCATTATGTTGATTACTTTATTCTTCAAAGTCTGTTACTATATTTTCAGTCAAATCCATTTTGCCATGAACACTTTGTAATTCATCTTGATTTTTGAGATGATTTTGTCTTTTCCTTGAAATTTTAAATGATTTTAATCAATTCTAGTTTTACATCTTTAGTTTTCTAATTATTTCTATTCTGAGTTTTAACTTTCTGATTTGGTGTGCATTTTGTATCTGGCAAACCATGCTTGTTTATGTTGGTGTGTTGAATTACAGCTTTATTCTATTTCATAGTTGAGGTTTTCATTAATACTATTTTGATTAGTTAAATAACATTTATTATTACTTTCAGTTTTTGTCTCCTTTATCAATTTGCATGAGTATTTCCCAACATTTTATTGTTCATTTTTAAATATTGTAGAGCTTCCTGAACCAGAAAAAAATAAAAGTGCAATATGGAGAGGGGGTTTGGATTTGAGTAGTACACCATCTTTCTTTCTTTAGTTGAACTCTGTTTTATTGATATAGAAAATTTCAATTTCTTTAATAAACTCTGCCTATCGGGAATGGGTTGGTACAGGCTCTGATTCAATGATCTGTTTTTTGTTTCTATGGAACATTCAATGACCATTGCTCGCTTTCTTCTTTTATTTCCTCACCAAATCTTCAATGTATACCTTCTACTTCCAAATTGCTTTTATCTGCTCTAAAAGCTTATTTTCTCAGAATTACTACCTCAGGGCCTATGTACTTTCAAACCTCTTCTTTTTGAAGCAGAGTTCTGGTTCATAAGGTATCAGACTTGTTTCTGCGTTTAGTATTTCCTACTAAAGACAGGGCCAGGTAATTCTGGAAGTTAGGTTATTTGAGTTGTGTGACCACTATCAATAGTAATTTCCTATTTTCTATGCAACATAACCCAACTCAACAATGCCAGTGTGTCAGGGATCACTGCTGATTACAGATGTTTATTATTGCAATTACATAAAAATTTTTAATTATTTTTCTCTGCTTATGCTATCTCTGTGGGTTATAGATGGCTTTATTTTCTTTCCTTTTTAGACTGTATGATTTGTGGAAGATTTGTGGATTTATGTTGGGGTATCTGGATTGAATCAGTCATGTGGACAAGTAGTACAGTACTTTTAGAGTTAGGTGACTAACTAGTCTGTTATTCATTATTTTATATTCACTTTAGGATACCCAGCTTACTTTTTTATAATCCAATTGGATTTTTAATTGTTCCCCACACTTGTAAAGTACTGGATTCTATGCTTATATGTAGGTATTAATTTATCATTCATTTCTAAGAGTATACTACTTATTTAAACTAATTCTTTCATGGCTCAATATATGTGTTCATTCCTAGCACACAGCGTGCTCTAATAAAATTTATAGTATAAAAATCATGTTTTTGAGCCAATTGTCTATGTTTGAAAACTCTTCTAAGTTGTTTAAGTCAATGATACCTAACTGTAAGTGGCTCCATACCTTCAAGTGCTATCATTGTTACTAAACAACTAAATAAATCATATATAATGTTATTATGATGCAAGTGTTCAAAAACAGCAATTGTGTAGTGTAAAGACCATGGGTTTTTGCATCAAATTGACTTGTTTCAATTTAGTTTTGCTGCCTTGTAGACCCTCTCTAAATTATTTATACTGCCTCAGTTTTTATTTTTAATTGTAAAGCAGATAAAATAACTACACTATGAAATATTTGCCATATTTCAATAAGATAAAATATTGAAAGCAACTAGCAAAATAATAGGTAGAAAGTATACACTCAAAAAATTGTTTGTACCTTCCTCTTTCCTTAGGAGAAGTTAAAATTGCATATAAAGGACTATGGTGCTACCATTGCTTCCCTAGTTCCAGTTGTCCTTTAATTTATCCAAACATAAATATCTCTCACCTGAGAATTAGTAATCACCATAATATAAATAGTATATTTATTAAAAACTCACAAATATATATATTGTTTTAATTGATAATTTGATGGTAAAGATTGTTATTTGCATCTTGGAACTAGGAAAATATGATAGAAAATACTTGCTCCCAACTCCAGTTGCTGGGGGATTTTCAATTCTTGTGTTCTCTGTGAATTAAGTTTTTATTCACTGAAAAGGTATTTTGTAAAATCTCATCATTATATCCACAAAGCTGTAAAACTTTAAATGCAGTAATTCTGAATTAAACAAATGTAATAGAACTACTAGTGGGATTTATAGAACTCAATAGCCATCTTGGAATATATTTCACAGATCACTTCTTATACTGTGAAATGAATAGCATTTTATATCTAAAGAAATAAATCTGCACATTAAAAAAAATTAGTGTTTCTCATGACCCACATGGTACTATTACTGGAAATACTATAGCTGGCATGATCCATTTAAGCAGTATAATTACTGGAATACTTGTATAGTCCTTTTGGAGTCAAAACTGCCACTTACAACGTGCAAAGAGAAACAATTAACTTTCTGTTATTGCAATCATCAAAGATACTTACTCTATCCCTAACTGGAATCCCTGATGCAGAAGACTTCCTCAGGCTACTTGAAAGACTCCTAGATTGAAAGACAAAAAGATGGGGAGAGAATGAAGAAAGGAGAGGTATAAAGCACATTCTGTCACAGAACCTCTACTGAAAAATCCTCAACAAGCAGAAAGAATTGAAAAATTCAAGCATGACTAAAGAGTACATTCCCCACTAGTCAGTAGATTTTGCTTCCTATTTGTCACTGCCACCTTGGAGAGCGGTGAGCATTAATAATGCATGGGTGCTAGGAATGTATTAGCAACTAACCTTGCGAAGAAAATCAGCTGGGGACCCCGAAGAGCTGTAAAATGAAAGAGAGAGACACAGGCAGACAAAAAGGCAGAGTGAGTACAAACACTTGCTCTGAACTATTCTTTTTATTTATTGAAGAGATTTGGAGAGCAGCGTCAGGTACATAGGCCACAATGTATCATTGTAAACAAAGAGTAGAAATCCTTAGAATGGGGCCATAATTGAGTTCATTGATCAAAATCACAAATTTCCCCATCCAACGCAGGTTTATTGCTCACCTTTGTGGAACATAAAGAAATGCCTCTGGGAGATAAGTGTATTTATACACTTAGGGAAATAAGAACTTTTTGTAAGTAACATATTAAACATATTTCTTAAAGAAACATAAACAAGCATACCTTTCAAATGTGGTATTTGTGATCTAATTTATTATGTAATATGCATTGCATGTAAATTTATTATGATATGTCAATGTAAATTCTGCTTGTAGAATTCTTTTTTTATTGTTAAATTTATTGAGGTGACGTTGCTTAGTAAATATTATATAGGTTCCACGTGTACAGTTCTATAATACATCACCTATGTGTTGTGTTATGTATTCATCATCCAGAGTCAGTTCTGTTTCCATCAGCATATATTGATATTTGAGAACCTGTCCCTTCTCTCTCACTCTACTTCCATACCCTCAGACAACCACTAATGCCTAAACCACTGATTGTATCCAGGAGTTTTTGTTTCTTTGTTGCTTTTAGCTTTGTGTTCCACATATGAGTGAAATCATATGGTTCTTGGTTTCTTCTGACTTATTTCATTTTGCATGATAGTATCAAGGCCCATCCATGTTGTCATAAATGGCCCTATTTCACCTTTTCTTATGGCTGAGTAATATTCCATTGTATGTAAGTACCACAACTTCTTTATCCAGTTGTCTACAAAGGACATTCTGGTTGTTTCCACGTTTTTATAAAACAAACAGGCAAACTAACATGCAAACATATACTGACTCAGTAAAGTTGCTCAGGTTTCAAAAGAAGAATTTAATTTTATAAAAATTGCATTTATTTTTAAATTGTTATTTTCAACAATTTTAAATGGAAACGAACTCAGTTCCATTGAGAAATTATGACATCTGTAAGGATGCCACCACATGATAACTTTGCACTTGTTGAGGGCTTCGAGTGTTATGGGGTGGCTTCACCACAGAGTGCTCCATGCTCTGTCCTTTCTACTCCCCTTAACCCCACTTCCCCACCCAATTTCTTCCAATATTATCCATACCCATCTAAAAATTACATGTCAATTTATTGAATTGATTGTGAAAGATGTTAGATCATGACTTATAAAATGTATTTTAAGCCTACCATCTTCAATTCAAAGTATTGACTTTAACACTGAGACTTTCATTTTTACATCCAAAGCTTTGTACCTGAAAAATTAGGAAGATTTTGTTAAAGATCAAAATATGAAATATTTTTAATTTGGTTACTAATGAATGTCTAGAAACTTTTTTTCTTTATTTTATTATAAAACAAACATATTGAATAGGTAGAATAATTTTTTATATATTTCAATATATTTCATATATCAACACATAGATTACATAATTAACATGTTATCATCCTTGCTTTATCTCATATTTAATCATCCTTTTCTCATTCATGAATTCACTTTATTATATTATTATATTTCAAAGTAAGTTATAGATATTATTATACTATACTTCTTCCTAAATACTTTAGCACTCACATCATTAACTAGATTTCAATATTTATACTTCTTTTAATGTAAAATATACATACAGTGAACAATTCAAATTATGGACACATAAACCAATAAGTTTTATCAAATGCAATAATTCTGTAACCCAGATTGCTTTCAATATGTTAAATGTTGTTATCATCACTTATTTACTACTTTCTTACTTCCGTGACATTTATTTAATTTTGAATAAAAAATAAATCCAAAGACTATAGCTAACAGATTTTCCCACAAAAAGCACTTATTTAATATTTAAGAAGACCAGATTTTGGCATCCTCAAATGATCATATGTTTAAGATATGAAGATTCTAAGAGAATTGCTTCACTACTACATTCTCACATTCGTTGCAATTGTTCTCTTGAGAAATGAGTAATTTCATCCTATTAGTTTCTGAACAGTTTTTGTTACTTAAGTAAATTTTTACATAGCCTTCTGTAATTATTATCATTATTATCATTATTATTTCTTCTCTTAATTTCTCATTTGGGAAAACATCCCAGAATAATTTTATTTTATTTTGGCAGTTTTCTCCCCCAAAGTTCTTTCCTTCTCCTCCCCCTTACTGCAATACACACGTATACATTCAAAGGAAACCTAAAGGGATAGTTACTAAATTCATTTGTGTTGCTTAAAGCTCACAATGTGTACTCATTAAATGTTTTTTACACAAAAGAATTTCAGAGATACATGAATAACTAATATGGAAATGAATTGAGTCACACTTTCTACATGTTAGCTGATAAGCAGTCTTTGAAGCAAATTACAAAAGATTGTACTTTTTTTCACAGAAATGCATTTAAGGGTTTACTATGAGCTCATTGGTCATAAATAGCAATGATATCTCAAAAATAAAACTTATTCAAACTCAAAAAGATATACCTTTAAATTTTAAAGTGACTCATTTATTGAAGGCTTACCCCGTACATCTTTTTCTTTTATTTTTAAATTCATGTGTATTTTAATCTTTTTTTTAAACAAAATATTATTAAAGTGTAACTGTTCATTGAGGAAAATATGAAAATATTACAAAACAAAATAGAAGAAAAAACCTGATATTTTACCATTCAGTAGCAGTCAATAACATATTGATTACTTGTGTTTATATTTATATATATATATGTGTGTGTATATATATATATATACACATATATATACACGTATATGTGTGTGTGTGTGTGTATATATATATATATTTATATACATATATATATATATAATTATTAAATTTATTGGGGTGACATTGGTTAGCAAAAACTACATAGGTTCCAGGTGTAGAATTCTACAGTGCATCGTCTATGTGTTGCATTATGTGCTCACCACCCAGAGTCGGTTCTCTTTCCATCACCATGTATTGACTCCCCCTCCCTCCCCTCCTACCCCATCTCCTCTTTTCCTCAGGTAACCACTAAACTATTGACTGTGCCCCTGACATTTTGTTCTTTTGTTGCTTTCAGTTTTTTGTTTTGTTTTGTTTTGTTTTTTAAATTGATTTTTATTGTTAGACTTATTGGGGTGACATCTGTTAGCAAGGATTACATAGGTTTCAGGCATACAGTTCTACAGTGCATTGTCAGCTTGTTGTATAATAAGTTCACCACCTAATGTGACTTCTCTTTCCACCACCTTATATGCTTTCAGTTTTATATCCCATATATAAGTGAAGTTATACCACATGTTCTTGTTTTTTCTGTCTGGCTTATTTCACTTAGCATGATGATCTCAAGGTCCATCCATTTTGTGGCAAATGGCCGTATTTCATCTTTTCTTACAGCTGAGTAATATTCCATTGTGTATATGTACCACAGCTTCTTTATCCAGGCATCTGTCACAGGGTACTTGGGTTGTTTCCATGGCTTGACCACTGTGAACAGCACTGTGATGAGCACCGGGGAATGTAAGTCTTTGCGGACTAAGGTTTTCAAATTTTGGGAGTAGATATCCAGAACAAGAATTGCTGGGCTATAGAGTAACTCCATTCCCAATTTTCTGAGGAACCCCCACACTGCCTTCCACAGTGGTTGTACCAGTTTGCATCCCACCAGCAGTGTACCAGAGTTCCTTTCTCTCCACACCCTCTCCAGCCCTTGTTATTCCTTGTCTTGTTAATAGTAGCCATTCTGACGGGTATGAGGTGGTATCTCATTGTGGTTTTGATTTGCATTTTCCTAATAGCTAATGAAGTTGAGCATTTTTCATGTATCTCTTGGCCTTTTGCATGTCTTCACTGGTAAAGTATCTGTTCAGGTCTTCTGCCCACTTTTTAAATTATTTGTTTTTGTTGAGCCATATTGGTTCCCTTATCAGAGGCATTGTTTGCAAATATTTTCTTCTGTTCAGTTGGTTGTTTCTCTACTTCATTGATGGATTCTTTCACTGTGCAGAAGCTTTTTTAGATTGATATAGTCCCATTTATTTATTTTTGCTTTTACTTCCCTTGTTTTTGAGGTCAGGTTTATGAAGTCCTCTTTGAGCCTGAGGTCTGAAATTTAGTATTGGTGTTTTCTTTGACAGTCTATTGTTTCAGGTCTTATGCAGAGGTCTTCATTTTGATTTAATTTTGGTATATGGTGACAGTTCACGGTTCAGATTCATTCTTTTGCATGTGGTTTTCAAATTTTCCCAGCACCATTTGCTGAAGTGACTTTCTTTTCCCCATTGTATATTTTTTGTTCCTTTGTAAAAAATTATTTTTCCATATATTTGTGGGTTTATTTCTGGGTTCAGTGATATTCCATTGGTCTGTGTGTCTGTTTTTCTGCCAATACCATGCTGTTTTGATTATTGATGCTTTGTAGTATAGGTTGAAATCAGGGACCATGGATGCCTCCAGTGTTCTTCTTTGTATGTAGGATTGCTTTGGTTATTTGGGCATTTTCCTGGTTCTATACAGATCTAATATTTTTTTTTGTATTTCTTGAAAGAATGTGGGATTTTTCTAGGAATTATGTCAAATCTGTATATTGCTTTGGGTAATATGGCCATTTTAACAATGTTGAATCTTCCAATCAATGAACACTGAATATCTTTTCATTTCTTTGTGACCTCTATAATTATTTTAACAGTGTCTTATAATTTTTGGTGTGTAAGTCCATCATGTTCTTTGTTAATTCCCAGGTATTTTATTACTTTTGTTGTGATTGCAATCGGTATTGATTCTCTCATTTCTTTTTCTGAAGTTTCATTGTTGGTATATAGAAATGCCATTGATTTTTGTACACTGATTTTGTATCCTGAAATTTTACTGTACTCATTTATTGTTTCTAATAATTTTCTGATGCAGTGTTTGGAATTTTCTGTATAAAGGGTCATGTCATCTGCAAATAGTGACGGTTTGACTTCTCTCCCAATTTCAGTACCTTATTTATTTATTTGTTTGTTTCTTTGTTTGTTTGTTTGTTTGCCTGATTGCTCTGTCTAGAACTTCCAATACTATGTTGAATAGCAATGGTGAGCCCAGGCATCTCTGTCTTGTTCCTCATTTTAGGAGAATAGGCTTCAGCTTTTCCACATTGATATTAGCTAAGGGTTTGTCATATATGACCTTTATTGTGTTGAGGTACTTTCCTTCTATATCCATTTTATTCAGTGTTTTGATCATAACTGGATGTTGTGTCTTGTCAAATTCTTTTTTTTATCAAATTATATAATCATATGGTTTTTGTCTTTTAATTTGTTTATGTAGGGTATCATACTGATTGATTTGCTTATATTGAACCATCCTTGTGCTCCTAGGATGAATCCCACTTGATTGTGGTGTATAATCTTTTTGATACACTGTTGTATTCTATTTGCTAATACCTGGTTTAGGATTTTTACATCTGTGTTCATCAGAAATATTAGTCTATAGTTTTGTTTTCTTGTGTTGTCTTTATCAGGCTTTGGTGTTAGGGTAATGTTGGCCACAGAGAATGAGTTAGGAAGTATTGCTTCATCTTCAATGTTTTTGGAAGAGTCTGAGAAGGCTAGATGTTAATTCTTCTTTGAATGCTTGATAAAATACATTGGTGAGACTGCCTGGTCTGAGGCTTTTGCCTTTGGAGAGGTTTTAGATGATTGTTTCAGTTTCTTTACTATTGATTGATTGATTTAGATATTTTAGTTCTTCATGTTTCTACAAGCTTGTCCATTTCTTCTAGGTTGTTAAATTTGGGGCATGAAGTCTTTCATAATATTTCATTATGATCATTTGTATTTCTGTGATATCAGTTGTAATTTCTCCCATTTCATTTCTAATTTTTGTTATTTGTGTCTTTTCTCTTTGTCTTTTGGTTAGCCTAGCCAGGAATATGTAAATTTTATAGAATTTTTTCCAAGAACAAGCTCTTTGTTGCATTACATGTTGTTTTTCTATTCTCAATTGCATTTCATTCTGCTCTAATTCTTATTATTACTTTTCTTCTGCTGATTTTTTGTTTTTCTTTCTCCTTTTTCTAGTTATTTTTTTTAAGATGGGATGTTAGGATATTTACTTGTGATTTTTCTTGTTTCTTAAGACAGGCCTGTAATGATATAAATTTTCCTTTTATTGCTGCTTTTGCTGCATCCCAATAATTTTGATACATTGTATTTTCATTGTCATTAGTTTCTATGTATTTTTAATCTCTTTTGTTACTTCTTCTTTGATCCAGTCATTTTTAAATAATATGCTGTTTACTATGTTTTTGCAGTTGATCTCCAATTTCAAAGCTTTGTTGGTATGCTTTCAATCTTCTTGAACTTGATGAGGCTAGTTCTGTGTTCCAGCATATGGTCTATCTTTGAGAATGTTCCATGTGTGCTAGAAAAGAATGTATAGTCTTGTGTTGTAAGATTAAGTGTCCTGCAAATGCTAATTATAGCCAATTGCTATAGTGTATCATTTAAATCTGATATTTCCTTATTTATTTTCTGTTTGGATGATTTGTCCATAGCCATTAAAGGGGTGTTTAGGTCCCCTACTATAATTGTGTTTTTGTCAGTGTCTCCTTTTAGGTCTGTTAGTAGTTACTTTGTATATTTTGGTGCTTCCTGGTTGGGGCATATATATTAATGGGTGTCATGTCTTCGTGTTGTTGTATTGTTTCTTTTATCTTTATGAAATGTCCATCTTTGTCTTATTACCTTTTTTATCCTGAAGTCTGTTTTATCAGATATCAGTATGGCAACTCCTGCTTTTCTCTGGATATATTTGCTTGGAGTATAGTTTTCCACCCTTTCACTCTAAGTCTGTTTGTCCTTGTGACTGAGGTGTGTCTCTTGGAGAATATGGATGGGTTTTGTTTTATAATCCAGACTGCTACTGTGTTTTTTTATTGGTGAGTTCAATTCATTTACATTTAGGGTGATAATTAATATAAGAGGATTTTCTATGACCACTACCTTCTTATTTATTTATTTATTTATTTATTTATTCATTTTTGTTGTTGTTGTCCTAACTCTTCCCCATTTATTTTGATTTTTTGTTTCAGGTTTAATAGCCCCTTCCAATATTTCATGAAATGTTGGCTTTGTGCTAGAGAATTCCCTCAGCTTTTGTATGCCTGAAAAGTTATATATTCCTCTTTCATATCTAAAGGATAATTTACTAAATAAATTATTCTTGGCTTGAAGTTTCTCTCTTTTAAAATTTTGAATATTTGATTTCTCTCTTTTCTTTTTTTTAATGCATTTTTATTGTTAGACTTATTGGGGTGACATCTGTTAGCAACAATTACATAGGTTTCAGGCATACAATTCTACAGTGCATGGTCAACTTGTTGTATAATAAGTTCACCACCTAATGTGACTTCTCTTTCCATCACCATATATTTAGCTCCCCCTCCTTCCTCTCCCACCCCCTCCCCTTTCTCCCCTCCCTAACCCACTCGTCCCAAAATAAACATTAAACTATTGATTGTGTCCATGGGTTATTGTTTGTTTGTTCATTTCTTTTTCCTTTGTTGCTTAAAGTTTTATATTCCGCATATGAGTGAAGTTATACAGTTCTTTGTTTTTTCTGTCTGGTTTATTTCACTAAGCATGATGATCTCCAGGTCCATCCATTTTGTTGCAAATGGCAATATTTCATCTTTTCTTACAGCTGAGTAATATTCTATTGTGTATATGTACCACAGCTTCTTTATCCAGTCATTTGTTGCAGGGCACTTCGGTTGTTTCCATGTTTTGGCCACTGTGAACAGTGCTGCGATGAACATTGGGGTACATAAGTCTTTGCGGACAAAGGTTTTCAAGTTTTTTGGGTAGATCTCCAGAAGTGGGATTGCCTGGTTAAATGGTAACTCCATTCCCAATTTTCTGAGGAATCTCCCCACGGTCTTCCACAGTGGTTGTACCAGTTTGTATTCCCACCAGCAGTGTACCAGAGTTCCTTTCTCTCCACATTCTCTCCGGCACTTGTTATTCTTTGTCTTGTTGATAACAGCCATTCTAACAGGTGTGAGGTGATATCTCATTGTGGTTTTGATTTGCATTTCCCTGATAGCTAATGAAGATGAGCATTTTTTCATATGTCTGCTGGCCATTTGTATTTCTTTGTGGGAGAAGTGTCTGTTTAGTTCTTCTGCCCACTTTTTTAATTGGGTTGTTCATTTTTTTGTTGGTAAGTCTTATTAGTTCTTTATATATTTTAGATATTAGACCCTTATCTCATACGTTATTTGCAAATATTTTCTCCCATTCAGTTGGCTCTTTGCCTTGTTGATGGTTTCTTTCTCTGTGCAGAAGCTTTTTAGTTTGATATAGTCCCATTCATTTATTTTTGCTTTTACTTCCCTTGCCTTTGAGGTCAGGTTCATGAAGTCTTCCTTGAGTCCTAAGTCTATAAGTTTAGTACCAATGTCTTCTTCTATACAGTTTATTGTTGCAGGTCTTATATGAAGGTCTTTAATCCATTTGGAGTTAATTTTTGTATATGGAGAGAGTTCACAGCTCAGGTTCATTCTTTTGCATATGTTTTTCCAGTTTTCCCAGCACCACCTACTAAAGAGGCTGTCTTTTCTCCATTGTATGTTTTTTGCTTCTTTATCGAAAATTATTTGTCCATAAATTTGTGGGTTTATTTCTGGGTTTTCAGTTCTGTTCCATTGGTCTATATTTCTGTTTTTCTGCCAGTAACAAGCTGTTTTGACTATTAGATACTTTGTAATATAAATTGAAATCAGGGAATGTAATGCCACCAGACTTATTCTTTTTATGTAGTATTGCTTTGGCAATTCGAAGTCTTTTCTGGTTCCATGTAAATCTAATAATTCTTTTATCTATTTCACAAAAGCATGATTGTGAGATTTTAATGGGTAGTGCATTAAATCTGTAGATTGCTTTGGGCAGAATGGCCATTTTAACAATGTTAAGTCTTCCTATCCATAAACAGGGGATATTTTTTCACCTCTTAAAGTTTGTTCCAATGTCTTTCAAAATGATTTCTCTCTTTTCTGACTTGTAGAGTTTCTACTGAGAAGTCTGATGATAACCTGATGGGCTTTCCTTTTAAACATAATAATTTTTTTTTATCCCCTGGCTGACTTAAGAATTTTCTCTTTGTCTTTGATTTTTTTACATCATTTGTATAATGGGCCTTGGAGAAGATTTGCTAGAGTCCAGGTGGCTAGAGGTCCTATTTTCTTTCTGAGTTTGTGGTTCTAGATCCATAGGTTTGGGAAGTTCTCATCTACTATTGTTTGAATAAGCTCTCTGTAGAATTCTGTTCTGTCTCTTCTGGTATTCCTATTTTTCTCATGTTGTTCTTTCTAATGCAGTAAGATAGTTCTTGTAGAGTTCTTTCATTTCTTTTGACTCCCAAAGCTCTCTCTTCTTTCTACTATGTTGTTTCCATGTTCCAGTCTTTGATACCACTAATTCTTTTCTTGATTTGATTGGCCCTGTTTCCTATGGTAGTTAGTTCATTTCTCAGTTCTTTTATTGTGTGGTTTAGTTCTAGAATTTCTGTTTGATTCATTTTTTATAGTTTTAATTTCTTTGTTAAAATATATATTTTTGTTTACAGATTTCTCTGAGATCATTTATTTGCATCTAGGTACTCTGCCAACATTCTTTCAGCTCTCTGGGTGTTTTATAAACTGCAGTGTTAAATTCTGTAATAAGTTCCTTTCCTGGAGATTTTTCATTTTCTTTGTGAGTGGCTTTGATTCCAAAGGTACTTTGTTGTATTTGATGTGTTTTTTCTCCTGGACATAAGGATTTCTTCTCTGGCAGATATAAAGAGGTCTTTCTTTCACTTCCCAGTTGGTGTCACTGTAGCATCTTACAATATTTTCTCTTGGTTATTCAATATTCTGCCTTTGGGTGTTTTCCTGCAAGGTGGGCTTCTCTGACCCAGACTTCTTGATCTTTATGTGTCTCCTCTTTAGGAAAATGTGGTGGGTGATGATTTGCTATGCCTCTGAGATCAGTTCAGGATAAGCTGCAGTGCCTGTGTTTTGCAGTTTCCCTGAGTCCTCCTGTTTCCATAAGGATGGGGTTAGTTGAAAAGTCCTCCTGTTTCCATAAGGATGGGGTTAGTGCTGGTTTTGTTTGCCTTTCCTTTCTTTTCTTTTCTTTTTTTTCCCCCAGCTGGCTGTTAAGCAAACACTAGATGGAGTTGGAGGGGTGAGCTCTGGGACAGATTTAGCAGACTCTGTATATATGGTTTCTGCCTGGGGGTGAGTCCCAGGGTTTCTCCTTTGGTGCACAAATCTTTTCATCAGGGATGCCAGGGCAGGCCAGATATGGGTCAGACATGGGCAGGGCACAGGCTGGGTGTGAGCTGCTGGCTCTGTCTTTGTCTTTTCTCCTGAGCTTGCATTTCACCCAGGACCATGTTTTACTGTGGTCAACATTTCCACAGCAGCTGGTTCTCAGTTTCAAACTTACCCAGAGACAATTTTTGATGGAGCCAGTGCTTCTGCACCAGCACCAAGTTGCCACTGGGGCTCTGTTATCACCCAGAGCAGTTCATAGTCTTTGTTCAGCCTCTAACCCAGCCAGGGCATTGTGCTCTGGTTGGGATCCCAGGGCACTGCTGCTTGGTTGGGTTTTAATTTGCCAAAAGTCTTACAGGGTTTAAGTTGCCCTCACCTCTGCTTTTGTTTTTCCTTGGACTTTAAGCTGCCCAGGATTGTGTTGCTTTTTGACTAGTGTCCCCAGGTCTCCATCTCACTCCTTCTTCTGTCAGCCCCCAGTTATGTTCTGCAGCCCTGTATCCACTCTGCTCCCTTCCCACCTCTCCTGTTCACCTCACCCCCTTTCTCTCACCTTCAGTTGTTTTCTTGTGACGTATGGATTTCTCAGCTGAGGCCATATCACTCAGCCTTTTTCCCATTGGATTCAAGTTGTTTAATGTATTTCCAGAAGATGTTTCAAGGATCTCCTCTCTTGCCACCATCTTAGGTCTCCCTTTTCTATTTTCATCAAGAACCAAACTTATCTTGGATTTGGAGAAATTTTCTTCATTGTTTCATATCTATATTCTCATTTCTTAGTTGTTTAAATTTATTGGTTTATTATGAGTGTCCCACCTTCTTTTCCATTATGAAAAGTGCTTCATGATTTAGCAAGCACTTTAGATTCAATAACCTGAGGCCTCTATGACAAAAGTTTTCTATAATCAGCCCTATTATGTGACTTCCCTTCCATTCTACAATCACATAGGAGAGGAAGCACTAAGGAACATGTAACTGCAAGTGGTGGTGGTAGCAGCAACATCCATTGGTGTTTCCTGAAAGCACACCTCATTCAAGTCACAAACTTCACTCTTGTTCCCACCAGTTAGTTGAGCAGGGGCAGAAAGGTCCATGAAGAAAGACAGAAAAAACTGAGTAGTAAAACCTGAAGAAAGATAGGAGAAATTTACCCATTTCAGGAATAGCTTATGTCTTCATTTACTTAATTTCTAATAATAAATAAAATTAAATGATAATTTATATAACTAAAGTAATTTATTTAAATTATTTGTTTTACTTTCCAGTCTCTAGAAGGCAAAAAACCTCTTTTCTAAAAATTTCACAAGGAACAGAAACAGGTTCTGCACATATTTTTTTTAATTATGCCAATTTGTTAAAACAAAGACTATTGTCATTGTATTCATCTGTCAGGAGACTATTATACTTGCTCTCTTTTTTCTCTTATTATCAATACACCTTTTACTTTTTCTAATGCCAAAAAAAAAAAAGAACAACAACAACATTTAAATTTTTATACTGAGAATTGAAAGGAAGGGCAATGAAACATTTCAGTTATTGTGGATGAAACTGTGCTTAATATAGCAGAGAAATATATATGGAAACATATATGTATCTTTAAGCTCATAAGGCTGTTTTTCAACTAAAAATTTATTGATCTTTTCTGAAAGCTTTGACACAAACACACACAATATGAAGACATTTTATTCTTCATAACAAAAGTTTTAGAAACTTAAATATTATCCAATAGGCACCTGTAGAAACAAATGATCCTGATTAAGAAAAAATAAAAAATAAAAAAGGATCCATTTGAACTCAATTCTTCCACTTTACAAAATAGCTAATCTAATTCTTAAAAATAAGTTTACCATTGGAAATAATTGATAGCTTTGCATACTTTCCTAACATTTTCCAATATTTCAACTAAAATTCAACTTCTTTCACTTTAAGTGAGAGATTGTAATTAATTCCTCCTCCCATAGAGGTATGTAAACACATAGAACCTGGCCTTACTTTGTCAGGTAGTTGATTTTAGTTGACAGAATAAACTTCCCTTATTGCTGGCTTTAAATATTTGAAAATTTGGGGGGTTTCTATGTAATTCCATTAGGATGCTATCCAATTCCTCTTAAAACATGTTTGTTTGTTTTTTTAACTACTGAACTGACCCAATCTCAATATTTCTTTTTGGATACATTTCAGTATTTTTTAAACAAGAAAAAATAGTGTCCCAAGGAACTATTAACAAGAAAATTTCAATTAAAAATTATTATGGCAATGCCATGAACCAAAAAAAAGCTAAGGGATGTGCAATGGAAATGAACAAAAACTACATTTCTCTTAGTAGCTAGACTCAAGGTGATTCACTTATCCTCTAGTTAGAATGTGCTACTGTGCAAAGGTACTAACTAACATATTTTCTTGTTTTATTAAATTGTGGATTAACAAACTGATGATTTTCCATTAAAATTATTCTAAGATTAAAATTTATTGCAAGACAATTCTTAATCAGCCTATTAAAATGTATATTAATTCAAATATATAAACAAGAGCCCATTCATTTAGGAAAAGAGAAAGCATAAAACATAAAATAAGTAAATTACATAGTAAGTTATGTAAGTATATTGCACTATATTAAAATATGATACATGGAATAGAAAAAAAATTAGCAGAACAAGAGGAATCTGGAGGGTATATGGATTTCAATTTTAAATGAATGGTTAAAATATAATCTTGATTCAGGAACTAACATCTGAGCAACAACTTGAAGGAGATGAGGGATTAAAACATGTCAATATTAGGAAATGTTTTTGTGAATAAAATCCCTAAGAAGCTCTGGTCTCCAAGTTAATGTGACTTGCAGAAAGCCCAGTAGAGATACATGGGGGATTATTATACAACAGTACTTGGCAATATTCCCCACAACAATCTTCTCTCCTCAGTATACATACACACATTCAAATATAATATAGATAGATAGATAGTGACATAGATTATAATATATATCCAACAAACAACCAAATATTTATTTTTTAATTAGACAAAATCTTGGGATAGCCAATATTTTTTACTGTAATTTTTTGTTTTAAAATAAAGTCCTTTTTATTTTAATATGTATGGAGTTACAGCCCCAAAACCTGCAAAAATGGCTAGTGTTCAATATTAAGCAAAGTGAAGGAGTAAATCAATTCATTATCTTATATAGAATCTCAACAAGAAGAAGAAACATAGAAAAAAATCTAATGTACTAACATAGACTATATTACATTCAGGAAGCACAAATGTAATTTTAGAAAAAATGGTGTGAAACAAAAAGAGAAAGACTTTAGAAGTAAAATAACCTGTTAATTTAATCTGAATAGAAAATAACAAAGACTACATAATTCAAAAAGAAAGTAATTTAAAAATATGAAATACAGATATGCAAAACTAGATGGTCTAACATTCAATTTGTTTCACAAAGAGAAAATGGGGAAAGGGATGTAGAAGACTTACGCATTGACAACATTAAAGGCTTCCCTAATTACTCTGCTCAGTGAAAACAGAAGAATTTATGACTACACACATTACTGTAAAATTTCAGAACACTAAAGATCACCAGAAGATATTGAAAATTATAGAAGAGAGAAAAGCTTTCTATAAAAATATTATATTGGTATTGTAATTTTTATCACTGTCACTGGATGAACAAAAGTAACAGTACAAAATGGTTCAAAATTTTATACCCAAAAAAACTGTCATTAAAGTAAAGGTATAAAGATTTTCAAGATAGAAGGCCACAAAAAAATTACCTCCAATGCATTTTTATAAGGGGATATGTGAAGATAAAGTAAAATACAAAAAGTAAACCCCTAAAGGTGGAGGTATGTAATCCAGAAAGAAATGATTGCAATTCTACATATCTATGAAGGAAAGCATGAGGGTGAAAGTTCTATAGAAAATTAAAAGGCAAGTGTTCCAGATGGAAGGAGGAGAAATACAGCTTTCAGGGAAAAGTTTGACTTAAAAAAAAAAAGGAAGAAGAAAGAAAGAAAAGAAAAAAGGAAAACAGTGTCATGAAGAATGAAAATTTCTGATTGAAAGATTAGAAAAAAATGAAGGTGTGAGAGTCGGATAACAGTTAAAAATAAAAATACAAATGCCCAATATAATAACTAGAAAAGTATATTAAAAAATCATGGTCCAAATATAAAGTAAATTAAAATAAAGTATGTTCCTACTAAATGTGAGTTCTCAATGAATATTTGAAGAATAAAGAAACGCATAAATTTTGACAATGGAAATGTACAAGGGTAGCTGAAAAAAAATAAGGTATATCTAAAACAAAGAAAGGAAGAGAAAAACGTAGGCTATGAATACCCTCAATTTGCAAAATGTGGAGTCAGAAGATGCTATTCTATAAAGAAAAGAAATGTGAGTTTGAATATATCACTTAAATTACAATAGCAAACAATGGAGAAAATAATCTAAAATAGCAAAATAATTCAAACCCTGGAATGAGAAGAGAGAATTATGAATATAGGATGAATACTCTTATTTTATATTAAAAATGATTAGCTGTTGTCTGGGATAGAGATATAAGTATATTGTCAAAAAATTATGATAATACTTTCTAGAAAATTTTAAATTTAAATTATTACATTATGCTAAGTGAAAGAAGCCAGAAACAAACTGCCAAATATTGTATTTTTTTATCTTATAAAATATCCAGAATAGGTGATGGAACACAAATTGGGGGTTTCCAGAGTTGGGAGAAAGGGCCAATGTTGGCAACTGCTTAATGGATGTGAGGTTTCCTTTTCAGGTGATGAAAATGTTTTAGAACTAGATGGGGATGGTGGAAGTACAACATTGTGAATGTACTAAATGCCACTGAATTGTTTACTTTAAAATGGTTAATTTTGTGTCATGTAAATTTTATCTCAAAAAAAACATCAGAATTACTAAAAAAGTAAAGAGTTTAGGACTGAAACAGTAAGGAATGAAACCAGAGACTGTTTATTTTCCCCATGAACTTATTTGTCCTATGGGATGTATTATATTATGCATGCATTATTTTGAAATATGTTTTCTTATTTTTAAAATGAAACAAATTTAGCTAAGATGAAAGAAACAAAAGTTCTGTCTCTACAGAGAATACAGGAAATGGAACAGTAAAATGTTATCTGGTTTATTAGATTGCAAATGGATGCAAATATGCTTGAAACATAATCTTTTTTACTTTCAGAAGATATAAATGGATTTTAGCTATTTGTTTCAATTATATGCTTATGCAATTAAATAAATGCATATATATTTCAGATAAGTATGATGAGCAATAAGAAATCTATAAAATGAGCATCAAATGTACTTATTTAATTCCCTCTAATCCTACTGTAACCTGCACTCAAAGCTTTGTGTGTTAATTATGAAGGGATATGAATCTCTGCATTTCCTTTATCCTTGCCTTTTAGTAGTGACTTGGTAATATTTCTTAATGGGCTTTGTTGTCTGATGAGCTGAATTACTGCGTTCTCTGCATAGGACTCTGCTAAATTATCTAAGATATTTGAGAAATTAACTTTCATTTAAACATTAGAATTTAGGACAAATCATGAAAAGATTACCTCTGATGAAAAATAAAAATCAATGTTTTGTTTGTAACTTTTCAAGAAGATAAAGCAGTCATATGTTTTCCATTTATAATTGTATTTGTATTTAAAGCAAAAATGAAAAGCAATTTCCATGATAAACTATAACAACATTCCTTGCCCTTCTCTCTTTCAATACAGATATTTCCCTTAAAATAAGAATTTTGCCTTCAAAAATGTCCTTATTTCAACCTTTGAAATTTTAGTTAAGTTACTCATAGACACACCATTGAACATCATTGTTTTTAAGAAGTAAATTTGTTCTCATTTATGATGGTGAAATCTTCTAAATATGCACATTTCAAAATCCTCAAGATTTGTAAGTGGAACTTAATGAAATGGAAATCTGGTTGGTAATTATACCCAGCTCCGCCGGAGAGTTCATGGTGCTGTCAGCCTGTTTGGTCATGGGTAGCTAAGCAACACAGCCAACTAGCACCTTGGTGGAGGATATTTTTAGTTTCATTGCACATTTTTTTCATTTATCTATTGGAGATTGATTTGTTTTGCAATTTGTTTTGAGACTCCACTACTTAAAAGTAAAGGTATACCATTATACCAAAGGAAATATGCAAATGGGAATTTAAAAAAAAAACATGATAATCTCCATGATTTGATACATACACATATAAACATTATTGTAGAATTGAACATTATACTTTATATATTTTTTAAAACAGTGAAAATACTTTTGAGGCTTTGAAAGTAATGACATCAATGAATAAAAGGGCTGAGTTCTGATCTCATGAATGAAGACATGAACACTTGAAAAGTTAAATAGCTTAATTTGTTTATGACCTCGAATTCATAGTCCAAGATTGTGTAATAAGTAGAACATGAACTAGACACTAGGATTAAGTTCCTTTGGTAAACAGCATTTCAGGGGGCAAAGAGAAACACACAAGGTGTCAGAAATCTTAAATGTCAGAGTAACAATGGGCAGAAAGTTTTGGAGTAATTAATTACATTTCCAAACTCCTATGTTCCTATGATACATCTGGAAGAGTGCTGATGGCCACAAAGCATGTTTACTGTGTCGGATCACACTTGCCATTTCTACCCACTAGCCTTGACTGAGAGGGTTTCTCTCTTTAAGGTCACCTATTCACATATCACTAATAGAAAATGCCATGGCTTAGAGGAAGAGGAAAAAAAAAAAACAAAAACCAATAAATAAACACATGTGATGTCTAGAACTGACAACCTTGGAGTGTTCAAATACTGCCCAACAACTAATATCTATGTTCCTAAATTAAATAATTAATTTCCCTCTACTTTATATTCTCACTTACGTAATGGGATGATACGTTCCATCATTCAGAGTGTTGT
Source organism: Lyroderma lyra (assembly GCA_004026885.1). NCBI lineage: Eukaryota > Metazoa > Chordata > Mammalia > Chiroptera > Megadermatidae > Lyroderma > Lyroderma lyra. The sequence goes on from PVJL010000277.1 coordinate 463,283, forward strand.
GAAAAGTTGATGAAGTACATAGAATATCTAGCACAAATTAGGCCACTTAAACGTGGTCCAACTCTGTCCCCACCCTTTGTAACCTGACACAATGATCAAGTACTGATAGTGATTTAGACATTTGTCATAATCATACCAATTATCATTAATACAATCTAGGGAGCTACCAACTCTTAAGCATTATCGCTATTTTCTTAAGAGGAATAATCAATCATTCAGTAGGATAATAGATGTTATTTCTATTAAAAAAATGGAAATTGACCTGAGCTAACTGAATATAAAGAAGGATTTTATAAACTTACATCTCTCATGATTAAAAACCTGAACATTTTAAATTTTAAAACACTTCTAAAATATAATCCCTGCTTCATTTAAATATAATTATAGCTTGTTTAATAGAGTAAAATCATCGTTTAGAACTATAAGGATTTCCTGTGTGATTGATTTAAGAGCCTAGAATCATGATTCAGTTTCCCGGGTTGTGTTCTTGGCAGTATCGAATGTACTTCTTGAATCATATCTTAAAGGGTGGGGGGTTGCTCTCTATGGAGACTGACCAAGTTCATTTCCCTACATAAATTGATAGTGGAGAAAAAGTGACAGGTTCGAGGACGTTTCCCATCCTGCTTGTTGTTCATTTTTACATTTTGGCTAAGTTGAATTCGAAGCCTTATCATTTGTATAGTTGGTGAGTGACCATGACAGGGACTCTAGGATGATGCAGCCTCCTACAGGGGTGTTCAGGCCTCAGTCTTGGCACAGGAGCAAGCAACATGGGAGAAGACTGGTTGGATTCAAAGCAGTGATGTGAAGAGGCAATGACTATATTTAGCTTGATTTACTCTTGTTTGTGTTCTTTTCCATGAATGCTGAATAAGGTAGAATTTGACCCTTGCTAGTGGGGACAACAAAGGAAGGAAGTCACATAACACACTCCCTTTAGTTCTGAAGTGGAGATAAGATTAAACAATAGTAATGCTTCTCACTACTGACATAAAAATAAATTGAAAACATTACCAAGAATGCCACTAATTCAGAGCTCCCCAATCACACTTCCAATGGAGACACTCGTTTCCTGGTACTCTGGAGACTTGCAAATAAATGGATCAAAGTGCTGTGACGTAACTGTTATCGCAATAGAATGAGCCTTAGGCAGAGAAAAGCTAGCAGAACATCTATACATGAAAACCAGTAATGATGTAGGGCAATTTGCAACTATGACATTTTTCATTTAATGTTTTATATTAGGTAATAGAGACAGTCTTCTACATGTTGGCCTGTGTGATATATGCTTGAGTACTATTACATATACTAAATACATTACTGAACACAACAGGATGAAAGTCATACGACTCTGAGGTATTGTATATATTAGTATATAATGTTAGTATCAAATATACACAGTGATTTGGGACACCTTGCTATTCTTTGCACACAACTTATTTTATTAAGTTGCCATGACTCTCTTTAAGACAGTGTCTTTATCGGTATTTGTTATTTATTATTAACCCATGGCACATTATTGGGCTTAAAGCTCACTATATTATTTCAGACTTATTTTTTTCATTTTCTGTTAATGAGTATTTTCTTAAAGAATTGTCTTTTAAAAATCACTGATTTTTAATGTTTAAATTTTTACTCAAAAAAGAAAGCAGAAATAACCTACTAATCATTTTAAACACAGCTGCTGTTTACCTTGAAATGATATCAATGCTTTTAAAGTTTTAGGTCATTTTCTTTCCCTTCACTTTGGACTGGTATAAATGTTTAAATAGCTAATCTTACACAAATAAGATAAAGAGTTTGCCCTGACAGGAACCTCCTTTATTTCCTCATTTTTTTCTTTTTCTTGTTTTAATTAGCAAGATACGCCTTATTAAAATGATAATGTGGTTTCTTCCTGATACCTCTATATTCAGCAAATTGTTTTCTTGGTTTTATATTTATGGAAAATTTTAATTTCTTTAATATTCATGATATTATCTGCCAATAATGCTAAACTATGACATATAATTTCTGAAGAATGTATGCAATTGACTTTAAATATATTCTTAGTGTTTTTATTTTATAGTTGACTCTATCAAACTTTTTCACCCTTAAATTTTGTTTCACATCCTTAAAAACAAATAGGTAATCCCATGTTATAGTGTAGTTAGCTATTAATAGATTTTATTATATAAGAATGCTTTTCCATGTTACATTATGTGATGATTAGAAACAACATAGTATAGTGAGTGAGATTATGTAATTTGATGTCAGATTACAAAATCTGAAAAGATATTAAATACTTGGACTTCAGTTTCTTTATCTGTAAAGGAGCATTATTATATAAAATTTTGATAATAGTAAGACATAAATGAAGTTTGCATGTGAAATGCCTAATATTTAGTTTGGTATGCCACCGATGTTCAAGAAATAGTATCTATTATCATTAAATATATGCTGGACTTGACTCTAAAATTTTAATTATGTGCTAATGGAAATGTTTTCAGGAAATAAAGCAAAAATATTTAGAATGCTACTGACCAAGCAGCCTATTCTTTCTTTCTTTCTTTTTTTTTTCAGGGCCATTTTACAACTGAATGAAATCATAAGGCTTAGAATATAAAACAGATATGCATCTCTTCTCTAAAGTGGATTAATTAAATTTTTCTATTTCAAACTTTGTAATTATCTTCACAAAATCCTGATTTTTGAAAAATATGCATGTGGTTTTTAAAAATTTGACTATTTCCTTCTCTAAATGTGGGTGGCCTCAACTTAAAAACTTATACAAGGAAGCAGGAGACATGATCCAGAATATATTTCAAAGAATTTAAATAGGAATATCCAATTAATTAACATCTGTATTCATTTATGCCTAGCTTTACATTGGATGGTTTCTATAGTCTATATTCTGCCATGGTTCAGAGCACGGAACTCTTTCTAACTGGAAAGATGGATGTAAAATAATCAGTGCAGGAAAGATTGTTCACTTTGCCTCCAAGAAAAACTTTTGGCTTCTTTAATGTTAAACAAGAGACATTTACTTCATTGGAATTTGTGACATATACCTTTGGTATGTCAGTGTTGTTATGTGATATGCATAATCTCATGAATGCAGACTAGAGAAAGCAATTGAAATTAATATCTTCACTATCTTTTTTCCTGTTGAGTGATGGTACAATGTAACCAGTGAATAAAATCAGTCAAATTGAGGGAAATTTGGGCTTGAGGCTGTGTTTTTTAATATATGGAAATGCCTTAATTTAATACTCTTCTAATACTAATTACCTCTTGTGATATTTTTCCTGAAGTCTCTTTAGACAAACCTAAATTGAACTAGATAACTTCTCTTTCTCTCTTATTATCTGTAAACCTTATTTAAATCTGAACACCAGGTATGAAACGAATGTACCTTGTTTTCACATTGATGCTCTGTACTGAATATATTACCCCAGGAAACTTCTTGGCTTACCTTTGGCTGTTGAATAACACCACATTTTATTAAAGATCTGTGAAGTATTCCCTGAGATGTTACATAGCCTATTCTCTTTAGACAGTAAGTTTTGCAAAACCTTCTTGGCTTTGTGTAGGTGATAACAGGAAACAAGAATAATGAGGTAAAACCTCTTCTTTTAGGTTTTTTAATTGAGGAACAAATTATTTCATAGTTTCTCATTAGTTATTCTCATGAATTCTAATGACAAGGTGACAACTTTCACACATTAAACAGGTTAATTAATCAGGTAGTAATGAAGTTGGGTGATACCTGAGTGTTGGTGTGCCAAATAATCACAGTTCCTAATAATATACTTAAATGTCTGTAAACCTGAGAGGATAAGTTGAAATTTAGAATTTCCAAGTTCTGCATAAATAAGCATGTATTAGCTAATGGAAAAATTAATTTTAATTTAGTACTGTAGGTATACATTTTAATTCTAATATATATGTACATATACATAATGCACAGATATATATTTACACTCATAATTTTATATATTGATTTTTTTATATGAGTGTATAAGCATGATCATATTTCACATTTGGACAGTTTGTGCTTTGTTTAGCCAATCCATAGAATTTTATAGTTAAGTCTCATGATTCAATTGTGATTTCGCTTATGAAATCTAGATGGTAGTAAAATTTTAGGTGAAATCCCATGCTATGATGTAGTATGTAAGTGTTTCAAATGAGTTGTATATATCAGGAAGACATCACTAAGATATGAATCATCTTGAGAACCTGGAGTATTCTCTTCCAGATGAATACACTGGAGACATCTCAGGTTCTTATCACCTGAATTTCCTTCTTCAGTCACCCAGGAATTATCAGCATATGAAAAAATGTATATCTGATGTGCTGAATATCACCTTGTTTATAATCATAGAAGGTTATAATAAATATTTTAAGAATAGACAAATTATTTCTGTTTCCCACGATACTGTAGACAAGTCTATCATTAAGGAAACAGAAGGCTTGGTATATCATGCAGTGAGCCTTCTCTCACCAAGAATTTCATCCTTGTGAAATCATAAAGAATCAAAATTCTGCTTCTGAAGTGTGGTATGTGGAACATCTACACAGCCCTGATAACAGTTAAAATATTGTGGGATAATGCCATATATAAACTAACTAAGATTAAAAATTAGAGGGTGGGTCAACAGAGAAAAAGTGTATTCAAGTCAATATTAAAATAATTGTACCAACTTTCAATTTTCAAAGTCAGTTAACTGTGGTCAGGAAACAGTAATGAACTCAAAATACCTCACATTTCTAGTAAGATGCTGCTCAACAGGCACTTAATAATCAGATTATAATTGCTGCTTTCATAGAATGGAAACCATATAGCCAAGCCATTTAGCTAGGTCACTAAGGACAGTTAAGGATCATGGAGGGATGAGACACAAGGCTCCTACTTGCATTTCCACCATACCAGTAGGAGGCTTGAGACCTGGGATCACAACTCTGTCCCATAGAAACTTCAACTGGCACCTCCCTAACTTCACTGCCTTTGTGGGGAGTTGAAGCATTGGAGGTGAGAGGACTTATTCATATTGCAACTTAAATTCAGCCCATGAGTCAGTTAGGCCTCTGCCTTTGAATAACTCAAAATTCTCTCATTCTATGCAAAAGGTGAAATTCAGCAAGTAAGAACAATTAATGAACTACATTAATGAAGATCAATATTAAATAATACATAATCATGGAGTCTGGGATTTGAAAACATTTTTAAAAAAAGAGAATGATCAATTTTCCTATTACAATTGATTCTAAACCAAAGTTTTCTAGACCCTATATGGTATAACAATTACATTTTACTCTGTTGGGATATAATAAATGATGCTTTAGCTGCTAAAGGACTGCATATTTTTCTTCTTACTTACACATTACAATTATAAGCCATGATCTTTATTCACAGTTTATTATAAGTGACTGTCAATAATACTCACTGATGAAAGGATAAAATGAAGGAAACAAGCTAAAACCTTTCATGATATTCCAAAGGTACATAATATTACATAGTTTACTTCCTTCTCCTAAAAGCAGTGTTATGGACAAACCAAAACTTGTAAATTCCCTTACAGCTTTTGTTTCAAAATGACATGATTTTGCTAAGTTGTTGTTGAAAAAGAAAGAAAAAATACAGAAACATGTATATCATTAGCACAACTGCACCACATTATTTTCTTTTGCAAAATAAATTACATAAAAGGGGTTTGTATTGTTTGCTATACTTTACCTGGAGATTGGGATAATTAAGTTTTAAGAACTGAGATGCTTTAAAACACATTTAATTTAGTAAAATTGGCAAGGAAGCTACTGCAATTAAAATAAATAAATAAATAAATAAAAAATAAATAAGGACAAAAGTTTCCAATGTCTTACTGGGTAATTTGAAGTGAATTTAGACTATGGCATTAGAAGTACAAAAGGTAACTAAAAATGCCATTAAATGAAATGTTCCAAGTCCAAGCAATTTTCTTCTTAACAGAAAGTAAAATGCAAACAGAGATTACTAAAACCCTGCTGTGTTTAATTTAAGTGTATGTAAGCCTTTTACTCACAGTCTAGAGATAATCACGGTCATCCACCATGGTCAGGGCTGTGAAGCATGTGTTGTCAAAAGTTGCTCACTCTTTGATTCCACCTTGCTCTGTCAGCCAGGGTTCACATCAGGCAAGTTCAGCTCATTCATCTTCTGACAGGGTGGGATTCTCTTATTTCTGTCTCCATCAATTTGTCTCCAACTGCTTGCAGCAAGATGGAGTCATATGTGTAACTGCATGTCCACCATTGCAAGGTGGCATGATTGACCATATAGAGGCAAACAAACCTCTGTACTTATATTAATGTAAATTAATTACATGTATATCCATTTGTGGATTATCCATATATATGCATGCTTTCTTTATTCAGTATAAAGTTTCAAATGATAAAGTCTGTAAATATAAAATTAACAATTTTACACTATTTAAATTGCTTGAAGTATTGGTTACACACAGAACCTATTTTGACAAGTAAGCAAAATCTTGGTAGTGTTTCTCAGAAGTAAAGAAGAGAAATTACTAAACCCATCTTTTAAATATATAGAGTATTAAAGAGGTTAGGAAACAGGTATACTCATAGCTAATAAGGATACTTTTTATTGGGATCAGTTTCCCAGTGTTTTAAAACATATTTCACAATTTGAGATAAGAATATTTTGAAGACCAGGGGATGGCATTTATGGAAGAGATGCCCAATATGTTTTGTCATTTCATATTCAACTTCTGTTAATAATCCCTTGGATGAGAACAGAATTTGCCATAATATGATGAATGAGCCATAACTTTAGTTTTCAAAATTATACATTGGATATTTATTAAGCACCTAAGTGTATAAATCCCTGATGCTAGGTTATATATGCAAGTAAAGTGACAGTGAACAAAATAACAGTTTCTGTATTCATGTTAGAACATGAACAATTATAAAATTTCCAGAAGGTATGTGCGACACAGATATGTAAATATTCTCTGCAAGTCTTCAATAAGAAAAGGAAAGATTCTTAGACATCTGAATAAGTTCTTTCTTAGCATGAAAAGCACTTGTGAAATGCTACAATGAGCCAAATTGTTTTGTTTGTTTTATTTCTTTTGGCATGGTGTAATTAACTAATGGCCCTTGAAAATATTTACTATGAGCCAGAGCTGACATAAAGGAATTCTTTATCAGTTATTAAATGAATTAATTCAGAAGGCATTAAAAATGCTGTGGTGACCAGAACATATTATGCAAAATTATGGTTGTGGCCCCTGCCATGTAACAGACGACCATAGTACCAAGTAGAATGCTATAGTCTTTGAGCTCACAGAAGCAATGGATGTCTCAACAAGCCTTAATTGTGCCCAATAGTAAGCAGTTTGGGATGTCCAGGGAAAATTAAAACACCCTAATGTCCTCTATGATGATGTGACTATATCATGAAAACTTATTATTTAAAATATGAGGTTTTACTTCATTTATTTTAGGTAGCTCTTTTTAAGGAAGTTGTTATAATACATAGTAATGAGATGAGTCTATGTGTAAATTTTGTCCAAGTTTGTCACTATAAACATCATGAAAAACCAGAAATGGTATAAAATTTAAGTGTTTTGAGATTATGTAGTCTAACCAACAGATACTATCTATGAGAAAATTCATGCTCAAGAAAGGCATGTTCCTTTATAAAGTATATATAGTTGGCAGTGCCAACATTATATGAAAACGTGGATTGCATATTTTATTATACCAAAGGGCACCCTCTCCAGAGATTGCAATTTGCATAGCACCCACTGAAGTTGTGAAAATTGGTAGAGTTATGAACATAAATATAAAATAATGCAAAATGAATAAATAAAATTTGCATGACCTCAATGAGCTATAGAAACAGAATTAGATATCAAGATTGTATCAGACATAGAGCCCCAGGCAAACTAGGAAAGAAGGAAAATTCTATCTTTAATACCTCTGCATTATTATGCATCAAGCACTGTCTCTTTAAATATAATTACAAGACATCCAAACAGTGGTGTGCCACTTACCAATTTTTTGCCTCTCAACTCCAAATTCAAAATCAACATTTTTGCTGCTTTGTGAAAATGGACCTCGTTCTTTAAAAAGGTTTTTTTTGTTTGTTTGTTTTGTTTTGTTTTCTGTTAGTTGACCAGGTGTTAAGCTTTGTCAGTAGAGGGCACTGGAAAGAGACTGCAGGAGGGAAGAATTTTGATCCTGTTTGCAATATGCTTGTGTGGTAGTCTCCTGCAGGACACTGTGCTTCTTTAGCTTAGGCACCTATTCCAGATCCAGTCTCTGCAGTGTGCGTGGATTCTTTTGCATCATTTCACACTTGCATCACATTGTTACTTCTGCAGCAAACAACTCCAGTGGTGTACAGCTGCTGCTGAGGCAATGCCCTTTGAATACCTTTCCCCAGAACTCCAAAGAAAGAATTTCTAGAAAGTTCCAGCAAATTCCACAGGTGCATCACAGTGAATTATCTGCCATACAGTGAAATACAGCCAAACCCTTTCTTTGAGGTCTGCTCTAGGGCAGAGATAACAATCACATCACTATGGGTTGTAGCTGTATTGCACTATATTACATTAGATTATATTTACTATACATATTATATGGTTTGTGTATATTATGTAATATACATATTACATATTTATATTATCTGCTTTTACAGTATATATATGTATTGTTCATTCCTATATTATTTACTATACTGTTTACTTCTTACTATCAATCCATTCTTATGCCAATTCACTGTTATGAATAATAATTCTTTATATTCAACTTTATCTGTTCAAAAGATTGTATAGATTCTCTTTCATCATTCGACCCCATATTGTTACAAGAGTTTTACTATTTTACAGCTCCAAGAGCATTACATGAAGATTTTGTGTTTGTTATTCTTGATATTGTCGACTATTATATTTTCAACATTTTATCCTTTAATTATATTGATAAAGTGAAAATACAGTATTAAGGTTTTATTAGAGTTTCTGTGTGTGTGGGGTGTGTGTGTGTGTGTGTGTGTGTGTGTGTGTGTGTGTGAATTAATTGTTCACGGCCTTTAATAATTTTCTATTGTATACAGATTTATTTTTAAAAATGTGAACGGTCTTTATACATGAAGAATGTATATTTCATATTGAATGTGTTGCAAAATTTAAACTAGTAGTTGTTCAATTCTCATATTTGTTTAAATTTTATACATAGTCATGTGTCTCATAATGACATTTCAGTCAACAACAGACCATATATATATGAAGTTTTCATAAAATTACAATGGAGCTAAAATATTTCTATCGCTTAGTGATGTTTTAGTCATCGAATGTTGTAGTGCCACACATTACTCAAGTTTGTGGTGATGTTAGTGTAAACAAATTTACTGCATTGCCAGATGTTTAACAGTATAGCACACACAATTACAGTAGTAGGCTATCCCATCTAGGTTTGTGTAAATGTACTCTATGATGTTCATGCAATGACAAAATTGCCCATATGCATTTCTCTGAATATATTCTCTTTGCTAAGCAGTGCATGACTATACAATATACATCCACGTATATATGGATAATATATGTGTGTGTGTTTTAACATAAGTTTTTTAAATCATGTTTTTATTTCGATATGGCTTCTACCTTTCATATTCTTCATGGAAAAGTGTTTCCATACTTCAAGTTTATATAAACATTCACTTTATTTTTAAATTTACATTTTAGAGCTTCTATTGTATTTAACACTTAATGCAGAATAAGTAGGTTTATAACTTGATCTATTTTTATAATTTTCCCAAATAATTAGTTAATGGCTCCTGTTATATACACTTAAAATTTATTTTTTTCTTCACTGAATTATTTGTATATCATTTAGGTTGTTTTTTGTTTTGTTTTGTTTTTAAAGGCAGTAATTGTTTAACATTGCAGCTACCTGAAGCAGCAATATCTTTGGAGGCATATAGGAGACTACCAAAAAAATTAAAAAGATTATCCATGGAATGAGATGTCCATATGGCTTGAAAATTTCCATCATACAAATATTCCCGAGGGTCTAGCATACTATGCCCACGTGAGTGTTTCTATTCATGCCTATCAAAGTTTACTGAAAACCCTTAACTCTCATCTCCTTCTGACCTTGAAGAACCTTAAAAGCAGAAGTGAAAGCTAAGGCAGAGTAGTAAATTTCCAGAGCAATGAAGGCATGTCTCAAAACCTATACGCAGTCCTTTGGAAAATGTAACTATAGCATGATTCAAGGCATTTTAATAAAATTTTGTCCAGTCATTAGATGATCATGAAGTAAAGTGAGCAGATACTTCAGCGATCACACATTATAAAGAATACGGACAAAACCAGGGGATTCGTTTAAAAAATAAACAGCAGTGACAACAATGAACAGTGACAACAAAACCTGAAGATAAAAATGATCTGATACATAGAGTTCTCAGATAACATGAGTTAAATCTAAATTTTTTTTCAATAACATTAAAAATATAAGAAAAACAAAAATAAAAACAAAACAGATGAATATGGCCCATACACAAGAAAAAACAATTGCCTTAAGAAAGCCCAGATAATGAACTTAGTACACAGAGATTTGAATCAGCTATTATCAATATGTCCAAACAACTATAGGAAACCATGCCTATAAAAATTTTTAAAAGTTTGAAAATATCCTTCCAAAGGCTGTCAATAAAATGATAGAAATACTTTAAAAATATTTCTAATAGAATTTATGAAGGAGAGGCTAAATAGAACATTTGAACACACAGAGAAAGGATCAGCAAACTTTAAGACATATCAATTTATGTTATCCAGTCTAGGGAACAGAAAATAAAGAATGAAGGACAGTGAACAAAGCCTCAGAAACCTGTGGGACAATATAAAGTATACCAACATATGTATAACAGGAGTATCAGAGTAAAGGAGAGAAAGAAAGGGCAAAGAGAATATTTAAAAAATACTAACAGCTAAAAACTTCCCAAATTTGATAAAACAAAATTTATGTTTCATTCACGCAGCTCAACAAATTTCATGTAGGATAAACTCAAAGTTATGCACAAATAGACAAAACACAACCAACTTGTCAGAATCTGAAGATAGAATCTTGAAAGCAGCAAGAGAAAAATAATTCATGACATACAAAGTATCCTCAAATATTAATAGCTGACTTCTCAGTAGCAACTGTTAAGGTGCGTAAACGGGATAATGTGTTCAAGATGATAAAACAGAAAGATTTCACCTAAGTATCCCATATCCAACAGAACACCCGCCAAAGAAAAGAAGAAATTAAGATACTTTTAGGTAAAGAAAAACTGACAGCATACGTTTCCATAAGCCTTTCTCAACAAGACATACTAAAGGGAGACTTTCATGTTGATATGACAGGACACTAAACAATAATTTGAATCCATACAAAAAATAAGAGTAATGGTAGACATAACTATATATATATTAAAAATATGAAAATCATACAAACATCACTTTGTTTATAATACCTTTCCTATTTAATTTAAAAAACAGTTTTATTAAGCATATTTAGAAAACTATATTGATAAGCTTATATTAAATCAAGATTTGATTTGTAGATACTAGAACATCAGTTCTCAAGTGGTGGTACATGTACCCCTGAGAATGCGTGCTGGGGCATTCAGGGGTATATAAAGAATAATCAGTAATGAAAAAAACACAAATATAGTAAAAATATGCAAAACATTAGTTATGGAACAATAAATCACCTTTAATGGAGACACTTCAAAATTAGATCGCATTTGTAAATAATGATTGGTGAGGGCATGGCTATGAACCCTTCCCCCAAACTGCTCTTCTACCAATCATTACACACAGTTTCAGAATAATCTACTTGTGATGTTTCTAGAACTTCGCCAAACATATAAATACATCTGTGGCCAGACTATTTGATCAGTTTAGTTATAGATTGAGTAAAAGTGTATTGTCTTTAATCGAGATTCTTTTCAAGTAGAATTTTAATTTAATGCTTAAATGCTTGATCATCATTTTCAATATTTAACTGTGTTACAAATATTGTAAATTAAATCTGTGGTTTTTTGTGTAGTAATTTTTCTTTCCTAACTTATTACCTCATTACCATGATTTTACATTAAAATAGGCACTGAACAAAAGCATCAGTATTTAAAAACAGCTGTTTTAAAAATAAGGGGTACAATTTATAGAAATGGATTTCAAAGGGGTGCACAAGTAGAAAACGGTTGGGAACCACTGCACTAGAAACACAAAACGGGGAAGAAATGAAATTTTATTGCGGCTGTATTGTTGTAAATACAGAAGTTAATTAGTTTTAATGCAAACTAAATTGTTTGAAGTTGAGATGTATATTGTAAGACCTAGAGAAACCACTAGAAAAGTAAACAAGGGAATTAAAATGATACCATGGTACAACCATTGAAGACAAAATAATGCAGTAATGGAGGACTAGAAAAACAAATAATACATGACATAAAAATATAGCAAAATAGCAAATCTAAATCTTATTTATCAGTAATTACATTAAACATAAATCTATTGAATATTCTAGTCATAGGTAGATAATGAGAGAGTGAATTAAAAAATCTAATAAAATAGATTGAAAATAAAAGTATGGGAATAAAAATACCATGCATAAGAGGTTGCTGGAATGCTATATCGCTATCAGACAAAATAGATTTCAGGGAAAAATTGTGACTAGATAGAAAGTAAAACATTTTGTAATGACAAAATGATATATACTTTAGGAAGATATCTCAAATATACAAAACAAAACTGACCAAAAAAAGAGAACAATAGGTACTCCTAAATAAAGTTGGAGACTCTAATGCCCCTGATCTTACAAAAATAAACAGTATATTCAAATTCATGTAAGGGAAGAATAGAATGGGGGTTGCTAGGGGCTGGTTGATGGGGGAAATAGAAAGTTGTTCAGTGGGTATAAAATTACTGTTAAGCAAGATAAATACCTTTTATTCATCTGCTGTATAGCATAGTGTCGATAATAAACAGTACCATATCGTGCACTTAAAAAATTAAAGAAGGCACATCTCACATTAAGTGTCTTAACGCATGAAAAACAAAACCAAAACAAAAGAAGCATGAGAAAAAATTTAAAGGTGACAGTATGTTTACTACCTTGATTGTGATGATGATTTCATGAGTATATATAGGTATGTCCAAACTTATCAAACTGTATATTTTAAATAGTTTAATATAATATGTTTGTATACATACAAGCATATCCTTTTTATATATGAGTATTATTTATTTAGTGGTGCACAGAGCTGGTTGGTACTTGTCCAATGGCTGGTTGTTGTATTTTCAGGAATTTTGCAAAGTGTCTCTTAAATCATTGATAGTTTGATTAGCAATGGTAGGAGTATTTGCACCATGAAAATAAGCAAATACTACATAACAAGGTTCATCCTTTCCCTCCCAAACTGGTTGCTAAATATTTATTAGCACACCACAGACATTAGCTTTCACTTGAAGAATAAAGAAACATCAAGATTCATTTTCTTAAAAAAATGATTGGCAAAATAAAAATTTATTGGCTAATTTATAGGTTAAGATTAATGACAAGAGCGATACCAAAGAACTGTAATTTACTAAGAGATCATTAAAAAAAGTTTTTCTTATTTCAATTGTATGTTCATTATATACACAAATTGTTAATATTTTTTCATGATACATATTTGTGAAAAATAACAGGTATAAAGGAGAAAAATTGATTTTATCTGTATATGTTATTTATAATTTTTATCCCTTATTTCTATTATTAGAAAAGTAGTGTTATAGAAATTTCAATGTTAGTCATATAAAGCAGAGTAACTGCTTTAATCTTATATATTAAAATCATTTGAACTGAATCTTTTTTTTTTCCATTTTTATTGTTAGACTTATTGGGGTGACATCTGTTAGCAAGGATTACATAGGTTTCAGGCATACAATTCTACAGTGCATTGTCAACTTGTTGTATAATAAGTTCGACACCCAGTGTGAGTTCTCTTTCCATCACCTTATATTTAGCTTCGCCCCCTCCTCTCCCACCCCCTCCCCTTTCTCCCCTCACTAACCCACTCGTCCCCAAATAAACATTGAACTATTGATTGTGTCCATGGGTTGTTTGTTTGTTTGTTCATTTCTTTTCTCTTTGTTGCTTTCAGTTTTATATTCCGCATATGAGTGAAGTCATACAGTTCCTTGTTTTTTCTGTCTGGCTTATTTCACTAAGCATGATGGTCTCCATGTCCATCCATTTTGTTGCAAATGGCAATATTTCATCTTTTCTTACAGCTGAGTAATATTCCATTGTGCATATGTACCATAGCTTCTTTATCCAGTCATCTGTCGCAGGGCACTTTGGTTGTTTCCATGTTTTGGCCACTGTGAAGAGCGCTGCGATGAACATTGGGGCACATAAGTCTTTGCGGACAAAGGTTTTCAAGTCTTTTGGGTAGACTCCAGAAGGGGGATTGCTGGGTCAAATGGTAGCTCCATTCCCAATTTTCTGAGGAACCCCCACACTGCCTTCCACAGTGGTTGTACCAGTTTGCACTCCCACCAGCAGTGTACCAGAGTTCCTTTTTCTCCACATCCTCTCCAGCACTTGTTATTCCTTGCCTTGTTGATAACAGCCATTCTCACAGGTGTAAGGTGGGATCTCATTGTGGTTTTGATTTGCATGTCCCTGATAGCTAATGAGGATGAGCATTTTTTCATATGTCTGCTGGCCATTTGTATTTCTTCGTGGGAGAAGTGTCTGTTTAGTTCTTCTGCCCACTTTTTAATTGGGTTGTTTTTTTTGTTTTTTTGTTGTTGTTGTTAATTCTTATTAGTTCTTTATATATTTTAGATATTAGACCCTTATCTCATGCGTTATTTGCAAATATTTTCTCCCATTCAGTTGGCTGCCTCTTTGCCTTGTTGATGGTTTCTTTTGCTGTGCAGAAGCTTTTTAGTTTGATATAATCCCATTCATTTATTTGTGCTTTTACTTCCCTTGCCTTTGAGGTCAGGTTCATGAAGTCCTTGAGTCCTAGGTCTATAAGTTTAGTACCAATGTTTCTTCTATACAGTTTATTGTTGCAGGTCTTATATGAAGGTCTTTAATCCATTTCAAGTTAATTTTTGTATATGGAGAGAGTTCACAGCTCAAGTTCATTCTTTTGCATATTTTTTTCCAGTTTTCTCAGCACCACCTACTAAAGAGGCTGTCTTTTCCCCATTGTATGTTTTTTGCTCTTTTATCAAAAATTATTTGTCCATAAATTTGTGGGGTTATTTCTGGGTTTTCAGTTCTATTCCATTGGTCTATATTTCTGTTCTTCTGCCAGTACCTAGCTGTAATGCCACCAGCCTTATTCTTTCTGTATAGTATTGCTTTGGCAATTGGAGGTCTTTTATGGTTCCATGTAAATTTACTAATTCTTTTATCTATTTCATGAAAGTATGATTGTGGGATTTTTTTTTTTTTTTTTTTTTTTTTTGCTTTTTGGTATGTGAGTAGCTCCCTGGTTGGGAATTGAACCCAGGCTGCAGCACTGACAACACAGCGCTGAAGCCTTAAGCCACTACACCATCAGGGAACTCCCCTGATTGTGGGATTTGATGGGTACTGCATTAAATCTGTAGATTGCTTTGGGCAGAATGGCCATTTTAACAATGTTAAGTCTTCCTATCCATGAATACGGGATATTTTCCCACCTCTTAAAAGTCTGTTTCAATTTCTTTCAAAAATGTCTTACAGTTTTCCGTGTATAAGTCTGTCACGTTCTTCCTTAAGTTAATTCCAGCTATTTCGTTCCTTTTGTTGTGATAGCAAAGGGAATTGACTCCTCAATTTTTTTTCTGTGGATTCGTTGTTTGTATATAAAAATGTTGTTGATTTTTTTACATTGATTTTGTATCCTGCTACTTTACTATATTTGTTTATTGTTTCTAATAGTTTCCTGGTGGAATCTTTGGAGTTTTTTATATAAAGGATCATGTCATCTGCAAATAGTGACAATTTGACCTCTTCTTTCCCAATTTGGATACCTTTTATTCCTTTCTCTTGCCTGATTGCTGTGGCTAGAACTTCCAGTACTATATTAAATAGCAGTGGTGACAGGGGGCATCCCTGTCTTGTTCCTGATTTTAGGGGAATAGGCTTCAGCTTTTCCCCATTCAGTATGATGTTAGCTGAGTACTTGTCATATATGGCCTTTATTATGTTGAGATACTTTCCTTCTATACCTATTTTATTTAGTGTTTTGATCATAAATGGATGCTGTATCTTGTCAAAAAGCTTTTTCTGCATCAATTGAAATGACCATATGGACTTTATCTTTGATTTTGTTAATGTGGTGTATCACATTGATTGATTTTCGTATGTTGAACCATCCTTGTGCTCCTGGGATGAATCCCACTTGATCTTGATGTATGATCTTTTTGATGCATTGTTGTATTCCGTTTGCTAATATTTTGTTTAGAATTTTTGCATCTGTATTCATCAGAGGTATTGGTCTATAGTTGTCTTCCTTTGTGTTGTCTTTGCCAGGCTTTGGTATTATAGTAATGTTGGCCTTATAGAACGAGTTAGGAAGTATTGCTTCCTCTTCAATTTCTTGGAAGAGTCTGAGGAGGATAGGTGTTAATTCTTCTTTGAATGCTTGGTAAAACTCATTGGTGAAACCATCTGGTCCAGGGATTTTGGCTTTAGGGAGATTATGGGTAGTCATTTTAATCTCTTCACTATCAATTGGTCTATTTAGATTATCCAGTTCTTCTTGGTTCAGTCTAGGTGGGTATAAGAATCTAAAAACTTGTCCATTTCTTCTAGGTTGTTAAATTTAGTGGCATAAAGTTCTATTGTCCTTCTGTTCTCTAATTGGTTTAGCTCTGCTTTAATTTTTTTAATTTCTTTCCTTCTGCTGACTTTGGGTTTTGTCTGCTCTTCTTTTTCGAGTTCTTTAAGATGGGATGTTAAGATGTTTACTTGTGATTTTTCTTGTTTCTTAAGATAGGCCTGTAGTGATATAAATTTCCCTCTTAACTACCGCTTTCGCTGTGTCCCAATAATTCTGATACGTTGTATTTTCATTGTCATTAGTTTCTATATATGTTTTAATCTCATCTTTTATTTGTTCTTTTATCCAGTCCTTTTTTAATAAGCTGTTGTTTAATCTCCATGTATATGTATTTCTTTCTGCTTTCCTTTTACAGTTGATCTCCAATTTCAAAGTCTTGTGGTCTGAGAATACAATTGGTATGATTTCGATCTTCTTGAATTTGCTGAGGCTACTTTTGTGTCCCAGCATATGTTCTATCCTTGAGAATGTTCCATGTGCACTAGAAAAGAAGGATTAGTCTCTTTTTGCTGGATGAAGTGTCCTGTAAATGTCAATTATTTCCAATTGCTGTAATGTGTCGTTTAGAGCTATTGTTTCGTTATTTATTTTCTGTTTGGATGATCTGTCCATGGCTGTTAGCGGGGTGTTTAAGTCTCCCACAATGATTGTATGTTCATCAGTTTCTCCTTTCAAGTCTGTTAGTAGTTTCTTTGTATATTTTGGTGCATCCTGGTTGGGAGCATATATATTAATTAGTGTCAAGTCTTCTTGTTGTTGTATTGTGCCTTTTATCATTATGTAATGTCCATCCTTGTCTTTTACTATCTTTTGAACCTGAAGTTTATTTCATTAGATATCAGTATGGCAACTCCTGCTTTTCTCTGGTTACCATT